>CM068358.1:3066708-3451708 GCA_034769755.1 Odontamblyopus lacepedii | reverse complement strand
TGGCAGCTGGAAGAACGTCAAAGAGAGACGGACGATACATCGGTTAGAACGGTCAGCTGAAATATTGTGCCGATAGTTGGACTTAAAGTGAACCCTGGTTTATCGCGGGGGTCATGTTCCAAAAAGAACCGGCGAAATCTGTGAAGTGTCAGCTTTACTTTTTATACGCCCGTGATAAAACGGGACGTATTATGGTATGGCGCTGTCCGTCCGTCCGTCCGTCTGTCCATCTGTCTGTGGACACTTCAAAGCTTTGTAGTGTCTTTAAGTTCTGTTGCTGCAATCTGATTGGTGGAATTCCGATTCTAGAATGTGATGATGTCATACTCATACTCCTACTGCAAGAGCCAGATTTCCCTATTGATTATCCGTCCGTCTGTCTGTCTGTCCGTCCGTCCATCTGTCTGTGGACAATTTCTTGTCCGCGCTCTAACTCGACAACCGTCTCACCTAGGAATGTCAAACTTCCAAACTGCACCAACAATTCATCTTTAACTGGGTTTGACAAATTCTAACTTAATTCTATATACAATAATTCAAAGTACGGGCGTATTTTGCCCCGCTGGAGGAGCTCTTGTTACAGTTATTATACAATACAATACTGAGCTATAGAATGAAACCAAAGATCAAAACCTGTTTTCAGGCCCAAGCTTTTGTTTAAGAAATAAAAATACAAAAGTTTTCTTACAAATAACTTTTTAGAAATACTGTCAAATAATCATTTTAATAATGAATAGGAGGTTGGACATTGTGCCTCAGGCGTATTTCTCAGTCCCTCTGACTGAGCCTCTTCGTCCTGACTCCTGTCGCGACTTTTTCCCAGAACGAACCGAAGATTCATTTATTCCGTAACGGCGCCTACAGCCGCAGAGCTTCTACCTTCAGCAGGTCCAGAAGTTTCACTTTTTCTGCGATAGTTTCATCTTCCTCGGCCTTTTGCCTTTGACGTGCAGAACGTTTCCTCCACATTGTGGGTTTTGTCCTGGAGGAAATTTGCAAAGGTAAATTTGTCGGGCTGAACAGAGACGAGGCACAGAAACTGTGGACATTGGTCTGAGTGAAAGACCAATGTGACTTTTTACACTCCTAGACGACCTCAGCCAATCAGGATTCAGAACACAAGGCACTGTTAAAAAAACATTTAAAAAATCTGTGAAGGTGAACCGCGTTATAGCGACGGTTCACTGTATCCAGCACAGGCCGATATTTTGGTCATCTGTCTAAAGAGTAGACGCAAAGCTTTATTTTAATACTTAAAATGTGATGTGAATTGCATAAAACTGCATACACGGCTCTTTTAAAGGTTTGTGGTACATTTCAATGATATAATTTAAGGAAAATACTCAAAATTAGGTCTATATATCAGCCCAGAAATATCGGCGGAGTTTCTCGGACATTAATCTCTCTGGATTTTAAACAATCATGGCCACACCGGCTCGTCAAAGCCTGATCCCGTCAGATCTCAGAAGCTCAGCAGGGCCTGGTTAGTACTTGGATGGGAGACACTGGGAATTCCAGGTGCCACATTCAGGTATTTCTAAAGACTGGAACAAAAATAGGCCTAAATCGATTCCTAAGAGCTCTCTCTCTCTCCCTCCCTCCTTCCCTCTTTCCTCCTCCCTCTCTCTCTGCAGACCTGAACTGTGAACACTTGGACAAACAAACATGTGATATCTTTATTTCCAGGCCACACTCACTTCAGCCTTCTCTCCCTCTGCCTCTCTCTCTATCCCTCTCTGTCCCTCTTCCTCTCTTTTTCCCTTTCTGTCCTCCTTCCGCTCTCTCTAATTCCCTCTTCCTCTCGCTCTATGTTTCAGCACCCCCTTTCTCTCTCAATGTCTACCTTTCTCTCTCTCTTCCTCTCTTTCTCTCTCACCCTCCCTCTTTTTCAATCTCTCTTCTCTCTGAAGTTTGAGGTAAATATAACCACCTCTCCCTCCCTTTCTCCCTTCCCCTCTCTCTCCCTCCCTCTCGCTCTTTCTCTCCCTCCCCCTCTTTCTCTCCTAGTGTGAAGTCTGACTTTCTCTTTTCCTCACTCTCTCTCCCCCTCCTTCCTTTCTACCTCAATCCCTCTCAGTCTCTCTCTCATCCTCTCCTCTCGCTCTGTTTCAGCACCCCCTTTCTCTCTCTATGTCTACCTTTCACTCTCCCTTCCTCTCTTTCTCACTCCCTCTTCCTCTCTTTTCTCCTTCCTCTCTCTCTATCTCTCCCTCCCTCTCTACCTCTATCCCTCTCGCTCTTTCTCTCCTTCCTTCTCTTTCTCTCCTACAGTGGAAAGTCTGACTTTCTCTTTTCCTCTCTCTCTTCCTTTCTCTCCTTCCTTTCGACCTCCATCCATTTCAGTGTCTCTCTCACCCTCCCTCTCTCAATCTCTCCTCTCGCTCTACGTTTCAGCAACCCCCTCTCTCTATGTCTACCTTTCTCTCTCTCGTCCTCTCTTTCCCCCTCCCCTTCCCCTCTCTCTCTTTGTCCTTCCTCTCTCTATCTCTCCCTCCCTCTCTACCTCTATCCCTCTCCTTCTTTCTCTCACTCCCCCTCTCTCTCTCCTACAGTGTGAAGTCTGACTTTTTCTTTTTCTCTCTCTCTCTCTCCTTTCCTCTCTCTACAGTTTGAGGTAAATTTAACCCCCCTCTCCCTCCCTTTCTCCCTCTCTCCCTCCCTCTTCACCTCTCTCTTCCTCTCTTTGTCCTTCCTCTCTCTCTATCTCTCCCTCCCTCTCTCTTTCTCTCCTTCACCCCTCTCTTTCTCTCCTACAGTATGAGATCCGACTTTGTCTTTTTCTCTTCTCTCTTCTCTTTCTCCCGCTCTTTTTCTCCCTGCCTCTCTCTACTCTCTCTTCGCTTATGTCTCCCTCCCTCGATCAACTCCCTCCCTCCCTCTCTCTCTATCTCCCTCCCTTTCTACCTCTGTCCCTCTCCGTCTCTTTCTCATCTTCCCTCTCTCTCAATCTGTCCTCTCTCTACAGTTTGAGGTAAATATAACCACCTCTCCCTCCCTCTCCCTCTCTTTCCCAATCTCTCTCTCTCTCTCTCTCCCTCCCTCCCTCCCTCCGTCCCTCTCTTTCCATCTCTGTTACAGTATGAGGTCAGTATAACCCGGTCACTACTGAAAAACCACAAACACGAGCGGCTGAACAAACCATTTCTGCTGCGATTCTCCACCAACAAACAACAAACATCTGATCACCACTGTGACACTTAAAGGTGCATTACGGGACTTTTCTGGTACAGGGTCCACCACCTGCTTACATGAGACGACTTGAAGCGATTAAAAGTCTGTATTGTTTATGTTCCGGAAATGAACATGGAAAGACATAATATTTGTTTATAATGTGACAAAATGAAATAAACCTGAGATTAATTATACATTTCTGTCAGTATCACCCGGGCTAAAGTGACCCGAATAACAAAACAACGGATTTGAGGAAGTGCTGCTATGAAAAAGTGACATAAATAGAGCAAAAATTGACATTTAATTTCTTGGAGTTTAAAATAATCTTGATCTACACTAGAACTAACATCAGACCACATGGTAAAATTAAATAAATGGTTCTGAAAATGACTTTCAATAAAAATGCATCAAATCAAAAACAAAATCGAATAAAAATAAAGGGATGGGGTTAAAAAAGTATTTACTTCCTCCCACTCCTTTTCAGACATTAGTAAAATCTCTGCAGTTACATTATAAGTTTGCGTATGTATAGTTTCTATGCATTGCTGTAGTAAACATTCATTCATTCATTCATTCAAATGAGTGTTCTTAATCAGCTGTAGTGATAATATTGCATACACCTGTCAAAGCCTCTCAAACCTTTACACTAGTGAGTATTTATTCACTCCACATGAGCTTCTATTGTAGTTACAGCTGTTCTGGAGCAGGCTGACGGAAACGAAGCTGCTAATCTGCGCCATCGTCCCCTCAAACCAAGCGTCTTGCCTAAAGACACAATGGAAAAACCTCGGTCCAAGCGGGAATTGATCATACGACCTCAGGGTTGGGGGACCACTGCTCTAACCGCTGAGACACTAGCTCTAAAATACTTGAAACACTGCTACTACATTGACAAACAAGTACGGGTGTAACGATATCCAAGTCTCACGATACGATATCGTCACGGTACGAATCTCACGGTACGATATTTATTGCGATATCGCGGGAAAGCTCACGATATTACGATATTCTACATAATAACACGACTGACATTATAAAACGCTTTGCCCAGTCGTTTGGCACAACAGTTATTGTCATTAGGGGTGTAACGACATCCAAATCTCAGTCAGTCAGTCGAATAAGATTAACGTGACAAGTTTGTGGAGCCGATCCCAAACAAACTGCGATAAGGTTCAACATTTGTGGATCATAAGTCTGGAGACTTCTTTCAAAAACGGTGAACCTCCCATAGAGTTACATACAGTAGGTCCCTCCTCTCTATCTGAAATTATGATGTAATCAAATTCTACAATGGGAACACTGTCCATTAGGGATGTATCGATATCCAAACCTCTCTGTACGATATTTTCACAATATAAACATCTCACGGTACGATATTTATTGCAATATTTTGTCGTGAATATGCTACTTTTTCCTCTAAAAATGCCTTCACAAGACTTAATCCAAAGAATGAAGATGTAAAAGTGCTTAGAACAGTTATTTCTTCATGTCGTCTGCACTGAAACAGAGCAAAGGATCATGGTCTATGTAGTTCCCTCTGTTTTTTTAGCTATTTCTGCATCAGAACTGTTCGTTGAAGCAAAGAGACTTGGGATTCGATATATTGTGATGGTCCACGATATTACTGTGAGAACCTTTCACGATGCCATATCACAATATTTCGGTTATTGTTACATCCCTGCAAACAAACAAAACCTTCCTCAAAATAAGGTCAGTGTAAACTCGTGTATGGCAGATACTGTTTTCACACTGGGTTCTGTTCTGCCTTGAAAGTGGCTCGACACTCGTCCGTCTGCTGCCTGCGTCACACCTCAGACTTTATGAGCTCCGGGTTTGTCTTCACGGAGACTCAGGCATGTCAAAGAGGATTCAGGCTTCATGTCAAACAGGATCGGATGGAGACGCGCACGAGGAAGGCTTGTGTTCAGTATTACCCATTGCTTTTCCCTGGGGATTACAACTACACCACATGCAGATCTTTATTTTGCATTAAACGACTTAATAATAGAAGCCGTTCCATTGATTTCCTGTTTAAAACCGCAGAACCGATCAAGGATTTTCAGCATTTGCATGTTTTTGTTGTTGACCAATACCTATGTGACATTTTGTTTTTATTTAGTTTAGTACAGAGCAGTGGGCGGGGATAGGGGGTAGGTGAAAACTACATTTTCTGAGCACTCAAGCCTCAATGCAGGACAATACAGGTTAACTCCAACATTCATGAATCGAAATACAACTTCCCTAATGATGAGGGAACACTGTTATAACCTGATTCAAAGCTGTCGTTAAAGCTGTTTTTGCATAATAAATCTCCTTTAAGCGCTTTGAAACACGCAATTAGAAACTCATAGACAGTTAATATTGTGTACGCTGCACTATTTCAGGAATACGAAGCATTTTGAGCTAAAAATAGACAATGATAACAGCGTTGTTCCTCCCTTTGTGCACAGGAGGAGAGTCAGCAGTGGTTTGTGAGCTCACTGAGAGATTCTTCTGCTTTGAATAAATACAACCTCATGTCAGATCATCCTCCTTTTCTCACCACCACAGAAAATATTTGACTTTCTGAGAGCCGCTGACTATTTGAAACTCAATTACAATACGAAGGAATAGTGTTGATACATTCAGATTTCAATACCACAGAAAAAAAACATGCAAGTTCTTCACGTTACCCTGTCCCGTACCTTGTCCTGTTTATTACTTCACTTTTTTCAGTATGAATATCTAGTTTTGATTCAATTTCCAATACTTTTTATAACCCTACTACCACTAGATCTAAACCTGGACTGTATCCGGTCTAAACTGTGGTTAAAATGAGACTAAACAACGGACAAGTAAGTCAGTTCTAAATTTTGCTTACCCCAAAGAAAGACAAAAAAAGAGTTTCTAAATCAAACAAATACACAGACTACAGAGGGCCCAGTGTCCCGCCAGAGGCAGCCTGCGCATCACCAGTGGGACCACAGTTTGAGAAACACTGCTCTAGTTCAGTGGCTGCACCTGTAATGAGACTGGAGACCAGCAGGGGCAGCACCAGCATCTGCAGCATCCTCATGAGCAGCTCTCCGGGGAAAGAGAAGAACTTCACCTCTCGGTAGGACAGGTGGCACTGACGCATGGCGAAGCCCAGGATTATACCTGTCAGTGTAAGGAACATTATTATTAGTGCTGTCAAACAATTCATTTTTTTAATCAGATTAATCACACTTTAGAATTTTGATTGATCACGATTAATCGCAGTTAATTATTCTTCAAAAAAAGACCAAAATATTTGGACAAAAATGCAATTTATTATCAAAAAGTTATATTATTGACATTTTTTACATGGCTATCCACTTTGTAAAGGTGTAGGTCAAATTAGCGCTGGTAGTTTTGTTGACAACATTTCCACGGGCGCACTCGGCTTTTTGTTGTTGTTTTTTTCAAACTTTTGCATTAAGATGTTTTAAACTTGTTGTGCTTCTGTGGAAAGAGAGTTCATCGCTACAATATCTGCAAACTGCCTTTATCCAAAGTTGCGTATGGACAGACCTGATCACTGACCTAATAACCTGCACCACCTTCCAGGTCTCCATCCGCTCTTCGATAGAGGATCATGTGTGTTCAAAATAAATTGTGCGATTAATCTGTGTTAAAAAAAACATTAGTGCGATATTTTTTGTGATTAATTGGATGCGTTAACGCGTTAACTAA
Organism: Odontamblyopus lacepedii; assembly: GCA_034769755.1. Taxonomy (NCBI): domain Eukaryota; kingdom Metazoa; phylum Chordata; class Actinopteri; order Gobiiformes; family Gobiidae; genus Odontamblyopus; species Odontamblyopus lacepedii. The sequence goes on along the minus strand of CM068358.1, from coordinate 3,444,844 downwards.
TTATGTTACAGGATTATACTTATCAATATAAACAACATTATAATATTGGATTATATCAATATAAACAACATTATAATATTGGATTATACTTATCAATATAAACATTATAATATTGGATTATACCCGTCAATATAAACAACATTATAATATTAGGTTTATTGGTAAAATGTACAAACTTGCAGCTGTTTAGAAAAAAGAAATCAAACAAGAACAATTTAAATTGCTCAACACAACTAATATTACAAGTGTTTTCTCCAAATTCAACACAAAATGCTACTTTTAATGACTACTGCAGTCTCAAAATGAAAACAACCCCCTGAACAGAACTCCTCATAAGCACAAATCAGGTCTCAAACACACCAGATGCAACCAAGGGCTTCATTAGTTGCATCCGGTGATATTTAAATTGTTCTTGTTTGATTTCTTTTTTGCAAACGGCTGTACATTTTTGTACATTTTACCAATAAACTTAATTTGCAGCGGGGGTTGAATAATTTTGATTGCAACTGTAACTGTCAATATAAACAGTCGACACTTACAGATCAGGAATGATTTGGGGAATTTTTAGGGATGGTCTGGTGGAGTTTTTGAGCAGATATTTGGTAAATAATCACACTTTTGTATTGCGGTTTTCCCACTTTTAAGGCACTTTACATCAAGGAACCACTTGCTCAGAATAAAGCAGCCCGGATTGTTCTGAGTTGCCCAAACAGGACCAATATAATCTCTATGCACAGTGAGTTGGCCTGGTTGACCGTAAAATGCAAATACCGTTTATTAACATTTATTAGAAATATAATTTTAACCAAAATCCCAGAAATAATTTAGAACAAATTCACTTTTTTTCCAGACACCCACAAATATGAAACCCGTCAAAGCCAAAATATAAGTGCTGTGCTTCCTGTGTGCAGAACCCATCAAATGCAGCGACCTGTGGGTTGTCGAGCCATGTCAGTATTCTTGTTTAAAAATAGCAAAAAGTTGTTTCAAAAAAAGTTAAACTGTTCCTTTTCACACAATGATTAGTTACTGTTTATGTAGGTATTATTGTTTTTAATATTATTTGTTTTTAACTTTGGTTACTACTTGTTTACTACACACAGTCTTGTGGTTGTGTGTGTGTGGTTAAACTAAACTAAACTAAACTAAACCACTCGCCCATTCACACACCAGTGCACGCAGACACTGGGGGCGAGGGGGGTTAAGTGTCTTGCCTAAGGACATTCATCTATGGCAGCTGGAATTGCGTCACCAACCTGTAGGTCAGCGGAGAGCAGGATTTGCACCGCAAAACCTTCAACTCTGTGCACAGACGCTCTACAGCGCTGTATAAAAATGTGACCATGTGTGATCATTAACCAATACCAGTGCGGAGAAGACGGAGAATGGCTTTTTCACGCCAAAAAACACAAATTGATGACAACGATTACGACGTCGTGGTGCGTACTTGTTATTTATCTTGCAAGTAACTTCTGACAAACACGGTATGGGTAAAAGTTCAAACATTATTCGATTTTTCTAGGCCCGGATCAGCCAGTTGTTGCCTTACTGCATCAAATTAAACGCTAAACCACGGCTGAACGATCATGGGGCGGATACTAGATCCAGCAAAATTACCCAGATTGGAACCGACATCCAAAACCAGCATCCCCACGTACTTCTTTGTTTGATCGTTTATTCATACAAAGCTGTTCAGTAAGTACTACCAGGCAAAATAACCATTACATAACACAATTGGATTCATTTCGTAATAGGTCAACTGTGGTTTGGGGAAAGGAAAACGTCATTTGATACTTAAAGGGCCTCACATTACGCTATTGTCTGACCTGTGTTGTCTCCTCATCATGCCTGGGGCTGGTTTTGTTTCATTCACATGTTCAACACGCAAATCCTGCATATTTAGGTTGAGTTCATGTCTCAAAACACTCAGTTCCACCTTGTGATGTCATGTGGTGATACCGGGAGTGCTCCACTGTGTGTTTAAACTCCAGGCACCTTCACTTTCCTGTGTGAATGGAGCAAAGCACAACTCCGGGTATGTTTTTGAGGAAGTAACTGCATTCTAACATGGTTTAACCTCTTGAGACCCTGTGGCCCCACACGAGGACATTACATTTTTGCCTCTTAGCACCATGATTTTCAATTATTTTAAACTTTCACCTGTAATCAACTAAAAACCTCTACAGCAGCTCCCGAAAGTAAAAAAAAAAACTGCATGGTAAAGTTTAGATGCAAAATGTATGAATAAAACCAATGTATTTATGTACAATAATGTCTCTTCATTTGACATTAAAATTTGACACATTTTCTTGACCACAGCAGACGAGAGCCTCAGGAAATGTCATGTCCTCGTCTGAAGACATTGGGACTATGTTATATTATTGATTGTACATGTTGTTAGGTAAACTTGGGAATATTTAGATGAGTTTACAGTTATAAATTGCTGGACGTTTCTGCTGCTATAGGGAAACTGCTGCCTGTCTCCACTTTTTGCACCTCTACTTTTTTTTGTAACCAGAAAAAATTAAAACTGTGGACCACATTTTCAGGCCTTTTTGTGTGTTTTTAACCTCACTCACTGAACCCCAACCCGCTCACGGTCGACCTACGTCACATTTGGCAGGTTTAGGGCTTGAAATAAACAGCTAATTGCAGTTTGTTTGTTTTTTGTAATTTATTTATACATTTTAATGTTTTTACATTTTTTAACCAATGGTGTCATACAGAAGACTGACTTAGTAGGTCCTACTTATCTCAAATAGCAAGAAGAAATGAAAAATGCACACCAGACAAAAGCTCGGGTCTCAGGAGGTTAAAGCTCAGAGTACATTTTTCTTCATACAGGACCTTTAAAGGGGCAGTTCAGAATTTTGGACATAGGGCCTCATTTCCTAGTGAGTATTTTTGGACGAGTTTACACAAATGTCCCAAGCAAAGTCAACTCTAAACGTGTCACTGACGGAGTTTTCTGGAACAAAATTCAAAAGTGCACAGACCTCATTTTACAATTATTCTACTGATATTACTACTACTGATACTACTACTACTACTACTACTACTACTACTGATACTACTACTACTGCTCTTTTAAAGGGGCAGAAATTTGGACAGGTTGCTGGTGCTAGGGTAGTGCATGTCAATGGCCACAGTCGTCCTGCCACCAAAAACAGTCTGACCCACTCCACAGACCCGAGGAAAAACTATTAGAACTCCAGACTGTCCCTGTGAACGTCTGTGTCCAGAGAATAATTTTAGAAGTAAAACCAACCGTTGCATTTGAAGGATTTATGTCTGAGCAGCAGTGAGTTGTTCTTCCTGATAGAAGCTCAGCAGCGGCGACTGATATATGAGAAAATAGTCCCTCAACATGCGACGATTGAGGCGATGCAAGATTAGTTTTATTTCAAACATTATTCTCTGCACACAGACGTTCACAGGGACAGTCTGGAGTTATAATAGTTTTCCTCGGGTCTGTGGAGTGGGTCAGACTGTTTTTAGTGGCAGGACGACTGTGGCCATTGACCTGCACTAGCCCAGCACCAGCACCTCTGCAAATACAAGGACTGGAGGGAAGATTTAAAAAAGCATCTCCACACGTCTCCAACACTCTGGCTCACGAGGAAATGAGGCCCTGTGTCCAAAATTCTGAACTGCCTCTTTATGCAAGTCTGTACAGGAACTAGTGAATCAGACACGTGTAGAGTGGAGTGAAGGAGGAAGACCAAAGGAACAGACTGTTCTAACTGACGCAAAGTCTAAAACAACAGAGTTAAGTAATAAAGGAGTTATAAGTCTGACTCATTCTTTATTAGTTATTTGTTACTAATTAAATGGCCTGTTCCCGTGTTTTCCCATGTATTTGAGCCAAATGTGACTCGCTCCAGTACAGAAATATTGTGTAAGCGGCTCTTAAGGTCAAAATCAGTCCGCTGTGTTTCTGCATTCGATTAGAACTGGTCTTTTACAGTTGTGAAAAGCGCTTATAAACTCATCGTGGTAAATATTAGGATGCTCTGAATGCATAATAAATGAGGAGTAACTTTGGAGCTGTTTAAAATGAACTAAGTTTGATTTTTTTTTAGGTTTTTCAGGCAGAAAAAATCAGGTACAGTGTCTTTAAATCTTTGTCCATGCTTTAATTGAGGTACATAAGTTAATATTAGAGTGTTAGAATCATATACAGCTCTGGAAAAAAAATAAGAGACCACTGCAAAATTATCAATTTCTCTGATTTTACGACTTATAGGTTTGTGTTTGAGTAAAATGAACATTTTTGTTTCATTCTATAAACTACTGACGACATTTTTCCCAAATTCCAAATTAAAATATTGTCATTTGGAGCATTTATTTGCAGAAAATGACAAATGGTTAAAATAACAAAAAAGATTAAATGTTTTCAGACTTCAAATAATGTGAAGAAAACAAGATCATATTCATTTTAAAACAACACAATACTCATGTTTTAACTTGGGAAGAGTTCAGAAATCAATATTTGGTAATATAACCCTGATTTAATCACAGTTGTTTTTCTCCTTTTCCTCCTTAAATCAGGTTTGGTTCAGGTGATCTCCTCATCAGTGCCTCATGAAGCAGAATGAGGTGAGTTTGTGTTGGATTCAACAGACGCTGGAATAAAACGGCCCAAACACATGTAGAGACGCTGATTTCAGGGGGAAAAAAATCCAGTAGTCTCTTATTTTTGTTCCAGAGCTGTAGATCTTCCACAAACGTTATTCCTTGGACCAAATTATAGAAGAAGAAGAATAGAAGAATATCTTTATTTGTCATTGTAATAAATACTATGAAATTCAGTGCATTCCTCGTTCAGTGTAAAGGTAATAAAATGGTAAAATAGTAAAAAGATACAAATATACAGACACTATGTACAGTCCATAAAAAGCGCCTAACAGCCTCACACACCCACACATGTCCCAGCCACACACTTCCACATTCATAAATGTAAAAACTCTGCTTTAGTGGCCCCATTTAGTAAACTAATGGCTGTTGGGTAAAAACTGTTTTGTTGGCTGTTTGTCCTGGTGTTTATGGACCTGTATCTCCTGCCTGGTGTCAGCAGTTCAAACAGTTTGTGACCGGGGTGTGATGAGTCTTACTGAGGCAGCAGGAACTGTGCAGCTCACCCAAAGAGGGAAGAGGGCAGCCCACAATGTTCTGTGCTGCCTTTATGCCTTTATCAACGGCCGTCAGTGCACCTCTCCCTGCTCTAAAGTAGCTTGCGGTGTTCCACAAGGATCTGTGCTTGGTCCAATCCTGTTTACTCTGTATATGTTACCATTAGGTAACATTATCAAAAAACATGGCATTAATTTCCACTGCTACGCTGATGACACTCAGCTGTACTTATCAATGAAACCTAATCAGACCGATCAAATCGATAAGCTCAGTGCCTGTGTGAAGGACATCAAAACCTGGATGACCCTGAATTACCTGCTCTTAAACCCTGAAAAAACTGAGGTCATTGTTGTCGGTCCTAAAGGTCAGAGAGATTCTCTGTCCGACCAGATAATCTCACTTGACAATGTGAGTATAGCCTCTAGCTCTACTGTAAAAAACCTTGGAGTCGTATTTGACCAAAATCTCTCATTCACAGCTCATATAAACCAAGCTTGTAAAACTGCATATTTTCACCTGTGAAACATAACTAAAATCAGAAATATTTTGCCTAAAAATGATGCTGAAAAACTTATCCATGCATTTGTTACATCCAGACTAGATTACTGTAATTCTCTGCTCACCGCCTGCGCTAAAGGTACTTTAAGAAGCTTCCAGTTGGTCCAAAATGCAGCGGCCAGAGTCCTAACAGGAACTAAAAGACGTGCTCACATCAGTCCTGTGTTAAAATCACTGCACTGGCTTCCTGTCGAGTTTAGAATTAAATTCAAAGTTCTCCTCCTGACATACAAAGCCTTAAACAATATGGCCCCATCATATCTTCAGGATGCCATTGTCCCCTATCAGCCAAATAGAGCACTTCGCTCTCAGAATGCAGGATTATTAGTGGTTCCTAGAGTGTCTAAAAGTACAGTGGGGGGGAGAGCCTTCAGTTACCAAGCTCCTGTGTTATGGAATCAACTCCCTGTTGATGTTAAACAGGCTCCACAGTCTCTTTATTTAAGACCAGGCTTAAAACCTTCCTCTTCGGAATAGTTTATGACCAGGTTACTTAGTTGATGTCACTAAGATAAGCTGCTGCAGGAGATAACAAGCTGGGGGAAGTGTGGCAACCTGAGCACTGTCCTCTGTTTCCTCCTTTTTTCTCACCAGCATCACTCACTATGTTCTCATCTGTAGCTCGTTCATTGCTATTCACATGTTGTCCCCTGTCCCACTCCCCCTGTGGAGTGTAACTCTTTCAGACGCCTGATGGCAGCTGGACCCCTCTTCTTCACCTGACTCTCCTCCTCGCCCGGCTCCTCCTCCTCGCCCGGCTCCTCCTCCTCGCCCGGCTCCTTCTCCTCGCCCGGCTCCTCCTCCTCGACCGGCTCCTCCTCCTCGCCCAGCTTCCTCCTTCTCGCCCGGCTCCTCCTTCTCGCACGGCTTCCTTCTCCTCGCCCGGCTCCTCCTCCTCGCCCGGCTCCTCCTCCTCGCCCGGCTCCTCCTCCTCGCCCAGCTTCCTCCTCCTCGCACGGCTCCTCCTCCTCGCCCGGCTTCCTCCTCCTCGCCCGGCTCCTCCTCCTCGCCCGGCTTCCTCCTCCTCGCACGGCTCCTCCTCCTCGCCCGGCTTCCTTCTCCTCGCCCGGCTCCTCCTCCTCGCCCGGCTCCTCCTCCTCGGCTGGCCCCCTTCCTCCCCACCTGGCCCTGCCCCTCGCCCGGCTCCTCCTCCTCCCCGGCTCCTTCCCCACCTGGGTAGCTGTGGCCATACCGAACTGGCCCACGGGCCTGGACATCTATAGCCTGTCCGTCCATGGGAGTGGATCCCTCCTTCACTGTAGTTCTCCCCGAGGTTTCTTCTTTTTCCCAGGACCCTGGGTTTTTTGGAGTTTTTCCTTGCTGAGAAGGAGGGTCTAAGGACAGGGGATGACTGGACAATGTTTCACTTGCTGCTTTACATGAATGTTGTTTATTCCTGTTTTGATATGTCTGTGTGTATGTTTTACTCATCCAAATCTTGGAACGCCCTTAGAGGCAACTGTTGTTGTGATTTTGGGTGCTACAAAAATAAATTGAATTGAATTGAATCAGATGATAATTTGCAGCTGATGTCTTTAACATTCCCTGGGGCTGTGAAACTAACTGAAAGCACTGTTCTGCCTGAAGCTCATTACTTAAATTAGACTTAATCTGTGTTTATTTTAACACAATCTGACCAGAAAGAGTTTACTTGGTTGGAGCTACAACAGGTGAGATGATTTGTGCAGTTAAACAAGTCTCTCAGTGAGTCACACTCACCATTTTGTTAAAAATCAAACTCCTAAACAGGACCACGAACGCTCATATTGATCACAGGCTCCTGAAAATGTGCTGTTTTAAAGGTGCATTGTGTAACTTTTCTGGTGGAGGCTCCGTCACCTGCTTGTTTCTATAGATACGCTCTGCCTGGGATGTTCCACAGTGTGACATTAAACAGCTCTACCTTACTTTTTTTTAAAATTACAAGTGGTTTTACAGCTCAAAAATACCTAGAAAAACAGGCGTTTTGACTGTGAGCCTCTCGGGGTCACCGCTCCACAGGTCTGACCTGTAACTTGGTCTAGTTTGGTCTCCATGAAGATAGAAAGGTTTAATGCCGTACTGTGAAACATTCCAGACAAACCTCCACAAGAAAAGTTACACGATGAACCTTTAAATCAATTTTTTAAAATTGAGTTACAACTTTTTGGCGTTTGCTTATGCCTGCGCTGTGTTACCATGGCAACTGCCGAACATTTCGCCAACAGAGACGCATGCAGAACCCCCTCTAGCGAGATGTCACTGGGAAGTATGAATTGGGTCACTAATTTCCTCATTCCTTTTAACTTCCAGGTGTCTGAACTTTGCCCTGCAGTGAGAGCGCGTCCTAAATATAGGCGTTTTTTTCTCCGTCTGTGAAATTCGATCGGAGCTGCAGATGTGCGGCCGGAGCCGCCTCACACTGAGAGAGGGTCACTGGTCAGCAGCCGGAGGACAAAGTTCAAAAGTCAATTCAAAGGTCACTCCAAGTTAATCTGGGATTCCTTCACTCCTTCCTTTGCTCTTAAATGAGCTCGGTGAAGATTGATGAGGTGCTGATGGTGAAGACTCATTCACGAATTTCATGAATGGGGTTGTAAAAGTTAAAAGAATCCACTGTTTGCTCTTATAAACTACTTGCTCGAGTGCTATATTTTGCCTTAGGTCTGCAAGATGAAGCACAATCTAATCGAAAACACAACTTTGAAGGTGGAAAATGGAAAGCGGACCGTTAAAGAGGGAATTTAATGGGGTATCAACTGCTAACACATAATTAGATCTCCATGTTACCATTTATTGCTTTGAAAAGGTTATATTTGCCAGAAAACAATGTATTAACATGTTTTTTCGCTTCTGTTTTTGATGCTCTGAGTTTCCCCTCACTTTTGTCCCCCTTCAGAGCGCTATCACCACACAATCTTTGACAAAACTTTACAAAAGAGCCGTATCCTGTCTCCCTGATTTCAGAGGAGGCGTGACTGACATTTGACAATTAACAATCGAAGCGCCAAACTATTATCTGAGGTAAAAGAAGTTTTATATTTTCATCTGAACGTTATGAGAATTTTCAAGAGGAGATGTCTTCCGCATTTGAGAGTTTAGACGGAGGTTTTCCATTCCAGATCCTTCTTGATTTGAACAGAATGTAGAAAAGACTGGCTGGTCAGGCAACGTTTGAACAGGGCCCGGGGGAACCTGTGTGAAGTCGCCCCCATCAAACGCAAACTTACACAAAAACTATGTCAAACGTTTGTGCTTCATTTGTGCTGCAAAAAGGTTTATTTGTGCTGCAAAAATTTCGTTTGTGCGATTCTGGTTCTTAAGATATTTGTGGTTTTATTTTCGGCCGATGACATCGTCCAGAACCTCAGAATGTGAAACAGAGCTCAAAACAGGAAGAAAATTATAGAAGATGTTTGTATTTCGTTTGTGCTGTTTTGTGCTGTGACAATTTTCATTTGTGTGAGTTTATTTCTAACATTATGAATCATTATTTCTGTGGTAATTACAGGACGTCATTTCTGCTCAACTGATGGCGACAAACTCCACAAAACTAGTGAAGAGAAACGACCTGAGGCTGTGGAAAAGTCTGTTTCAGTCTTTAGTCACTTGCTTTTGATTCATATTTTATATAATAATAAAGACTTTTCCACAGCCTCAGATCGTTTATTGTCACTATTTTTGTGGAGTTTGCCGCCATCAGCTGAGCGGAAATGACCTATAATCTAGTCCTATAATTACAGCAGAAATAATAATTCATCATTTTTTAAATATATAATATAATTAATTATATAATTAACACGGTGCACGGTGGCTGAGTGGAAACACTCAGGCCTCACAGCAAGAAGGTTGCGGGTTCGATCCCCGGGTCGCCTGGGCCTTTCTTTGTGGAGTTTGCATGTTCTCCCCGTGTCTGGATGGGTTTCCTCCGGGTGCTCCGGTTTCCCCCATCAACCCAAAACATGCCCGCACCCCTGTGAACTAACATCAAGGACCATGTTGTCCACCCTCCTGTGGGCTCACCACCTGCAGAGGGGTTCATAGGGGGTCAGGTGCTATGAGGATTGGGCAGCAAACTGCCCCTGCGACCCAGCCGGATTAAGCGGGAGAAGATGGATGGATATATAATTAACAGTATATAATTAAATCATTAATTATAATAATATAATTTCTCCAAAACTAAAGAAGCACAAATGAAGCACAAACGATTGACATAGTTTTTGTGTAGGTTTGCGTTTGATGGGGCGACTTCACACAGGTCCCGAGAGGATGGATGAATGTAGAAGTTTGGATAAAAGTTGAAGTGAAAATAAGTGGAAATTCTGAAATATGAAATACGTTTTGTGCTTTTGTGTTTTCTGAGCGGGACTTACCGATCACGACTGCAGCCACGGTGAAGATGACGAAGGCGTTCTTGATGAAGCATCTTTTGGCGTCTTCTCTGGTGATGGAGCGGACCCTCTGCTGGGCCCTCGCAGACCGGGCCTGGATCCGAGCTCGGACCTGCTGTAGACCGGCCCGGCCCCTCTGAGCGCTCTCCCCGTTACTCTGCGTCATGGCGCTGCGGAAAGGTGTCGGAAAGCAGAAATACGACGTTAAAGTGATGTTACCTCTGAAGACAGTAGAGACAGGCCTCTACTTTGACTATATTTAAAAGTGCAAGTTACAGACCAAGTTACAGGTCAGATCTGTGGAGAGGCGACCCCGCTCACAGTCGGAATTTCTAGGTATTTTTGAGCTATAAAACCACCTGTATTGTAATAAACGTGAGGTAGCGCTGTTTTTTAATGCCATACTGTGGAACATTCCTGGCAGAGCAATGACATATCCATAGAAACAAGCAGCTGACGGACCCCGAACCAAAATGTTACGTAATGCACCTTTAAAATGGTGCTCAAAATGGTTCTGAGTGAAAGGTTTTAACCCCGCACTCTTCTCTTTTCTCTTTTCATGCTAATTTTATGATGATTATTTATGTTTTGATTTGTTTGGGTTGTGGTTTTTTTTACTTTTTTCACTTTGAATTACTTTGTGTACGACTTGTTCTACACAAATACACTTGCTTTGCCGATGGACAGAACTTGTATTCATTCCAGAGCACGTGTTTCTCCAGGCCTGTCGCGATAATTACTACATCGACTTATCTTATTATTAGTAGGAAGTGTGGCTGTTGTTATTTTATGGCAACGCGATAAGATTTGAGCTGCTGAAGGCTGAATAAATACGTTCTACGACTCACTTTTCAATTCAAGTTTTAAAACAACTTCAGCTGACCAAAGTGCTGCACAGAAAAGTCAACGAAAACAGAAAGAAACAGAAGTACGGATCACACAATACATGGGAAATCTCCAGTAAAACACCAAGATATCCTGTTGTTGGAGCGAGTTTATATTTACTAAAATATGTTCTTTAAAATTTGTTCTTTGTTCTCCGCGAGTGCTTATTTTTTATTATGTAAATTACAAACTTCCTCAGAGCAAAAGGGCACAACACCTGTCTATATACAAACTAATATCAATCAAACTCAATCAAACTTTATTTATAGAGCGATTTTCATACAAAAACGCAACACAAAGCGTTAAAAAAGTGCTAATAAAAGTGTTTGATTCTGCAGTTTATTCATTGCAGCTATTTCTTAAACAGTTAGTTTACATTTAGAATATTTTTCTTTAGGGTTTTTGTGTCAGTGGCATAAATCAGTTGCAATATTATTATCTATATTTTCTACATCAATACATCGTACTTCAAAGTTTGTTATTGTCACAGGCCTAATTGTCACAATACCCAAATTTTCTCAGACCTTTACAGTCCAACTTGTAGAATTCAAAAGTCCAAACTCTGAAACGCGCTCCTCCCTCACATTAAAGAGACAGTTCAGAATTTTGGACATAGGGCCTCATTTCCTTATGCGTCAGAGTGTTGGAGATGTGTGGAGACGTAACTATTCCCTCCAGTCCTTGTATTTGCAGAGGTGCTGGTGCTAGGCTAGTGCATGTCAATGGCCACAGTCGTCCTGCCACTAAAAACAGTCTGACCCACTCCACAGACCCGAGGAAAAACTATTAGAACTCCAGACTGTCCCTGTGAACGTCTGTGTCCAGAGAATAATGTCTGAAATAAAACTAATCTTACATCGCATGAATCGTGACATGTTGAGGGACTATTTTCTCATATATCAGTCGCCGCTGACGAACTTTCTATCAGGAAGAACAACTCACTGCTGCTTAGACATAAATCCTTCAAATGCAACGGTTGGTTTTACTTCTAAAATTATTCTCTGGACACAGACGTTCACAGGGACAGTCTGGAGTTCTAATAGTTTTTCCTCGGGTCTGTGGAGTGGGTCAGACTGTTTTTAGTGGCAGGACGACTGTGGCCATTGACCTGCACTAGCCCAGCACCAGCACCTCTGCAAATACAAGGATTGGATGGAATAGTTACGTCTCCACACGTCTCCAACACTCTGACGCATAAGGAAATGAGGCCCTATGTCCAAAATTCTGAACTGTCTCTTTAAGGTGTCCTTTCAGTCAATGCTTTTAAGTCTTGTTTAAAAACACACTTTTACAAAATTATTCAGGAAATGTCCAGTTTTGTGTAGTTATATGTATGTGGGTATCGATTTTTTTGACAAACCTTTCCTACATCACGCACACAATCTATGCTGCACAATATAAAATAATAATAAAATAATAAAAGGCGTCTGCTGTCCCGTGCCCCAGGGTTTTAGGGGCGTTGAACTGGAACCTCTTCCTATTCATTTATATTAGAGGGGGGCCAATGTGAGGCTTCTTGCCCGGGGCCCCCAAATTTCTGGTGATAGGCCTGTGTATATATAGTAACATTATCAAAAAAAGGCTATTCGCTAATCACTATAAGGTTCTCCAACCAGGTTTTAATCATGATTTTTAGTATTTAGTCCTAATATATCATTCTGCAAACGTCCAAAAATCTGCCATGTTAATTTTGTGACTGGAAGAAGTGAAGAAATGAGATTCAGTTCAGTTTGTAGCGCAACAACAGAGAAGAAATGAAAGTTTAATCCAGTTTTTATTTCATGTGGCGAGGCCTATTTTTGTATATGCAACAGCCATTAATCTAAAGCCGATAGGGCAATTCTAGATAACAATGCTACCACGAAATACCAGAGCGTGATAAAAGTTATAGTCAAATAATAAAGCATAGTTTAACTTTGAATGGCCTCAAATCAAACTTATCCAATAGGCTGGGTCATAACATCATAACAACTCATAATAATAACTTTTTTACTTTAGAAATGCAGATGTTTTGACGTGGTTTATGGTTAATATCCGTAATTACTGGCTTTACTCCTCTCCGCTGGTAAAAATTAACTAAGATTTTATATTTTTTTCAATTTAGTATTTAAAAAGTGGTGGCGAAAACAGATAAGGTTCAACATATCGGATATTTCATTCAAAAGCAGTGAGGCGCCCTTAGAGTTTACAGGTCCCTGCACTAATTTCAAACTCAATTACAATACTGAAGTACAGACTCAATACTCAATACTGATTCTGATACCACAATGATAATAAAAAAAAACCTCTAGAATGTTATTTTCAACATTTAATACGAGTACCGTATTATTTGGACTATAAGTCGCACTTTTTTCAGGGTTTGGGTGGCCCTGCGACTTATAAAAAACAAATCGTTATCCATTTTTTCATTTTGGTTTTAGAGACAAACAATAAAGAAGAGAGTTGCTTTTTCATTTTCTTATTTTTGGCTTTAGATTGAAAAACAAATGAACAAATGATACACGGATTCTTCTCTATTCGGTTGCTTTTATTACTATAACTTCTATAACTTGCCTTTAAAGATGAAATGTCGGTTCTTGGTCTCTGATTTTATTAAATAAATTTCCCCCAAAACTCCCCCAATTTATAGTCCGGTGCGGCTTATGTTTTTTTTCTTGTTCATTGTGCATTTTTTTGGCTGGTGCGACTTATACTCCGGTGCGACTTATAGTCCAAAAAATATGGTACTTTCTTTCATAGCCTCATGTGGTCTTATATCTGTGTAATCCTCAGTGGTGCATGGGCTTGTACTCGTCTATTTGCTCTTAAACTGGTTCTGAAACAGCTCAGGATCATTCAAAAGCTTCAGGAAAAGTTCATTTCTGTCCTGCGAATGGGACTTTTTGAGTATCAATACCTGCTTGGATGAGTATCTAATTTCGATATTAGTTTTAATATCGAATTCTATGTGATTTTCTATCATTTTGACAACCCTACCCTCCTCCACCACATCTGAAATTATTATTCTAAAATATTCTGAATGCAAAACATTGGGCAGATGAACACAGACTGCTAACTTCAAGAACAAATCTTAGAAGAGTCTTTCGATTCTCTGCCTCCTCCATATAGAGCACTACATTACATCATCTCTTTTGAATAAGGAGAAGCATCCGGGTGATTTTTTACATTTTTTTCTACGGATAATCATTTGCAAATTGCCCCCAGTCACAAAGAATAACTGAGATTTTCAACTAGAATCATATTATGTCCTATTTGGAGATTTAAAGGCGTAGTACGGCCGAAAACAAAACGGCTATTGTCGCTGGGGGTAAACAACTTGTACAAACGTGAATGAAAAAACAGCGGCTGATACGTAAGGATGAACTCGCACTAGTTCTGATCTGGATTGGCTTCGTTTATTCGATAGCGACTGTGATTAAAGGTGCTCTATTACACAAAATGGACCCTTTTGAGCTTTAAGACGTGTTATAAAGCCGTCGCCTCCTCAAAAACCGACCTGGAGTTGTGTTTTGTTTCATTCACATGTTTGAGTAACTCTTTATTACTCATCTGTCTACATCTCCAAAGCTCAAAACGCCCCGTTCCACCTTGTGATGTCACGACGTGGTAGTTTTCAAGTTGACCGCTCCATTTTACCTTTTGTTCGGTAGAGATTTCCTATTCCAGGGTTGAAATTATCCAGCGGACAAGTACATTTACTTAAGCAACGTGTTATTAGTGAAATTGTAGCTGGAGTCGTTTTCATTTCTCATACTTTTACTCCTACTCGAGTAATATATTTGAACGTTGTGGTTCCTCTTCCCACTGTGAGTAAGTCTAAAGTGACAAAAGCTTCGTGTGACAATATGAAATTATTTGAACATTTGTGTTTCTTGCGGCGCTAATGCAGATTTGATTTAGTTTATTCTCAATTTTGTGCCTGTAAAATCTATAAAACATCAGATATTGAGCATTATTTAATATTTTGCCTTTCTTGAATCACTACTCTGTACTTAGAATTATTATTATGAAGTAACAGTACTCTTATTTGAATAAACTTTTAGGCTACTCTTTAAACCCCTGTCTAGCGAAACATAAATTAAGGCTATTATCTAATTACAATTTTTCGGATAAGAATTGTATTTTGCGATTAGATTTGCGATTTATGCTATAATCATAATTGACAAAAACACTGAAATGTGCAAAACGAATACAAGAATCACATTTCAGAACATGTAAAGTACAGGGTTAGTGCTTTTACACAGAATAAGACGGAATATTTTGCTTGTTTGTGGAGTAAATTATCGCTCTTGAAAAACTGCAGTATTTTTGATTTCATTTAAAGGTCCCATATTAGGCGAAATTTACTTTTGTGAGCTTTAAGTGGCTTAATTTTTTTGATGGGGACTGTGCAGATGGAAAGTAGCTCCAAAGCATCTCTTCTCTTTGTGAGGTTAATGTTTTTTGTACACTGACCCTGACAAATAAATAATAAACTAAACTAAACTAAAGATTAAAGGTGCTATATTATACAAAATTGACTCTTTTGAGCTTTAGGCCATGTTATAATGTTGTTACCTCATCAAAAACACACCTGGAGCTGTGTTTTGTTTCATTCACACATGTTCCAGTAAACCTTTATTATGACTCTGTCTACATCTCCAAAGCTCAAAATGCTCTGTTCCAGCTTGTGATGTCATGAAGTGGTAGTTTTCAAGTTAGCATCAACCTTTTTACCTTTAGTTCAGTACAGATTGGCAATTCCAGGACTGAAATGATCAAAACGATTAAAGTGAAAGTTTCAAAACCTCAAAAAAACGAGTATTACCACAAGACCTCACAAGGTGGAACAGAGTGTTTTCTGTTTGATGGAAGAACTCAGCGTAAAAATGCCGGATTTGTGTGTCAAACATGTGTGAATGAAACAAACAAACAACACAACTCCGGTGATGTTTGTGACGAGGAAACAACAGTATAACCCAGATCAGAAAATAGTGTTAAATGGGCCCTTTAGGTCCATTCAAATTTCCACTGTGTTCCCTGCTTGCCGTTTGTATTGCAACACATGAACCTACGCGGGGGACGGCTCTGCTTCCTACTGCACACACCAAACCACGTGTACACAGCGTCCACCACCCAAACTACTCCCATTGATAAGAAGAACGGGGGCAGATATGCACAGCGCGACAACGTTACGGAGGATCTGACTGTACCTTTGAGCTGCTGCGAGCGTGCGAGCCTCGTCCGAGTTTGGTGCTTTGCTGGTTTGAGGAGTTGTGAGCGCAATCCGGGGCTCTTTGGTTATGAGCTGGTGCGGGCAAAGCTGTAAGAGAAAAAGGAATGAAAAAGGAGGAGGAGGAGAGAGGGAGAGAGTGAGAGAGAGAGCGGGAGGGAGGAGCAGACGAAAGGAGGGGTGGTGGTGGTGGTGGTGGTGGTGGTGGGGGACAGGAGGCGGAGTTTGCTGGTTTGGGACAGAGAAAGCAGCATGTGGTTATGTGTAGTAGTAGTTTTTGGAGGAACTGTAATGTCATTTTGAAGTAACAGAAATTTTGGTTACTTTTCCAACTGTGACCGAGTCAAGCTGTCCTCACAAAAATATAAACCTGGACTAGATCAGGGCAAAATTAAACCAGGACTAAACCAGGACTAGACTAGGACTAATCCAGGACTAAACCAGGAGGACTAAATCATGACTAGACCGGCGCTAAACCAGGACTGAAGCAGGACTAAACAGGACCAAACCAGGATTAATCCCGGACTGAATTAGGACTAAACTAAGACTAGAATAGGACTAGACCAGGACTAAACCAGAACTAGATCAGGACTAGACTAGGACTAATCCAGGACTAAACCAGGAGGACTAAATCATGATTAGACCAGCGCTAAACCAAGACTGAATCAGGCTTAAACCAGGACCAAACCAGGATTAATCCTGTACTGAATTAGGCCTAAACCAGGACTAACCCATGACTAAAATATGACTAGAATAGGACTAGACCAGGACTAAACCAGGACTAGACCAGGACTAGACTAGGACTAATCCAGGACTACACCAGGAGGACTAAATCATGACTAAACCAGCGCTAAACCAAGAGTAAATCAAACTAGAATAGGACTAGACAAAGGATTAGACCAGGACTAAAGCAGGTTTAAATCAGGTTTAAACCAGGACTAAACTAGGACTAGACCAAGACTAATTCAGGACTAGACCAGGACTAAACAGGACCAAAGCATGTTTTATAAATTTCAGCTTTGTCCCTGCGCTTAGTCACCCCCCCCTCAGAGCGCTGTCACAGCACAATCAGCGTTGATCCGCTAATGAATCTACTGCACATCACATCAGGTTTGTGACGTTGTGCAGTGTTTTGTTTCATGCTTTCGTGGAGAATTGTCCTGTGGGAGCATGAATGACGTACGCTTGTGGTCTGAGCATTGCACAGAATCTTAGGGTATGAATAGGCCCCGGGAGAGATCGCTAGATTAGTGAAACGTGCATGGATGACATATAAAACCACAGTTGAGTTCGCTTAATACCCTCTCTTTAAAATAACACCTCTCTTCCAGCTTTGGCTTCTGCTATGGAGTGCTTCAGAGGTGGCACAGACCACAGGGGGAGGTGGATATTGGGGGTAGAAAGACACAGAGAATAGGTCGTTCTTGTTTTCTTCTCCTCCTTCTTTTCAAATGAGGTTTTCATGTCTGAGAGCTTCGGCCTGACTGTGGATTCCTGTGGACACAACAGTAGAAGGGGCTGAGTGACTGGTTACACAACGAGAAAAACGGAATTGCAGTAGTGGAAAAAGTACTGAGAATGTCAAATACAGTAACATGGTTTAAAATGGACTCAACTGCAAGTATAGTTTTAGCCCTGTAACTGTCGATCTTTACTGAACTAAAGGTAAAAGGAGCTGTTCACTTAAAAATGAAGTGGTAGCTTCATGACATCACAAGGTGGAACAGAGCTTTTTGAGCTTTGGAGACGTAGACAGATTAATTATAAACATGTGTGAATGAAACAAAACACAACTCTAGTCATGTTTTTGATGAGGAACATATTAACTTAACTTATTAAGTTCAGTTTTGCATAATGGAGAATCTTTAAAGCCACAGGATGTAACTTTAGCTAAAAATGTACTAAAATAAAACCATCATTTTGGCTGTTTATTGCACTGAAAATTATTTATTATTAATATTTATGTCCATCTTGGACCAGTGTCAGTTGGTCTTTTCTCCTGTTCCTATGGAATTCCATTGGTCTGTGACCAATGTGCAGTGGAATTTAAACGTGTGTAAATATGAAGTAATCTGACAGATAAATGGACGGATACAGAGTGAAATGCAGTGAATGATACAGTGGTTCTATAATTGTCTGATGGTGTTTGACTGTGACTGTATAACTGAGGTTTGAATGTTGGGGAAGTTTTAGAGAAATTTAGAGACTTATAGGGGAATGTGCACTGTTTATTTATGTAAAAAGGGACGACAGATGGAAACTAGCTATTCAGCTATAATCTGGTACAGTGCATCTCTGTCTTTCGATTTAATGTTTCTGTGCATTGTCCCTCAAATAAAGATTAAAGTAAAGTAAGTAAGTAAGTAAAAATGCATTCTTAGCTTCAGTGATGTTACATACTGTACCTTTAAGTCAGTACTAAGTACTATTAGCTTTCTGAAAACAATTTGTACGTCTGATTGACGCACGTCTGACCGCACGTCTTCAGACATGATAAACTAAAGCTGCAAATACAAATATTGACCAAAGATTAGATAAGACTGTGAACTTCACCATTTTTAGCAAAACCAAAATGTACCACGTCACATTAATCATAAAAAAGACTGAAAAATGACAAAGACGCAGCAGTTCAAGTTGTGGTGGGTGTATCACACAGTTAGATTTACTTTGGTAATGTACAAAAATACTGAAATATGAACAAACTAATACAAGAATCACATTTCAGAACACGTTTGTACAGATCTAAGCTACAGGGTTCACGCTTTTTATGCAGAAAGGTCTTTTTTATCCACAGACTCATGTGAGCCTAAATATCCAGGATTTGTGTGTTAAATGTGTGTGAATGAAACAAAACACAACTCCAGGTCTGTTTGTGATGGGGAAACATAGATCAGAAAATAGCGTAACATGATCCCTTTAAAAACAATGTGGGCCGTCACAGTCTGAACACATCCATGGGAAATATTGCATCAGAACAGGTTGTGTCTATCTCTCCACAGCAGCTCCACTGCCCACTCTTCACACTTGTGTTTCTGTGCTTCTGTTAAACCCCCAGAGATCAAACTGAAATATGAAAGACTGTAGTCAGGAAATGGCAAAGCTTCCGGTTAGTCACGTTTATACGGCAGCTTAGACTACCTTTATTTTGTTAAATGACTGTTTAAAGCGCAGCCCATCCAAGTACTAACCAGGGCCGGCCCTGCTGAGCTTCTGAGATCTGACGGGATCAGGCTTTGACAAGCCGGTATGGCCACAAATGACCAGGTTTAGACCTGGTTTAGACCTGATTTAGACCTGATTTAGACTTGGTTTAGACCTGATTTAAACTTGGTTTAGACCTGATTTAGACTTGGTTTAGACCTGATTTAGACTTGGTTTAGACCTGATTTAGACTTGGTTTAGACCTGATTTAGACCTGGTTTAGACCTAGTTTAGTCCTGATTTAGTCCTGATTTAGACCTGATTTAGACCTGGTTTAGACCTGGTTTTAGTCCTGGTTTAATGCTCGTTTAGTCCTGGTTTTAGATCTGGTTTAGACCTGATTTAGACCTGGTTTTAGTCCGGGTTTAATGCTCGTTTAGTCCTGGTTTTAGATCTGGTTTAGACCTGGTTTAGACCTGATTTAGACCTGATTTAGACTTGGTTTAGACCTGATTTAAACTTGGTTTAGACCTGATTTAGACTTGGTTTAGACCTGATTTAGACTTGGTTTAGACCTGATTTAGACTTGGTTTAGACCTGATTTAGACCTGGTTTAGACCTAGTTTAGTCCTGATTTAGTCCTGATTTAGACCTGATTTAGACCTGGTTTAGACCTGGTTTTAGTCCTGGTTTAATGCTCGTTTAGTCCTGGTTTTAGATCTGGTTTAGACCTGATTTAGACCTGGTTTTAGTCCGGGTTTAATGCTCGTTTAGTCCTGGTTTTAGATCTGGTTTAGACCTGGTTTAATCCTGATTTAGAACTGATTTAGACCTGGTTTAGACCTAGTTTAGTCCTGATTTAGTCCTGATTTAGACCTGATTTAGACCTGGTTTAGACCTGGTTTTAGTCCTGGTTTAATGCTCGTTTAGTCCTGGTTTTAGATCTGGTTTAGACCTGATTTAGACCTGGTTTTAGTCCTAGTTTAATGCTCGTTTAGTCCTGGTTTTAGATCTGGTTTAGACCTGGTTTAATCCTAATTTAGAACTGATTTAGACCTGGTTTAGACCTGGTTTTAGTCCTGGTTTAATGCTCATTTAGTCCTGATTTAGACCTGATTTAGACCTGATTTAGACCTGGTTTAGACCTGGTTTTAGTCCTGGTTTAATGCTCGTTTAGTCCTGGTTTTAGATCTGGTTTAGACCTGGTTTAGACCTGGTTTTAGTCCTGGTTTAATGCTCGTTTAGTCCTGGTTTTAGATCTGGTTTAGACCTGATTTAGACCTGGTTTAGACCTGGTTTTAGTCCTGGTTTAATGCTCATTTAGTCCTGATTTAGACCTGATTTAGACCTGATTTAGACCTGGTTTAGACCTGGTTTTAGTCCTGGTTTAATGCTCGTTTAGTCCTGGTTTTAGATCTGGTTTAGACCTGATTTAGACCTGGTTTAGACCTGGTTTTAGTCCTGGTTTAATGCTCGTTTAGTCCTGGTTTTAGACCTGGTTTAGACCTGGTTTTAGTCCGGGTGTTAGTTCTGGTTTAGAGGAGCACAGGAGGAAGGTCCACGCAGCGTACGGGACAAGACACGATCCACACGCGCCGCACGGGAGGAGGTGAGGTGAGCTCTAAAGACGTTTTATTTAAATGTGACAAGACCATTATCTACAAATTTAGAATTACATTTAAAAACGAACTGACTCAAATAAATATACAATGTAATTAAATACTCATTATTTATTTTCCAAAGTCACAGGAGCCACAACAGGAGGAGGAAAAAGCCACGGGGGCCGACCCCTGTTCTACATAATAACGACACTGACATTATAAAATACTTTGACCAGTCGTTTGGTACGTCGTTTACTGTCATTAGGGATGGAACGAAATCCAAATCTCTCTCTGTACGATATTTTCACCATAAACATCTCACCGTACGATATTTATTGCGATATTTTAAAACTGTGAAGATGCTCCTTTTTCCTCTAAAAATGCCTCCACAAGACTTAATCCAAAGAATGAAGATGTAAAAGTGCTCAGAACAGTTATTTTATTTATTTTATTATTATCAACTAGCTGCACGTGAACACTTCCACATTCTTCACGGGAGTTGCGCTACACGGTCTCTGTTTCGGCTTTTTTCGCCGGCAGATGGAAGGATAAATCAGTGATCTTTTTAAGTTGAGATGTTCGTCAGATCACGTGTTTGTTTAGTTTTAGTCGCGTATCAAAGCGCCTCACCATCTCTTTGGAAATAAACGGCTCATAAACGGACATAGATGCTCGTTTGGAGGTGATTTGTGGCGCACTCCGTTTATAACATGGTGCAAATAATAAAACAATTGATTTAAAAATGATGAAATGATTGTGTGAAGCCTTGTTAATTGCCCCATATTGAATAAATTACGGTAAACACTTGTTTTAAGACTTGTTTATGAGATATTCATCTTTTTGCCACCATCATAGTACCTGTCCATTCTACTTATTTGTCCTGTGCAAAAGGGAATTATTCCTAACCCTGGCTGCCCCAGATTGTTTTGATGATTTTTCACTAGTATTTGTATTCACTTCCCTCATGCAATGTCATTGAACCACTACAGGTACAAGAGTGTGATTAAACATGATGACAAAACCAAATGTGATCACTTTATTTCAGTAATGGAATGAGCACATGTAACTTTACTGTACATGCGGAGTTTTACAGCATGTTTACAGTAATCGCCTTGCATCATGGGATCGCTGCAGTCGGAATTTCACATTTTTGGCTTCCTGGGACAAAGGTAACATAACGTTATGTAATTTACTGGCAGTCTAGGGTGACCAGACGTCCCTATTTACCCGAGACAGTCCCAGTTTTGAGCCGTGTCCCCTATACAAAACCGGTCATTTGTCCCAGTTTTATACAAAAAATGTCTCATGTGTCCCTATTTTTGACCAGTTTGATCTAAACCAGGCCTAAAATGAGACTATACCAGGACTACATCAGGTCTAAACTAGGGACCGACTCATATATCGGCTATCGGCAAAATTCTTGCCGATATGGCCCGATATTCCCTGTGGATATTTTACCTTGTTATAAAGCTTAGACTCTCTATATTCTGCCCATTAAATTAAATTTACAGACAGATAAATGGTACGGTCTATGTGTGCGCAACACTGAGATTATTATTTCAGGGCCTTCTCTGCTGCTGCCCCCACCCTCTGGAACTCCTGCCCAAACACATCAGAGACTCATCCACACTCCCCATGTTTAAAAAAAAAGCCCTAAAAACCTTTAAAACCTCCTTCCATTAATTATCTTATTTCTTTTGCCTTTGTCTCTCCATGTAAAGCGTCTTTGAGTATCTTGAAAAGAGCTATATTATTATTATTATTATTATTATTATTATTATTATTATTATTATACTCTTTTTACAGCCGCTCAGTGTGAGTCTGGATTAAAGGACAGTTCTTAGTGCTGATCTGAGAGGAGCCTGTGTGAGGCTGAGTGTTGAAATGTGTCGGTTTTGAAGTTCGTTTTGGTTCTTTCTCATTGGTTAGCGATTAGCTGCTGTAGCTCGCACACATAAACAGGCTGTTTTCTCTTCTGTTAGCGACTGTAAAGTGACTATAGTGGCCGTATATATGTTACTGGACACACACTGATATGGAAATGAGCTGTGAACAGAAGTGTGAATTATCTGCATTTAGCAGATCATTAATTACTGCGGCGCACACGCATTTACCGCTAAAAGCGAATAGCGGTAGTTTGCTTACATCAGTATTACAGAACTTTCTTTACTGGTTAGAATATCATACAAAAATCTCATTAGGCCGAGCGACTGTCTTTAAATATGACGTAAAGAGGCAGAAGAACAATAAATGTCGCCTAAATAAACCAAATTGAAAATCCAATAGAGCCAAACCTAAGTTTTATAAACAACTGAAGATTTACAGTGAATTTTTACATCATAAATATATCGTTGATTATATCGGCAGCTCTCACTCCCATTTTATCGGTATCGTATCGGCCGCAACAAAATCCATATCGGTCGGGCCCTAGTCTAAACCACGACTAAATCAGAACTATCACATTTTTTGACTAATCTGATCCCCGCCAACAGTAAAGAGGAGCAAAAATCGTCATTTGTTTTGCCAAAATATTGAAACCCGGGTGGCCATAAAGCAAAAAAAAAAAAATCCACTGACAGAAGTCCCTCAGATTATGAGACAAGAATGCACAATGTTACAAGCTCTTTTCACAATTTTATTTATACCAACCATCCCAACCCGGGTGTGTCCCAGTTTAGAATTTCTGCTCATTTATGTTAGTCTAATATGTATTTTATATCATAGTTATAGTAGATGTATATTCTTTCTGCTTATCTGAGTCAGTGCTGTCGCTGACGGTGCTCACGCATCTTTACCGCTGTGGCTGTTCAGTTTCAGTGCTTCTGCTCCGGGTGTAAGTGCGGTGAGATGAGTACAAATTTATACATATTTTTCAGACCATAAGGCGCATTTAAAATCTTTCTCAAAAATCGTCAGTGCGTTTTATGTATGTATTAATTCTGGCTGTGCTTACTGACCTCGAACCGATTTTACGTGGTACACGGTGCTCAAAAATCTGTCAAAATGTTTTAGTACTTTTGTAAGATGCAAAGCTGCACCGCTTGATGGTTTGTTGCATGAAGCACGAGAGCACAAGGACAGAAAACAATGAGGATTTTGCCAGATGCATTGCCAGGGCACCACATTAGGGGAAAATTCTATTAATTACAAATTAAAGTTACTGAGCTGATGTTACTGAATTGGTTTGAAAAGTTGGGTCGCGACTTCCTGGTGATGGGAAATGATGGGTCCCTAGGCCACACCACTGCTCCATACCATGTATATAAGCCCTCATCCCCCCAATATCCATGCGCAATAAAGCTGAGCAACCAACCTCATCAAGTGTCTCTGTAGGTGACAAAGAAATTTCCTTGTATCCTTGTACTTATTTTGTCGTGTTAGGGATGACAGTAAGTTGGCCTGGCCCATTTAATACAAAACTATTACTTTTACATTAAGAATTATCAGATTATGCTAATTTAGTGAGAAAGGGATGAAAGTGAGAGGGGATGAACACACACACACTTACAGTTAGTCTGGAGGGCCACACTCTTAAATGCTAAACGCATCCGGAGCCACTGATTCCACCAAGGACCCTCAGACACGCTCTCCATCTCACACACACACACACACATTCATTCATTCATTCTCATTATCGCTCCTGACTGTGAAGGGGGGCCGGGGTCGGGTTAGGCGAGTTTCGTAGTGACAACACAGATTATTCACTTTCAAAACAGGAAGACTTTCTTTACATATCAACAACGGTGCGGCATGGTCCTTACAGTGAACAAAAAAAAAATAAAATAAAAAAATCAACTTTTTGTACTTTAACGCAAGCCTTTTTGCCGTCCTTAACTGCACTACAGAACTCGTGCGCACAGTTTGATCTCGAGTTTGTCAGGTGACGTCATATAATTATTTAAATATAAATACGTCATACAAATATATTTTTTTATTGAAAAAAATCAACAAAATACAAGACGCAGACAAAAAGTAAATTAAAAAATAGGCAACTTGACAACTTTTGAGGATTGCCTCATAGGGCCAGTTCAAGTGGTAGAGGGCAGAGGGGCAGAGGGGCAGAGGGGCAGAGGGGCAGAGGGGCAGAGGGGGGGAGGGGCAGAGGGACAGAGGGGCAGAGGGGCAGAGGGGCAGAGGGGCTGGGGGGCAGAGGGGCAGAGGGGCTGGGGGGCAGAGGGACAGAGGGGGAGAGGGGCAGAGGGGCAGAGGGGCACAGGGGCAGAGGGGCACAGGGGCAGAGGGGCTGGGGGCCGGGTAGTTTGATGACTCCTGATCTAGAAAGACCCATTCATGTTTCTATCAGTCTTAACGGTTACCTGATGAGAAGAGACCAGGGCTGAACGTACCAGTATGTGTACACTACTAAAAAAAACGTTGGACTTTGAATTGGTGGGCAGCCCGTAGACGCTCTTGGCAGACTGGGCAGTGCGTGTGCCGGGGGTGGACTGAGTGAACGGCACATGAGGGCACTGGGATGGAACTGGAACACAACGGCCAGGGAGAGACGCTACACAGAGATGCTACTGAAGCCACTACTGCACATACCTGATGTAGCCACCACCACACACCACAAACAGGTCGTTACACACACACACACACACACTTTATATATCCACCACACAGCACAAACAGGTCGTTACACACACACACACACTTTATATATCCACCTCACAACACAAACAGGTCGTTACACACACACACACTTTATATATCCACCACACACCACAAACAGGTCGTTACACACACACACGCTTTATATATCCACCACACAACACAAACAGGTCGTTACACACACACACACGCTTTATATATCCACCACACAACACAAACAGGTCGTTACACACACACACACTTTATATATCCACCACACAACACAAACAGGTCGTTACACACACACACACTTTATATATCCACCACACACCACAAACAGGTCGTTACACACACACACACTTTATATATCCACCACACAACACAAACAGGTCGTTACACACACACACACACGCTTTATATATTCACCACACACCACAAACAGGTCGTTACACACACACACGCTTTATATATCCACCTCACAACACAAACAGGTCGTTACACACACACACACACACACACTTTATATATCCACCTCACAACACAAACAGGTCGTTACACACACACACACACTTTATATATCCACCACACAACACAAACAGGTCGTTACACACACACACACACTTTATATATCCACCACACAACACAAACAGGTCGTTACACACACACACACACTTTATATATCCACCTCACAACACAAACAGGTCGTTACACACACACACACACGCTTTATATATCCACCACACACCACAAACAGGTCGTTACACACACACACACACACTTTATATATCCACCACACAACACAAACAGGTCGTTACACACACACACACACACACACTTTATATATCCACCACACAACACAAACAGGTCGTTACACACACACACACACACACTTTATATATCCACCACACAACACAAACAGGTCGTTACACACACACACACACACACTTTATATATCCACCTCACAACACAAACAGGTCGTTACACACACACACACTTTATATATCCACCACACAACACAAACAGGTCGTTACACACACACACACACTTTATATATCCACCACACAACACAAACAGGTCGTTACACACACACACACACACACACTTTATATATCCACCACACAACACAAACAGGTCGTTACACACACACACACACTTTATATATCCACCACACAACACAAACAGGTCGTTACACACACACACACACACACTTTATATATCCACCACACAACACAAACAGGTCGTTACACACACACACACACACACACACACTTTATATATCCACCACACAACACAAACAGGTCGTTACACACACACACACACACACACACTTTATATATCCACCTCACAACACAAACAGGATCTGCACAGCTCAGTTTTTTTAATCCGTAGACCCTCTCCAGTCCATAGACTTGTCAGCTGATGTGTTTATTGTTTAAAACCTGCAGAACCGGTCAACTGATGTTTAATTCTTTGTTTTAATTCAATTGTTGGAGTTATAATAATTGTTAAACCCCTAGACCCTCTTTATACCGTTAAACCTATAATAATAACTGTTAAACCTATAGACTGTTCGGCTGATGTTTTTATTTTTAGTGAAGTTGTTACACCTATAATAGCGGCCGCAATGCTGAACTTTAAATAAAAATAAAAGTGTGAACAATAAATATGCTACTTGTTTTGTTTTTCTTTGCAGAAGTCTGAAAGAATTTATCAAAGTTACAGCATGTAATTTTAACATTTACAACGTTCTGTGAAATTACAATTACAAATCCCTAAAAAATCAGGAAACTCCTGGCTACCGGGTTGCTGTAAATGTACCGTAACCTTTTGCTGTAGTATTTACAGTATTTTATCCTGTGAAATTACAGGACACTCCTGGTGTAACTTGTTGTAGTCATTTTACAGTAACAGTCCCGTATACCGTTTACAGTAAATTGATGCTATTATCAGATAGAAATTTCGCGTAAAATTTACAGTAAATTTCCAACAGTGATAGTTCCCTGTTTTTTTTTTTTAGCTATTTCTACATCACAACTATTAATTTAAGCAAAGATATTTCGGTTATTGTTACATCCCTGTTGAACAGAGCATGAGATTTTGAGATGTAGACAGACGAACAGGTCCAGGTCTGTTTTTGAGGTAGAAACATTATAACATGGTTTAAAGCTCACAAGAGTCCATTTTGCGTAATACAGGACGGCACGTTTGAAGCTAAAGTCCGTTTCTAGAGGAGGTGGAATTCTGTCAGAAGCCAAAAAACGGCACAAATCAGTGTTTCCTTGGCGGGGATCTCACTGTGGCAGTGAGTCTGTCAAGGCAACAAACTAGTGTAGTGATGGGGGCAAGTTCTGAACTTCCACGTAAAACACCAGTTTGCTTCACACTGAAGAAGCTTAACACCACTTTAACCCATCTTACAACAGCCACGAGTCTAACAAACAAAACACTCTGCCTGGTTCACTTTAGAAAACAGCTTTATAAGCAGCTTTAGCATTAGCTTGTTGACTTCCCACTGCGCATGTGAAAGCCCAAAAGACTCGATCGCCAACGTCGTTTCTAATCCCATTTATTTACGAATGAATTAAATCGTTTAAGACCGAAAAATCCTCTAATGTGTAGCGGCCTGAAGATGATCCATCAGTCTGCAAACATACGTTTAACTGAGATGATCGATTCATTTCACTCTTCAGTCCTTCACTGTCACAAATGAGTGTAAAACTGCGCTCATGTGCTGTCACATGAGGAGGCTTCCACCATAAACAACATTGTTTTCAAAGCTCTGTGTCCAACCGTCTAAAGCTGTGCACATGCTACAGGTAATGGACAGGTGACAGGTACCATCAAAACCCAGTATGGTTTTCTCCATATTTCTCCAATTTGTCCTATTTGAGCAAATTGTGTACAACCCCAGTACAGATATATTGCATAAGCAGCTTTTGCAGTCAGATTAAGTCTGCTGTGCAAGAAATAAAAATCTCTTTATTATTGTCCGATAGTCAGGAAGTGTGTATTAGCATGCAAATGTTGTTGTTAGCATTACCGTGTTGGCAAACGTAAGGTCTAGTCTCTGAGAGTTGTGAAATGCTCATCGCTGGGAATAATGAGGACGCTCCGAATGCGTGAGGTTATTGGAGAATAACTTTTGATCACTGCAAACGGTTTAAAATGATCACTACACACAGTCCTTTTCCTACAATATCATCTGCATTTCTTCACATAGACAGATCCTAACCTCAACTCATCTGGAACCCTTTAAAACAATACCCCATCCTCTCCCTCCTTCCCTCTCTTTCTCCTTTCTCTCCATTTCTCTCTCTTCTTCATTCTTGAGCGTCACTGCAGCGACCCCCACGGCGCCCCTCTCAGAGCCATCTCCACAGCACCCAAAGGACAACAGCGCCTTTGTGACCGTGCGAGAATCGTCTCCGTGGAGTGACCAGTGAATGAGGGTGACCAACGAGCGTCAACTTTAGTGACATAATAAATAAATTTAAAAAAACAGCAAAGAGAGAGATTAAGAATAGCTCTGTAGCGGCCTTTAGATGTGCAATAAGCTCTGTGCACAGTAGCATGCTAGTTAGCTCACTGTGTCTCAAAGCTAAAAGTAACTTTTATCCAAATCGTAAAACATAAAATAAACCATCCATCCATCTTCTTCCGCTTTATCCAGCTGGGTCGCAGGGGCAACCCCATGAACCCCTCTGTGAGTGGAGCCCACAGGAGGGTGGACGTCATGGTCCTTGATGTTAGTTCATAGGGAGCTGCATCTTTTGGGTTGATGGAGGAAACCCATCCAGACACGGAGAGAACATACAAACTTAAAATTCAAATTTATTAAAATAAACACTACAATTATTTTTAATTGTAGGGTGACTGCGAGCGAAAGGACTGGCGCAGAGCGTCTCTCGATTGCACTCTGCCACACAGGAGGCGTGAACAGTTCCCCATCCCACCGCCATGAGCAGAGAGAGCCGGGTCCAGAGAGCAAATAGTGTATATTTTATAAGTATACCCAGGTATGTGCGGCTATTGATCTCTGTCTCTGTGCATGTGAGCGAGAATGACAGAATCACATTGGAAAAAAAAGAGACAGAATCAATTTGTGGCGCTCAGTTTTCATTCTGTGAAACACGGCCCTTTATAAAAACGCAGAAGTACTCGTTTTATTTGGGTACATGTTGCCAGTAACATCAAGTTCCTTCACCGTAACTTCACTTCCTTATCTCTAAATATATATTCATCTTGGCATAAATCTGGAAAAACCACATAGAACTGGTCAGGAAGTGTTTATGCTAACAGCGAGGTTGCTGGGAAACTATAGGGCACAGAACCTGTTAAGGCTCAACAATTTGGGAAAAATATCTACGATAAATGCTCAAAATTTTTATACATCAAAGAACCACTCACCCATTCACAGCACTCATACAACAGTATACACAGACACTGGGGGCGAGGTGGGTTAAATGTGCCCAAGGACACAGTATTCATCTGCAAGAGCTGGAATCACACCACCATCCTGTGATCAGAGCATTTCACTGGGTAGAGATTTAAACTTACATATTAAAGGAACGGTATGTAGTCTGCACTCTTATGCCTTAACCAGCAGATAGAGACACATCCAAGTCATTCTCAGTTTATAGACGGGCCTCATGTCAGAGGCTGCACTAGCACTGATCATGATTCACTGAAGCTGGCAAACCAGATGAGAGACGCATGTGACTTTCTGATTGGATAATCACCAAAACACTATATTATACAATAAACAACTTGGCCATCATGTCAAATGCTTTTTGTGAATAAGAATAAATCAGCATTAGAGTCGTTATCAGTAAAAGCTATATTTGATTTGAACATGTTTACCTCTTATCGGAGGACACAGAAAACCGTTTTTTTTACAATGGTCATAACCACCCTGAATTCACGCTAGTACATATTTGAGTCATTTTCCTTGCAGATGCAGTGTTCATCCACACTAATCCGATGGAAAACGACTCTGGAGACAGAACAATCTGGATACGCAGCTCCCACAGATTCAACTGAGTACGGATCTGATGTGGCGCCGTGTGGACGCATGAAAACGCTGATACGCTGACGTAGGAGCTCTAGCTGCTGTTCTTATTGGACCTGGACACTGTGACTTGCGTCTTCCTGATTCGCTGGTTCGTGGCATCGGGCATGAGACGCTATTGGGGAAAAGTTTAAACAAACCCTAGACAAACGCAAAACAGCGTTGGTCCACGAAAAGACTGTTTTCCCGCTTGCATCTTCCTCCGCTCGAAATCGGCTGCTACAACTTCCATAAAACTACGGCAACTTCAGATACGGTGCTCCGCTCCTTGTTTTTACTGCCCACGTGCTGTGGTGACGCCAGCCTAGTCATGTGACTAGTGTTTCTGGTGATCCAGACACGACGTGTGTGGACACTATTCATTTCCAATACACTGATACGCTGATTCGTTTCAGTGTAAATGCTCTAACTGACCTCACATTCCTACCCCTCTATCCCCTGATCCCCTTCCATCCAACTGCTATACTTAATATAGTGCAATATCTTAACTTAAGTGCAATATTCAATATTTAATACCGTACAATATTTAAAAACAGTGCAATATTCTGGCTGAGTGCAATATTAATACCATGCAATAGTATGATTGAGTGCAATATTTAAAGCAGTGCAATATCTTGCTCGACTGAGTGGTGTAGTCTTGGGTGTCACAGCTTTTTTTGTCTTGCACTAAGACTAGTACTTATTTATTCTATTTTTCTTTTTATACTGTATGCAAGTGTAGCACGTACAGGTCTGTATTGGAGGATGAGTTGCTTTTAATCTCGTCGTGCATGTGTATAGTGTGGATTGTACATATTTATAGTGACAATAAAAGGCATTCTAGTCTATTCTAGTTAGGTCAAGTTTATCAAATTAAAAAAAACAAATCTCACATACTGTTTCTTTAACCCCATAACTATGTCATTATTGCCTAAAGTTTGCCCTGACCCCAATGCATCTATAGTTGTTTGTGGTCCCATTCTCAACCAATCAGAAATCACAATTAAAAAGTTACGCTCTGTGTCTTTAAGAGCAAAACCGCCAAAGACATGCTCAATGACTGTTACACATTTGTTACGCAATGGTTAACTCTAATTGCACTCTTCACATTTCTGACATTTCTACAGTCTGCGGATACAAACACTGGGCACAGCAGGGGGCCGAGACAAAGCTAACGGTGGGATAACAGTCAGGGTGTGGCGTTTATGGACTGTTCGTAAATCAGAAGACTTTACAAATGGTAATGCAGATGATAAACCCAGGTTTCCATAGCGACCGTCTTGTTTAGTGGCATGTGAATAAAGGATTTAAGTGAGTTCACAGATTGTAGCCGCGCGGTGCTGCTAAAAAACCTGCTGTGAGGCGAATCAATGAGGAAACAATGGTAAGTGCTGTTATTTTAAGGTTGTATTGTGCAAAATCTTTGGTTTTTTTGTTATAACATTGTTCCCTCATCAAAAACATGTCTGAAGAGGTTATAGTTGTCATCCATGCATCATTTGATTAATTTAGCAATCTCTCCCGGGCCCTATTCGAACCCTTCTTAAAGGGATAATTCGGGATTTATGACATGAATCTGTACGTCCCCGTCAGCAGTGTCACATCAACACCGACTTACCTCCCGACAGCGTCTGGTGAGACAAGTTCTTCCCCGGTTTTGGTGCTGATGAAAGTGTCCGGCAAGTTGGCTGAGGTCACGAAAATAAAGCGTTTTTCTTCTTTAAAAAACTGGGGAAGAACTCATCTCAGACGCTGTCGGGAGGTAAATCAGTGCTGACGGGGACGTATAGATTCATGTCAGAAAACTCAGACTATCCTTTAAGGCTGTAAAGCTGTAAACTGTGAATAATTAGGAACCTCTGAATACATATAGGGTATTTTCCATGTTGGAACTGGAGATTACAAAACCATGAATGTGAATGAAACTAAATCCACCAGGAATCCAGTTGAAAACGATATTAAAACCAAGATTATAAATTCCAGCTTTAATAATACCAGGTTTTACTGAAAGCAGAATAACCCGATTCAGGACTAGATTCATACTATACTCCCTACAACTGTGCAACTCACCCTCATGTAACAGATAATACTCCCTACAACTGTACAACAACGCAAGAATTTTGTTGCTGTAGTAAACTAAAGCCGTACTTCTCAGCTCCAAAAATCATTACAATATTTTAGCTTTTGATATGTTATAAAATCGGGCAAAACACTACAAAACAACAACTTTTCCGAGCCCTTAGCCTTTTAGCCTTTGCCTCTACAACAGCGGCGTTTTCAGATGGGAGTGGTCCTCTCAGGGGGGTGATGTATCCAGGACAGGTTATCAGATCTGCAGTCTACGGTGGCCCTCCAGGGACACGCAGGACTGGGAGCGCATTGTCCGGCGGCGTCATTGTGCAGGAGGGTTTCCCATGGATCGGGTGTTGCGGACTTCAAACCCCGGTCTCTGCGCGCTCATAGTCGTTTGTGCGATGGGCGCACTGGGAGAGCCGCTTGGTTCACACACACACAAGAGCTCAATGATTATGGAAAAATATCTCATTGCGTTTTTTTTCTGGAAAATTTTTTTGCAAATAAAGAGCTGAGGTTGAGTTTGGGGAATGGCTTTTCTCAAAACTTCCAGCCGTTCCAAGAGCGGTAAGATTAAAGAAGAGACTGGAGTATGAACTGTTGAACTAATACAAGAATTTCTTTTCGTCCTCCTGTGTATTATTATATTTCTTAGACTTAGATTTAGACAAACTTTATTGATCCACAAGGAAAATTATTTGGAGACAGTAGATCAAACATCGCAATAAATATGAGAATAAAGTGCAAAAATATAAATGGTAATAATACATTCTAAATAAGTAGGAAATATAGCAAGAGACTGGTGTCAAATGAGGCATAATTATATAAATGTATGTGTACAAGTAAAAATAAAATATGGAAATTTAGTAATACAATTTTCTCTATGATATGATCTGATGCACAAGGTGTATTCATGTAAACTGTTTCATGGTCAAATTGCATAGTTTAAGTAGTTTTCAATGTGTACAAGACAATACACTTCTTGGTGGAGAGATGTTTTTTTTTCATTTGTTATAAGTTACAAGTCAGATCTGTGGAGAGGCCATCTTGGCTAACAAGTGACTCCCTCTTTTCTGCATCACTCGAGGAAAAACTAAAACACAACACAACCAGCGCCAGTCCATCTTTCCCACAATCTGGGAATAATTTAGCTCCATAAAATGCTTCTTTATAAAAGAAAAACACGTTTCAAGGTAATTGAATAAACACGATTGACTACTTGACACCACTAAATCCTACGTTAATCAACAGTTAAGAAAATAACAAGAGCTCCTCCAGCGGGGCAAAATACGCCCGTACTTTGAATTATTGTATATAGAATTAAGTTAGAATTTGTCAAACCTAGTTAAAGATGAATTGTTGGTGCAGTTTGGAAGTTTGACATTCCTAGGTGAGACGGTTGTCGAGTTAGAGCGCGGACAAGGTAATGTGTAGTTGTCTTGTATTCTCTCTCTCCCGTTGCCTAGCAACCGCTGCAGCTGGAACTGTGTGTCACCTTTGAACTTTAAACTTCAAAGCTTTGAAGTGTCCACAGACGGACGGACAGACGGACGGACGGACAGACGGACAGCGCCATACCATAATACGTCCCGTTTTATCACGGGCGTATAAAAATGGAGAACAAAACAATCACAGAGCAGTGGCCGTGGACCAGTGGCGGTGAAACGGGGATTGATCGGCAAAACGGCGCCTTGAAAATAAGTGAAACATGCACGAATGCACGAAGGGGTGTGAATTATCAAATTGTTCTCTTTACCTTAATAATATTAAGGGGGTTGATAATTAAAGAAGCATACAACTGTTGACTTGTATTCTCCTCTGAACATGTGAACCTTGACATTTAAGTGGGCTGTCTGTGCAGAGACCTGTAAGTTCAACCTTATGGAAAAGTCTGTTTCAGTCTTTAGTCATTTGCTTTTGATTCATATTTTATATAATAACACAGACTTTTCCACAGCCTCAGGTCGTTTCTCTTCACTAGTTTTGTGGAGTTTGTCGCCGTCAGCTGAGCAGAAATGACGTCCTATAATTACCACAGAAATAATAATTAATCATTTTAGAAATAAACTCACACAAATTAAAATTGTCACAGCACAAATAAAATGCAAACGTTTTCTATAATTTTCTTCCTGTTTTGAGCTCTATTTCACATTCTGAGGTTCTGGACGACGTCATC
This sequence comes from Odontamblyopus lacepedii, assembly GCA_034769755.1. NCBI lineage: Eukaryota > Metazoa > Chordata > Actinopteri > Gobiiformes > Gobiidae > Odontamblyopus > Odontamblyopus lacepedii. The sequence goes on along the minus strand of CM068358.1, from coordinate 3,410,058 downwards.
GACCGAAAATAAAACTGCAAATATCTTAAGAACCAGAATCGCACAAACAAAACTTTTTGCAGCACAAACGAAGCACAAACAATCGACTCCATTTTGGATGTTTTAGTGCATTTTGAAGCTACCCCAATTTGACCTATAAAACGAACCGTTAATTTCTCAAAAACTAAAGCAGCACAAACAAAACTTTTTGCAGCACAAACGAAGCACAAACGACTGACATAGTTTCTGTGTAGGTTTTGAGTTTGATGGGGGGAGGTCTATAGGAAACACATTGATCCAGACCAGACAGAGGCTTTTGGGATAAGGAAGAGAAAGAGGAAGTCTTGTCTCTTAGAAGCTCAGACAGGAAAAAATGTGCTTTCCTTTAAACTCTCTTTCCTGTTTCAAAGACAGCGACGCATCAAAAAGGCTCTGCCAGGTATGCACAATGTCTGAAAACAGAAGGGAATTCAAATTAAAGGCACACTATATAACTTGCTAACTGTAAGAACACGTTTTACTAAGATTTTCAAGCCTGTGATTGAATAAATGCAAGATAGATTTGTTTAATGCCTTACTGTGTAACGTTCCAAGCAATAACATCGCCATGGAGACAAGCCTGGGTGTACTACGAGCCAGAAAAGCTAAATTTACCGAGGACAGTCCCACCAGATTTACCGAAAACCAGTGATTTGTCCCAGTTTTATACTAGAAATGTCCCAGGTGTCCAAATCAGCCTTATGCAACAGATAATACTCCCTACAACTGTACAACTCACCCTTATGTAACAGATAACCCTATATCCTGTCAAACATATGCATTTATATGATTATTATGCCTTATTTGACAGCCTCTAGTTATTTTTGCGACTTTATTATTATTACCATTAATTTTATTATGTATTTATTTATTTCCCTTGTGGATCAATAACATTTGTCTAAGTTTAATTTGTTAAGGTAAAATACAGAAAACTGTGCTTGAAAATGAAAGTAAGGAAAAAAATTAAATTAAATTAAATTAAATTTAAAAATTAAAAATAAACAAAAACAAACAAAAAAAACAACAAAAAACAAAACAAAACAAAACATGCAGCAATCCTCAAAAAGTCCGAGTGGATAATGTGTTTATACCAATCATCCCAGTTTGGAATTGTGAAAATCTGATCACCAAGTGCACCTTTAACGCAAAATAGGTAAGTCAGATCACAACTAAATAAAATCAGAATAATAATTTAAAAAAAAAAGATCTAAAATCCATTAGCAGTGCAGTTAGTTAGCAATTTATGTCGAGGTTCTGTGCCCTTTGAATGAAACCAATTTTGGTCAAAGTGGACTATTTATATCAGAAACCTCTTTCTCATTATTATTATTATACGCCCGTGATAAAACGGGACGTATTATGGTATGGCGCTGTCCGTCCGTCCGTCTGTCCGTCCGTCTGTGGACACTTCAAAGCTTTGAAGTTTAAAGTTCAAAGGTGACACACAGTTCCAGCTGCAGCGGTTGCTAGGCAACGGGAGAGAGAGAATACAAGACAACTACACATTACCTTGTCCGCGCTCTAGCTCGACAACCGTCTCACCTAGGAATGTCAAACTTCCAAACTGCACCAACAATTCATCTTTAACTAGGTTTGACAAATTCTAACTTAATTCTATATACAATAATTCAAAGTACGGGCGTATTTTGCCCCGCTGGAGGAGCTCTTGTTAATTCTTTGTAACTAGAGTGAAGCAGAAATTCCAAGCAGCCCCTCAGATAAGAGTTCCAGTGAAAAAGTAGGCTATATTATAATAATCCTATGAAATTAATTAGATCTACTTCATAATAAAACCTATGTAAAAATAATGTCATGTATCAGTACTCAGTATCTTCAAGTACTCAGAAAGAAGCAGTCGTACTCATTTTTGTGCATCCCTTTTTCATACTAAATACCTGGAAAAAGTCTATTTGATGGTAACATTTTATATAGAGCTTTTCCACCTTCAATGCATTTAAAGCACTTTTACATCAGGGAACCACGCCAAAGGACACAACAACAGCATTCTTCTTTGGGAGCTGGAATCGAACCACCAACCTGTGGGCCAGAGGATCTGATCACTCTCCCAATGATGTGTATGTTGAGAGCGGGATTCGAACCGGCAACCTTCAAATTAGAGGACGAGCACTATATCAAATGAGCTACTGTCACTAGTGTATAAAAAAACAATCGACAACAACAAAACTGAACACTTTTTTGCAGTTAATAGATGCTTTTATTTAAATGAGTGCGCATCTACTCCTCAGTGGAATCGTCATGAGGAGGAGGGCGGGGCGGAGCAAAGTCGGCCATGTTGGGAAGGTCAAACACCACACAGCAGCTCAGGGCATAACGAGGGATCTCCATGTCCCGCACCTGAGTCCAAACTCCGGTCCTTGCATCAAAACATTCAGCACAACGAAGGGTGTCCCAATTTTTCCCGCCTACAACATATAGCTGATTGTCAACAACCTCAATGCCAAAGTTGCTGCGCCTGGTCCACATGTTGGGTAGGGGGCGCCACGTGTTGGTTGCGGGGTTATAGGCTTCAACAGTGTTCAAACAGGGATACGCATTTAACCCACCAACAGCGTAGATTTCACTGGCATAGGCGATGACTCTGACCCCAGAGCGCATGGTGGACATATCCGCTATCATGGTCCACTGTTCGGTTAGTGGGTTGTAAGTCTCAGCTGATGCCAGGCAATGTTCACCATTATAACCTCCACAAATGTAGATCTTTCCATTGTACACTGTGCTGCTGGCATCGCTCCTCTTTTCGTTCATAGGTGAAATCATGGTCCACTGATTGGTCACTGGCAAGTACCTTTCGGCTGTCTTCAGCCTGTCCCGTCCATCGAACCCGCCTATCGCGTAGATCAAACCATCCAGCAAAGTCACACTAATGAAGCACCTATGTGAATGCATGGGTGCTAATTCTTGCCACGTGTGAATTGCCAGGTCGTACTTGCAGGTAGTGTTGAGCTGGTGATTGCCGTCAAACCCTCCAATCACGTACACAGATCCATTAAGGAACACTGCGCCGTGATTGGCTCTTGGAGTCCAGTCATCATTAACCACACCCACCCAGCGATCGGTGCGGTTGTCATAGACTTCAATTCTGTTGGTTCTTCTGTCTTGGCTATAGCCACCAATAACCATAAGCACCGCACTGGGCAGCCTTGGAGTGAATAGACGAGTGGGGGGCAGGGAGGCATTGTACCTCCTATCGCTTTCATCCAACATCACCTTTATGATCTTCGCCTCCACAATCTTCCAGTTATGAATGTAGTGGGACAGGTTATATCTAATCATGCACTGAGTGAAGTAATCAACAGGGATCAGACCCAGACGGACTTTTAGTAGGAGGTCGGCCAAGTAGTGGTTCCTTTCCTCAGGAGCATGTAAAATCCATCTGATGACTGCCACTAACACGGTGGTCTCCTCCTTCACGTTCAGCCGATCATCATCAATGACTGAACACAGGTCTTCCCTGGAGAGCTGGAAGAACTCTTCAGAGCTGGTCACCACCTCTTCGAAATGCTTCAGGACGTATAAGAAGGCTTGTTTCCTCAGCTGGGGGTAGTAGTACTTGTTTGAGATACCCCATACAGTGATGCAGTTACTGGGGGACATTTGCTCCTTCATGACCTGACAGCAGACTTCGGTAATGCCACTCACATCTAAGTAGTCAGCAGCTATAAAGAGCTCCTGGAGGTTTTCCTGGGTGATGTGCACCACCCCGGTGTAGCAGTAGTCCAGGATAATCTTCATGATATCAGCTGACACATTGGAGATCTCAAACACCTGGCAGTCAGGGCTGGACCTGTCAGTGAAGAGGCTTTTAAAGTATGTGCTGCAGCTACACAGAACCAGTTTGTGTGCTGGGAATTGCACGCCGGACACGTTGAGCAAAGCATCGCACAACTTCTGCTCCCTCCTCAATTCCTCGAACACAGTGTTCTTGTTTGGTTCTGTATTTGAAAATGGATATCTTTGCACAGAGACATGTCTGTCTCTCTTGCTAACTGTGATCGTTTCCATCTCTGTCTTTTTATCTTCCATCTCTGTCCTTTTATGTTACCTGCCGTAGATCTGAACTCTCTTCTCAAATGTTCTGCTGCTGAAAGCGAGAACAACCCACATTCTCTGCTTCTTTGAGCTTTGACACATTAAAGCTTTGTAGTGTCTTTAAGTTCTGTTGCTGCAATCTGATTGGTGGAATTCCGATTCTAGAATGTGATGATGTCATACTGATACTCCTACTGCAAGAGCCAGATTTCCCTATTGATTATCCGTCCGTCCGTCTGTCTGTCCGTCTGTCCGTCTGTCCGTCTGTCTGTGGACAATTTCTTGTTCGCGCTTTAACTCGACAACCGTCTCACCTAGGAATGTCAAACTTCCAAACTGCACCAACAATTCATCTTTAACTAGGTTTGACAAATTCTAACTTAATTCTATATACAATAATTCAAAGTACGGGCGTATTTTGCCCCGCTGGAGGAGCTCTTGTAATTACTAAAAGTCTGACCCAGATCTAAACCAAAAGTAAACCAGGACTAAACTAGGTTTAAACCAGGTCTACACCAGTTTTAAATAAGGTCTAAATCAAGACTAATTGAGGTCTAATACACATGTGACCTCAAAGTGGTGAACTGCGTCTGGACCTCAGTGAATGAGGTTCTATCGAGTTCACTAAAGAGTGCAGGTCAGTGTAGTGTTTGGGGTTTAGGGCCTAGGATGGACATTCAGACACTTCCAATGTAATTATTGACATTCAGCATTGTGTAACTATGGCAACGCACTCATGTCCATATAAGGAAAGATTCACCTGGCGTCACCTGGCAACACGTTCCGTCAGACATTCTATTTCTTTGTGACATCATCAAGAGTCTCTTATAAAGGGTTCTGTAAGTATATAAGGGCGACACAGGTCCTGAGAAACTCACTTCAACTCAGACCTTCGACTGATACACAACTACGCAACTCGCAGAAACAAAGATGTCCAGCAGCAGCACCGGTGCAAAGTCGAGGTAATGACCAATTCTCAGTTCATTAAAGGTGCACTATGTCACTTTTATGGTCAAATCAAATGTAGTTAAAGATCATGCAAAATTTACTTTTCAGACTTTTAACCATGTTACAGTTGTTTCCCCTTCTCATTTACCCGCTTGAAGTTGTGTACCAAAAAAGTTACATAGTGCTGCTTTAAGAATATCTCATGTGACCTTAGGTGTAAACAAGAGCTCCGCCAGCGGGGCAAAATACGCCGTCTGTCCGTCTGTCCGTCTGTCTGTGGACAATTTCTTGTCCGCGCTCTAACTCGACAACCGTCTCACGTAGGAATGTCAAACTTCCAAACTGCACCAACAATTCATCTTTAACTGGGTTTGACAAATTCTAACTTAATTCTATATACAATAATTCAAAGTACGGGCGTATTTTGCCCCGCTGGCGGAGCTCTTGTTTAATATGACCAGATAAAAATACATATAAGTTATTGTCCATTATCCCCGATGCACAATTTTGTTATTTTAAAAAGTTTTATTGATGTTTTATTTACCTTTTTAAGATCACGGCGCGCGTTGTCCTCCATTTGCGATAGCGTGTTCACGGGCTCCATCTTGTGGACAAAACCGAACAGTGCAAGTGTAGTTATTTTAATTATTTTTACTTAAGTTCATTCGCCGTTTTACTTTATTTTCTGTTCTTAAATTCATAGCCCAACTTCGAAGGTAATTCACCCTTCTGTGCCCTCTACAAACAATAGAGTAAAAACAATTAATCCTATAATTAAAGTTGCACTACATCATTTGTTTTTGCTTTGCTTGGAAAGTTCCACAGTACGGCATTACATTCAAATTTCTTTCTCAAAAATACCTTGAAAAACCTGCATGTAAGCTTGACCTGTAATTGATCCGGAGTAGTGACCTCCTGTTTATCTCCATCTTGTCAGATTAAATGTTTTATATTACACAAAACTGATTCTTGTGAGCTTTAAGCCACGTTGTAATGCTGTGTTACCTTCTCAAACATATTTATTAATATACATTTTTATTTATAACGAGGTTGTCTTGTTAAAACTAACAAAACAAATCTTGTGAAAGTTATAGTTGATGTAAATATCTCCTCCAGTTCCCATAAATCAGTAGTCTGACTCGGAACCATATCCATGCTCTACTTTCCTACTTGTACTATTAAACACAAGTTCACAACATATGCTTAACTCTTTAAAACTAGACAATTAACTGGTTAAAACTATAATTTGAATATAATTTTTGAGGAGCTTGTTCAACCTTTAACTCTGCTATTATTTGTTGCTTCGAGTGGATTGTATAGCCTACATCAGGCATGTCCAAACTATGGCCAGGAAGCCAAATGTGGTCCTCAGACCAATTGTTTTGGCCCTCAGGCATCCAGGTGAATTGGCCTGTACTACCGCAAGTAGGACTTTTTACTGCATGTTTTTGGAATCTATCTTCCCATCGGGTTAGGCACAGTAGGCTGTACGATCATAGAACTATGTTAAAATCTTATTATAGATCCATGTAGTCCAGGGGTGTCCAAACTTTTTTCATCAGGGGCACATATTAAAACACAGACCAGGGTGAGGGTCGATCGAGGGTCATAGACTGGTGGTCAAAACGGCGAGTAATTCAAATCTGTGCAATTATAACAGGTTTGAATGACCCACCAGACCTTTGTTCAGGCTCAGACCCACAAAAGGACACACTACATTTGCTTGAACAAGGTAGATTCCAAAAACATACAGTAAAAAGTACTACCGGTACTTGCAGTAGTTTGGGCCAATTCACCTGGAAGGCTCAGGGCCAAAACAATTGGTCTGAGGGCCACATTTGGCCCCCGGGCCATAGTTTGGACATGTCGGATCTACGTAAACTCTTTTAGAGTGGAACAGTTTCAGAGCTCATCAGGGGAACAGTTTGTGCCATGGGAGGCTCAGAGCACACATTTCCTTTGTGCGGTTTACATGTGGTGTGAAGGGCAGGTTCACATTCACTCAGATAAATGTAGCAACAACAAAAAAAAAAGTTACAGTTTCCACACCCAGTGTAGTTTCCCCATGTAACAAGTGTTGTGGTTAGAAATGGCTATAAATTCCAAAATCTTACATAGTGCCTTTTCTAAGAGAGCAAATTACATCCAATAACAATATTACACATATGTTGTATGTAAAGCAGGACAAATGAAGTTAAGTAGCCTTTAACTGGACCTGCTCTGACTCTTATCTGAGAGAGGGAGGAAAGGGATCAGAAAACAGGCTGGCAGATGGCTAAGCACCACAGACCGTACATATGAACGTTAAGCACCTGACAGCCTCCTGATATCTGCACTGCAAATGCTCCAACTTCACACACAACCAGACCAGAGTTTGCTGACTTTTTAGGTATCCACGCCTGATGGATGCTGTGTACGATCTCCTGGAGGACTGGCAGGAGTCGCTGGCGCTCTTTGGGTCGGTGTGGCTGGAGTCCCTGGGCGAGCGGAGGAGACGGGTCCCGTGGTGGACCCTATGTCTGGAGGCGTTGGAGCGTTTGCGTCTGGATTTAATGATTCATCCCGAGCCGTTGTTGGAGCAGCACAATGTCTGTCTGAATGTACTGGCCCCACTGTGCACGGACGACCCGTATGTGTGGCTGTTTCTGCAACACTGAGGGGACTTTTATATTGTATTTAAGTTTTATTAGCAGTATTGTAGCTTGCTATATTTTTGATCATATGTCTAAATGTTATTAAAGCACGTTACTTTTCACGTCTGATGTCTTTTGTGAAACGTAAGTGAAAATAAGGTATGAGAACCATTATTACAAAGACACATTCAAGATATACAAGATAAACGCTGTGTTATTTTGACATATTATTAAAAAAAATACATAAAGCTTAATGAATCAATATAGCATTATCTCTACAAGCTACATGTTCTAATGGAGGGTATGCAAAATGTAGCTTAATTTTGATCAAAATTACAGGCCTACATGTTTAATTTTGATCTTTTTTTTGTGAAAGTATAAAAAATAATTCTCGGATCTTTGTTTGTTGAATCTTTTACAAATAAACTAATAATTATACAGTAAACTACAAGTCTACTTTCGGGAATAGCACGTGAACTACAATACCCACAATCGTATAAAAAAAATTTTCAAGCAGTTGTCTATTTTTGTTGAATGACTTTTTACAAATAAACTAATAACTATACAGTAAACTACAAGTCTACTTTCACAGTAAAATGTGAACTAGGCTACCCACAATCATTAAAACATAATTCTCAAGCTGTAGTCTATTTTTGTTTAATCTTTTACAAATAAACTAATATTTATACAGTAAACTAAAAAAAAAAAAAACATTAGAAACGTTACAGCATAGTTTAAATGCAATTAGCCTAGCAAAATGTAGCCTAATTTCCATAAAAAATATAGGCCTACATATTTAATTTTGTTAATATATTTTTGTGAATGTATAAAAAATAATTCTCAGGTCTATTTTTGTTGAATCTTTTACAAATATACAGTAAACTAAAAAAAACAAACAAAAAAAACATCAGAAACGTTACAGCGTAATTTAAATTTAATTAGCCTAACAAAAGGTAGTCTAATTTTCATCAAAAATATAGGACTACATGTTTAATTTTGTTAATATATGTTTTGTGAATGTATAAAAAATAATTCTTGGGTTTATTTTTTGAATCTTTTACAAATAAACTAATAATTATACATTAAACTACAAGTCTACTTTCGGAACACCATGTGAACTACAATACCCACAATCCCGTGCGGCGTAAGCAAACAAATGGACACGCTGGCGTTACGTCATCACGTTTCAAAGGTTGAGCGATTGTTGTGTACAGTTTTCTCTGAACAGCATGGGAACACCGTGTAACCATAGACTCTCTTGTGAAAGAAAATACCGATAATAAAGGTATGACATTCCAAATTAATACATGTTTTATTTTATTCTTTACATTTAACTAAAGAAAATCTTATTCAGAAGAGTAGCGTTAAACCGTTAGAAAGAAAGCAACGTGTTAGCCTACAACGAAAGACAGACCCAACTAACATTAGCTTATCTGTCAAACTTTGATAAGGTATTATAATTAATCAAATATTTTAGAGTGATTTCAACAAATTAAAACGTCTTGGTTATTTAAATAAACCATAGCAAGCGCACTCTACCTTGCCCATGGTGTGATCGCATTCTTGGAGCAATAGACAGATGTTAGGAGATGTTAAGCAATCAATGAACAGCTACTTTCGGATAGATGACTTGTGATAAGACATTTATGGTACAAATAGTAACAATCAGTGCGTTAAAAGACCGTAAAATGTGTTGACAAGGCAATGTACTCACGAAATCCTATGTAGTAACATTATGTCATGTTAGTTGTTTTCGTTTCCCCATTTACACATGATTATGCGGTAGAACTAAGTGTACAATTCTGACAGAGAACATTTAATTATGGTCATGTACTGGTAGGCTATTTACGATGACAAAAAAAAACTGCAATCATTTAAAGGTTCTGTGTTACACAAAATGGATTCTTTTGAGGTTTTGACATATTTTATTTGTTACCTCCTCAAAAATAGAACTGGAATTGTGTTTATTTCATTCACACATGTCTGAGTAACCCTTTATTATTAGTTTATCTAAATCTCCAAAGCTCAAAATGCTCTGTTCATCATGAAGTGGTAGATAACAGCTATATTTTCTTTTAGTTCATTGGAGGTGGGCAGTTCTAGGGCAGAAATGATCTGTTTTCTGTTTGCGAGAAGAACTCAGCCTAAATATGCAGGGTTTGTGTGTTAAACAAGTGTGAATGAAACACAACGCAACTCCAGGTAAGTTTTTGATGAGGAAACAACATTTTAACATCTATCCATCCATCCATTTTCTTGCACTTTATCTGGGGCCGGCTCACGGGGGCAGTAGTCTGAGCAGGGAGGCACAGACTTCCCTCTCCGAACACACTTCCTCCAGCTCTTCTGGGGGATCCCGAGGCATTCCCAGGCCAGCACAGAGACGTAATCCCTCCAGTGTGTCCTGAATCTTCCCCGGGGCCTCCTAACATTTTAACATAGATCAGAAAATAGTGTTAATATCATAAAACAATTCCCCTTTGAATAAGTCACCTTTTTAGCAAAGCAGATTACTAAGTTATTAATAAATGTGTAACAAATTTATAATGAATTTTTGTATGATACGCATAATACAAAGAACTCTGTAAAGATATATTGCCGATATTTTAAGTACAGCCCTATTCTGCTATTCTCTGATTGCTGTCATGTGGTAATAGCTTTGTATTCAATTATACGAAGCATTTCGCCAATTCCCCTCATTCTTTGGTAATTTTCTGTCTGTGTGTCTCCTCTAGGCCCCCTCCTCGTCATGAGACCTTGACATAGGCTCATTCATCGGGCGTTATGAGTGGTGCGGCGCTCGCAGTTGTGGTCGTCGTGGTTTTCTTCTTGGCCCTGTTCCTCCTGCACAGATACGGAGACCTGAGGAGACAGCAGCGACTCGTGCTTTTGGGGACGCTGCTGGCCTGGTACCTCTGCTTCCTCATCGTATTCATCCTCCCCTTTGACGTCAGCACGGTACACATTACATTTATTTATTTATTTACTTAATCTGACATGTATTTACTTATTTTATTTGCACACCGAGCAATTCGTTCAAGTTGGTAAGGGGGGTTAGTAATGTTGTAACGATACAAACATTTCAAACTTGATTTCAATACTAAGGAATAGACTTAATGCCCAATACAGATTCTGCTACCACAATGATAGTAAAAAACCATTAAATAATACTTTCTTTTCTATTCCCATGTGGTCTTATATCTGTGTAATCCCTCAGTGGTCCAGGTAGGTTCCATAATGGTTCACGGGAGTATATTAGTCTATGTGGCCTTAATACTTGTTCTTGTGCTTGTTCTGATTTTCGATACTCCTGACAAGTTGTAGTTCCCTAAAGAAATTTGTGGTAGATTAAAGACTTGCTCTAGGTGTTAATTGGTCAACTAAAAGGAGGATATAAGCAATATGATCAGGATCTTGCACAAAGCAACTATGTACACAGAGAAATATGAGTAACTGGAATAGAGATAATACAGACATCACAACCTTTGGAACCTTATCAATGAGTGGCAATGATGAGTGATAAAATATTCTTCTGTAAGCGCTCAAAACACGTCTAAATTGTGAAGGAGCCGCCACAGTTTCATAACACACAAGTCTACAACTCGATATTTAGTTTGAACCTGACAGTTAAAATAAGAAAATCACGTCAACAGCAGTAAACTAGTGAACAATTAAACAACAGGAACACTGCAACTACGACTACTACAGCACATTTATCACTGATGTAGACAGGGATCCATGCACATGTTAAAATCCTAATTAAAACCAACTGCTTTTGCATGTTTTACACTTTCACAGCACTTATTCCATTTTGTAGAAATACCTATTTATTTTAAATAGTTGTTGGCTCATATGCTACTGCTTATTTTATTGTTTCAGACCATCTATAAACAATGCCTTGACCACAGTGCTGCTGCAAGGTAAGACTCTCTACTGACCCCATGTGGCAATGTTTAGAAACGCACTACTTACCTGTTGGAACTATGGATGAAAAATTATTAACCCCCAAACACCTAAGGGTAATTTTAGTACATTTCTCCTCGCCTGGATTTTTTTAAATTTATTTTGCTTTTAAAACTGCCCCTTTTACCCCCTAATGAAGTGTTCTACCTCCTTTTGTTCAGCCCAACCTGTTATTTCACAATCTGCTGCTGTAGTTGTGTCATGAGGCTGTGATAAAAGCTACAGGACCAGAAATAGAGATGAAAAAAAAAACTGAAAATAAAATTGACACTCTTTTATACAAAACACACAGCAAACATAAAAATGCTTTATGCTTAATTTATGGCCTTAGCTACAAAAATGCAAAATATCAAGTCTGTAAGTAAATTAAAAATATCCGTATTGCTTCAAAACAAAAACAGTCCAGTCCTGGAAACAGCTCCTGTCAGGTCCAGGGCCAGAGCCACAGCACTTCTGCATTTCCATGGTGTTTATTACATTTGTATTTGTTTATTTTGAGTGAATTTCAAATAAAAATAGCAAGGGATGCGCAATTACGCACACCAAGATGCGTAATTTGCCATTTATTTGAGAAAAAACTGCACTTAGAGCGACTTTTTCACTCGTTATAAACACACACAGTCAGAGGAGTCGACCATCTTGACTCACTTCACTCTTTGGCAAAGTTTGGCTCGATCAAAATGGACGGAGCGCATGAGTTTGGGGAAAACAAAGTTCCTATTGGACACTCGTTTTGCTCACGTCATCACACAGCGTGAGTGTGACGTAGGATAAAGCCGCAGAAATGTACGGAAACCTCTATGTCTGCACTTTCAGAGGGGAAAAGGAAGTTTCTGTCTTTTACCGTTAGAAAGTTCTGCGGTTATAGAAAACATATTCCTTGGAGTCATATACGATGTCGTAGGTCTTTGAGTGTTAAAGGAAATGGATGTAGTCTGTGCCTTACTTTTATATTAAAAACCTACGAGAATCACAACTGAACCTGGGCTGTCAGTATGTTAACCTGCAGACAGAGGACACGAGTTTGTCTCATTCTTAGTGTTTGGAAATGTCTCATGTGAAAGCTCAGGACCTCCGGCATCCATTCCCTGAGGCTGCACTAACACTCATTCATGACTGGCTGCCGGTGCTGGGGTTTAGGTCGTGATTCAGATTCAGATCAGAGAGAGTCTTGTCTCATGCCTGATTCATTCATAATATTGTGTCCGTGTTGTGTTTTAATGTATTGTGTCTGTGTGTCTGTGCAGTGAAGAGTGCGAGCAGCCGTGGAGTTACATCCCTGACGGGGTCCTGCCCGTGTTCTGGAGAGTCGTGTACTGGACCTCACAGTTTCTAACATGGTGGGGCACTTTTACATACACTTTTTTCTTACTTTTTTTACTTTTTACTTTTTTTTTTTTACTTAAAGAACTTTTTAAAACATATTTTTTGCGTCCCATCGGAAATGTGCTTGGTTGAGGTTCAACTATTGCACAAAATTATATTTAATTGTACAGTCAGTACTTTTCCATCGAAACTGGCATTCCTCTCCCATCCCCTCACTGTCCAGTCCTCCCCTCATTAATAATGTCATGACGGCCTTGTACATCCCTTTGTATCTGCGTGTATAAAACCCAGTGTGAGACCCCCCCCCCCCCCCCCCCAACGATCTCTCTCTTTCCTTCTTCTGATCTACTCTCTTCTGTCTCTGCTCTTTCTCTTGCAAGAGAATAAACCCCAAAAAGACAATTATTTGACTCAAGATCTTTATTTCGTTCTCACCTGAATATTTCCACAACACTGGCGCCCCACACTTTAAATCACATGTGTCAAACATGTGGCCCGGGGGCCAGATCCGGCCCTCCAAGCCCTTTAATCTGGCCCTCGGCTGATTTTTCTATTAAAATACTTAAAATTTTCTGATTTTTCTGTTAATTTTCTGCACCGTTTAGCATAGCAGCATCTCCGGCGTTTCTGTACGTTGCGACTCCCACCAGAGCAGCACAAATGAAGACTTTCCTCTTTCCAAATGCTCTTAAAGGACGATCGTTTTGACTGTCGACCGTGACCCTCATCAGCAAAATGTCAAAAAATGAGAAAAGCAGATGCTGAGTTCAGGATTTCCCAAGAAAAATAGTCTAATTCTTATGTGTGGGGAATGGGAAATCTGTGCTCAGTGTGTTTGGAACAAGTGGCGTTGCTTGAGGAATATAATCTTAAACACCACTACGAGACACGGAGAAAAATACAATAACTTGAAGAGAGAACTGAGTTTTCTGATCCGGCCCTTTTGGGATCAAAGTAGGCTGCATACGGCCCCCGGACCAAAATGAGTTTGACACCCCTGCTTTAAATGTTTCTTTTATGTAATCAGGGGCCACAGTGGGGCAGGTTGTGTCACGTGGCCTGTTCTGAATGTGGTGTGTGAGTCAGGGTTGGGGGTCCGTCGGTCTGTCCCAGGGCAGCTGTGGCTACAATAGTTTGTTACCACCACTGAGTGTGAAGTGAATGAATAATGCACCGAAAGGACGCTTTGGGTTTCTTGAAAGGCACTACATAAATCCAATAATCAATGAATTAAATGAAAATTAAATGATCAAAATTGTACTCCTTTTTATATGTACCAGATATTTTAAATTAGAATGTCCAAAACAATCTTTTATATAATGTCCACCTCTGCTGTATTTTTCTGAAGGGTGTTTATTCATTTGTATTTAGTATTTAAATGTTTACTTTAACTTTTAACTGTTGTGTTTTGGTCCAGGCTTTTGCTGCCCTTCATGCAGTCCTACACTCAGTCTGGAGCTTTCTCCAGAATGGGGAAAATAAAAACAGCTCTAATCAAGAATGCAATCTACTACGGGACCTACCTCCTCATCTTTGTCTCTCTGCTCATATATGTGGCCATACATCTCAAGTGGAAATTTACATTGTGAGTTTTTGGAAAGTTTTTAAATATATCTTTGTGTCTTTAAAGGTACATTATGTAACTTGCGGATTATCGTCTGTGGAGATGTTATTGCTTTGCCTAGAATGTTCCATATTAGGCATTAATAATCATGATGAGCCACCAGGCCAAGTTACAAGTCAGAATTTTCCGTTCATTTTACCCCTTAGACCTTCTCAAAAACATTTATATAATCTAGGAAAGGTTGCTGTGTAATTTAGGACCTTTAAGTACATGACCCTAAAGCCTTATGTCTGTTTTTCAGTCGGGAGCTGCAGACGGTCTGTATCATGGCGGCGAACACGTGGGGCCTGTTCCTCCTGGTTCTGCTGCTGGGCTATGGGCTGGTGGAAATCCCACGCTCCTGTTGGCTCTCGTCAAACCCGACCTACCTCCTCAACAAGACCTACTTTAAGGTGGCTAAAATGGCGGTCGAGAAGGCAGCTGCAGAGGAGGATCTCGCCAATGTTATGGAGGTGAGGAAGGGTCACCTGTTACCTGTAACTTTAAGATCCTGTTTTACACAAAATTGACTCTTGCGAGGTTTAAACCACGTTGGAATGTTATCAGTACATAGCTGGAGTTTGGTGTTTTTTTTTTTTTTTTTAATCATTCCTTTATTATTAGTCTGTTTAAGGCCGCCACACACTACAGGAGAATTTACCTGATTTTGGCTGCGATTTCTTCTTCCAGAGTTCAGGAGGTGTGACCCGACTTTTTGTCTCTGTGTGCGATTCTGAAGCCGCTGCTCCTCATGTGTGGAGTCAGTGTCGGATCAGAACCACCAAACATCAACGCGACGATAACAGCCGATAAAACAGAGTCAGGGGCAGAGGAGCGACGGACACGGAGACACAACAAACAAACTCAGGATATAGAGAAAGTAAAGACTTTATTACTCACCTAATGTAAAGTGGAACATTTAAAGTGCAGCGTCTGATCCACATTATCCATAGAAATTGTCATCCGCAAATAATGACCCCAGTCCACAAAACCGCGTTATTAATCTATTTTGAAGTGTTCTTTGAAAGTAAAAAGGTGAAAGTTGTTCCTCGCATGTGTTTGTTTACGTCCACAGAGTGTAAAGCTGCAGATTAGCAATACTGACTCTACTTCCTGTGGACTTTATCTCCTCTTTTCTGCTTTAAAAATCCTGGATCTGAAGTATTGCTCCACATTTCACAAATAATAATAACACAGTTTTGACTTGTGTCTAAAGTGGAAGTGCAGAGTCTGATCTTTGAACACTTCAGAGTCTCAGAACGAGTGGTTTTACTGTAGACAGGAAACAGCTGACGTAATCGCGCTCACAGCTTTGCAGCCTGTGTTATCCAGTCAGATCCTGCTGAAGTCTTTGCAATCAGAGATTTTTAGTCTCATAAGTTTCTCCTCATGTCTGTGGTGTTTGTGCATTTTGTCGCATGTCTAAAAATCATTTAAGACCGAAAAATCCTCGAGTGTGTAGCGGCCTTTGCATCTCCAAAGCTCAAAATGCTCTGTTCCCCCTTGTGATGTCATGAAGTGGTAGTTTTCAAGTTAACAGCCCCGTTTACCTTTAGTTCCGTTAAAGTTGACAGTGCCAGGGCAGAAATGATCCAAATGATTCTAGTGAAGGTGTGTGAAGTTTAAAAACATAGTGGAGCACTTCCTGTATCACTGTATTTCTGTATTAGAAGAACTCCGCCTAAATTTGCAGGATTTGAGCGTTAAACATGTGTGATTGAAACAAAACACAACTCCAGATATAATTTTGACGAGAAAACAACATTATAACATAAATCAGAATAGTGTAATTGGATTTGGATTTATTGGATTTGTAATATTTAATGAAAATCCTACATGCTCTTGTTTTCCAGGAGGTCGCTGCTGTGCATCAGTCTGTAAACAGCAACGATTCTTTAAGGAAACGTGTGGACACCATTTTATCAAAGGTAAAGTCAAGAGGTCAAATGTTTTTTATAACAGGGTTTCAAATGATTTCACAGCATTCTGGGCAGTAATGTTTAACACAGATGGGAGCTGCTCAGATAAATGATGAGGTTCAACATTTGTGCGTTTGCCTTATTGAATTCTCATGACAAAGTACAACGTAATCAGTAGGAAAATTTGACCGTTGTCCCGTCGTTGGAGTAGAACATCACGCTCTGGAAGCAGAAAACTATTTTCCAGTGTCCAGTGAGTAACCAGGACTGGACCATGCCAAACCAGGTCTAAACCAGGTCTAAACCAGGACTAAACCAGGTCTTAACCAGGACTAAACCAGGACTAAACCAGGACTAAACCAGGGCTAAACCAGGACTAAACCAGGACTAAACCAGGACTAAACCAGGACAAAAACAGAATGAAAACAGGTATAAACCAGGACTAAACCAGCACTAAACCAGGTCTAAACCAAGACTACACCAGGAGTAAACCAGGACTAAACCAAGACTAAACCAGGTCTAAACCAGGAATAAACCAAGACTAAATCAGGTCTAAACCAGGACTAAAACAGGACTAAAACAAGACTAAGCCAGGTATAAACCAGGACTAAACCAAGACTACACCAGGATTACACTAGGACTACACCAGGACTAAACCAAGACTAAACCAGGTCTAAATCAGGTCTAAACCAGGACTACACCAGGTCTAAACCAAGTTGAGAGCGAGAGAGAGAACCTCGAATCTCGGTGTCTGCAAAGAGCAATAGGGCAATGGCTGCACTTTAGCCCCATGGGGCAAGGAGTCCTGCGCCGGTCCTTTCTCCTGAGATCACCCGACGTCTACGTGAGCTCAGCCCTGGGCCCGTCTCGACATTCAGTCCTGGTTCAGTTCTGGTTTAGTCCTGGTTGAGTCCTCCTGGTTCAGTCCTGGGATGAGTCCTGGGCCCCTCATGTCGCAGGTCACTATAGAACAGCACTGGAGACATCATGAGCCTGTGCAGGTTGTTTTCACCATTGTCAACAGCTCCGGTTTGACATTTAAGCTGTAGGTTATTTCATATTTGTTATTTTTTATATCTCACGTCAGGAGAAGCGGGTGGACGGCGAACCCCCACGTACCACGCCCACTACACTCCTGCTTGACACGTTTTAGTTAAGACTCTACTGATCAGATGCTGTCCTGCTCCTATTCTGAGATCGAGAGCAGTGTTCATGGTTTTTTCTTGTTTTTTCCATCTGATTCCAGTGTCCGGAGGTGTACCAGGAGGAAATGACCAGAGAAAAAGACGGTTCACCTGTTTCACATGTCGTTCCCAGCGTTGGAGGACTAGTTACACTCCACAAAAAGGTACTTGTAGTGAGTCTTTTAGACAAACAATTTAATTAGCATCCAGCAACTTAGTCATTCTCACCTTTTTTGCTGAAAATCAGACACGTAAACAGAATGAACACTTGTCTGGATCCCACACTCTTGAAAATGTGTTGTTTAAATCAACCTTCAAACTTTTTTTTGCCTGTGTTTGTGCATTGTGGCCCCATAGTAACAGCTCAGACATTCCGCCACAGACGTGCATGTAGAGCACACCCACTGCAGTGTATCAGTTGTGTTTCTGCCTCGTAGGTGATCCTTTGTGTGCAGAGGAGCAACCGTGTCCTGGTGCAGTGGCCGCTCCTCTTAAACCAGGCGTTTCATTTAGAGGATGTGTCTAAGAGTAAGGCCTCTCCGGTCAGGTACTTCATGCACAGCTTCGACTCAGACCAGCCCACGGGATGGGTCCAAAAGTTCCTCTATACGCCCTCTGTTGGTGAGTTTTATACAGCGGGCACATTGTTCACTTATACCAGGGGTCTCCAGCCTTTTTCTGCCGGTGAGCTACTTTTACAAAACGAAAATGCCTGAGAGCTGCTAGTTTTAACGGTCACAACTAGGGACGGGCAGGATTAGTCGATTAATCGATAATTGATCATTTAGAATTTCGTCGATCACGTTAATTTTTTATCGACAAATTGAATGTCGGCGTCTGTGCGTAACGTACCCTGAGGAGTCGAGGTCTGAGCACAAACTCTGGAGCCTCACAGTCCCACGTCTCGGCTCTGGCTCCTTGGAGATCCCTATATTCCTCAGAGTGCGTTTCCCTGCACATCAGTGTCCCGGGTATGATCGGGTTTTTGAGTGTCCCGGTTTCACATGTTTACGCAGCATCTGCAACGCGACATACGCACAGAACAGACTCAGCATCAGCAGAACATCCTCTGTCACAGAGAGAACACTCATATTCACTGAGTCACAGAGAGAACACTCATATTCACTGAGTCACAGAAAGAACACTCATATTCACTGAGTCACAGAGAGAACACTCATATTCACTGAGTCACAGAGAGAACACTCATATTCACTGAGTCGAGTCCTTTAGTCCCACAGAAAATGAAGCAGCAGCACAAGGAAAGAGCTGCTTTCTGTTTATGCAAATGAGTCATGTGGTTTTAAGTTTAGTTTGTGTAAAACATAAACAAATGTTTAAATCTGCATTAAACACATTCTGATCTCACACTGATGAGGCTCTGGAGTCATTATGGTTTATATGTTGTAAAGTTGAGTTTATTTATGCAGATTAGTAATAGTAATGATAATGATGATAATTTTAATATAAAATGTTAATGATTAATCGAAAATCGATCGTTAATTTTCCCGACGATCGATTAAGACAGTTTAATCAAATGCCCGTCCCTAGTCACAACTGAAATTGAGTAAATATAAGAACCACGGTGAGTCTTAGATGAGGTACAGTTAAATGTCTCTAAACATAAACCATTATCCATTTATTAGTGCACAACGTTCATCAAGATTATACATTTACAGAGGTAACGGGCATTTAATTAATCAATTTTTACTCATTCAGCACAATACGTATAATTCAGAAATCCTTTGGCGAGCGACTTGGACGGGGGTGGAGAGCTGCAGGTTGGAGACCCCTGACTTATACTGTATTTTGGAAATGTAATTTTAAATGTAATTTTAGCTGAAAATAAAATGATTAAAAGCCCTATACCCGATTTCTTTCTCATGTATTTGAGCAAAATATGTGTTGCTGCAGTCAGGCAAGGCAAGTTTATTTATACAGCACAATTCGAACAAAGTAATTCAAAGTGGTTTACAGAATAAGAAATACATTAAAGAACAATACAAACAAATCAAAACGTAAAGAATCATCATAAAATTAAAAAGAGAGAGAGATATTAAATTACAGAGTAGAGTGCGGAATGAAAAATAAAAACTTTTCAGTCCAACGCAGCTAAACAGAACTTTGAGCCTGGATTTAGCCTGGAGTCAAAGTAGAGTCTGTCTCACATGTTCAGACTGTTCCAGGTTTGAGCTGCATGAATCTGAACGTCTGACTCCCCGAGTTTAGTCCGGACTCTGGGACCAGCAGGAGTTCGGTCCCTGAGCTCCTCAGTGCAGATGGTTCATGAGGCTCTAACATGTCACAGATGGACTCTGGAGCCCTGGAGAGACTTGTGCACGAGCAGAACTGCTTTAAAGTCTCTGAGCCACAGGGGGCAGTGCAGAGACCTGAGACCAAGACTTATGTGCTCGGACTTCCTGGTTGGAGTCAGGACCCGAGCTGTGATGTTCTGGATGTTCTGGATGTTCTGGATGTTCTGCAGCTCTCACAGTGAGAGGCCGTTACAGTATCTAACCTACTGGAGACAAACGCATGAATAAGTCTCTCCAAGTGCTTTAGACAGTAAACCTTTGATTGTTGCTATGTTTTATAGATATATACAGATATATTTACTTTAAGGTAGGTAATACTTAGTATACATTTCTTGTCCAATAATGAGGAAAACTACCTTAAAAACATGAAAATTACAACTAGTACATTTTAAAGGGTTTGCAGTGGTCCAAAGTTTTTCCTCATGGGTTTATAAAGGCTTTTCACAACAGCCAGTAGTAAGTAAAGCTAATAACAATTAGCAAAACATTTTAAAACACTTATTTTGACCTCTTATGCATTATATCTGTACTGGAGCAACATGCATTTTGCTCAAATACATGAAATAATGAGGTGCAGGGCCTTTAACTGCTCGGCCGTAATTCATGCGATTGTAATTTTAGTATTTATAGAGAGAAATTCAAACTGTTAAACTTCTCTTTTCACTATGTATTGACTGTGATGGTGTATGAACTGCACTGGGTGTTTAAATAATCATCCGTGTGTTTTGCAGAGTGGTACTGGGAGTGTGTTCTGAAGCAGGTCTTCTGTAAGATGGTGGCCGTGCTGCTGTGCCTCCTCTCTGTCACTGTGGTCTGGTCCGAGTGCACGTTTTTCAGCACCAACCCAGTGCTCTCCCTCTTCGCGGTTTTTGTTCAAACTGCAGAAAACTATTACAACTACATCTGTATCGAGGTAGGCACGAGGGATGAGCGTTTTAATCGACAAACTGAAGCAGGTGTCTGTGCGTAACGTAGCGTAAAGAGTCGAGGCTGCGTCTCACAGCACAAACACTGGAGCCTCACAGTCCCACGTCTCGGCGAGGGACGGGCATTTGATTCAATTTTCAATCGTCAGCAATCGATTTTTGATTAATCATTAACATTTTATATTAAAATCGTCATCACAATTATTACTGTTACTAATCTGCATAAATAAACTCAACTTTACAACATATAAACCTCCTGACTCCAGAGCCTCATCAGTGTGAGATCAGAATGTGTTTAATGCAGATTTAAACATTTGTTTATGTTTTACAGAAACTAAACTTAAAACCACATGACTCATTTGCATAAACTGTAAGCAAAAAAAGTCACTCTTTCCTTGAGCTGATGTGTTCAGCTTCTGTGGGACTAAAGGACTCGACTCAGTGAATATGAGTGTTCTCTCTGTGACTCAGTGAATATGAGTGTTCTCTCTGTGACAGAGGATGTTCTGCTGGTGCTGAGTCTGTTCTGTGCGTATGTCGCGTTGCAGATGCTGCGTAAACATGTGAAACCGGGTCACTCAAAAACCCGATCATACCCGGGACACTGATGTGCAGTTGAGATGAAGGATGGGCAGGATTAGTCGATTAATTGATAATTGATCATTAAGAATTTCATTGATCAGGTTCATTTTAATGGCCAAACTGAATGTCGGTGTCTGTGTAACGTAGCCTGAGGAGTGGAGGTCTGAGCACAAACTCTGGAGCCTCACAGTCCCACGTCTCGGCTCTGGCTCCTTGGAGATCCCTATATTCCTCAGAGTGTGTTTCCCTGCACATCAGTGTCCCGGGTACGATCGGGTTTTTGAGTGTCCCGGTTTCACATGTTTACGCAGCATCTGCAACGCGACATACGCACAGAACAGACTCAGCATCAGCAGAACATCCTCTGTCACAGGGAGAACACTCATATTCACTGAGTCACAGAGAGAACACTCATATTCACTGAGTCACAGAGAGAACACTCATTCACTGAGTCACAGAGAGAACACTCATATTCACTGAGTCGAGTCCTTTAGTCCAACAGAAGCTGAAGCAGCAGCACAAGGAAAGAGCTGCTTTTTTCACTTATGCAAATGAGTCATGTGGTTTTAAGTTTCGTTTCTGTAAAACATAAGTAAATGTTTAAAGCTGCATTAAACACATTCTGATCTCACACTGATGAGGCTCTGGAGTCAGGAGGTTTATATGTTGTAAAGTTGAGTTTATTTATGCAGATTAGTAATAATAACAATAATAATGATGATAATTTTAATATAAAAATGTTAATAATGAATCAAAAATTGATCATTAATTTTCCCTATGATCGATGAAGAAAATGTAATCGAAAGCCCGTCCCTGGTCGGCACAGCGTTCACTTAAAGGTCCTGTAACAGACGTAATGATGCTCTCGCTGTTGTCTGCAGATGGTTTGCTTCGTTGGGATCCTCTTCCTCTGCGTCTGTGTTTACTCCACCGTCTTCAGCATCAGATTCTTTAACTACTATTACCTGGTCCCACATCATCAGACGGACTCCTACAGCCTGCTGTTCAGTGGCATGTATGTTCCCCTGTGGATTTCACTACAAAACTACTGGTTTAGATCTCTGGTCCTTCTCTTACCTATGGTCTCTGGTTTAGTCCTGGTTTAGTCCTGGTTTAGTCCTTGTTCAGTCCTGGTTTTGATCTCTGGTGAGCTTCAGGAGGCATGGGCATTTCTGGTTAGACCTGGTTAGATTCTGTCTTAGATAAAGCAGCAGAAGAAGATGGATGGATTTTATTCTTATTATATATATTTTTTTTAACGTTTTACATTACTTTTTACAGGTTGTTTTGCCGTTTGACGCCTCCTTTGTGCCTTAACTTCCTCGGCCTCATTCACATGGATTCAGCAGCGACATCCTACACATCTGTGAGTATGCACTGATTTATAATAATAATAATAATAATGCATCAGTTTTATACAGCGCTTTTCTGGACACTCAAAGACACTTTACAGAGCATTATTCATTCACTCCAGACCCGGTGGTGGTAAACTACTATTGTAGCTACAGCTGCCCTGGGGCAGACTGACGGAAGCGAGGCTCCAATCTGCACCATCAGCCCCTCCGACCACCACCAACACTCACGCACACACCACTTTCATACTAGGCAATGTGGGTGATGTGCCTTGCCTAAGGACACAACGACAGTTTTTTGCAACTGGCGCCCCACAGTGGCACCTGGAATTCCCAGTGGTCTCCCATCCAAGTACTAACCAGGCCCGGCCCTGCTTAGCTTCTGAGATCTGACGGGTTCAGGCGTTGACGAGCCGGTATGGCCATTTATGTCAGAGCTGAAGAATTTAAAGTGTAACTCGGGCTCGTCTGAAGCTAAAGGTTGTTGCTAGAGGAGGTGGAATTCTGTCAGAAGACAAAAAACAGCACAGATCAGTGTTTCCTCAGTGGAGATCTCACTGTGGCAGTGAGTCTGTCAAGGCAACAAACTAGTGTAGTGATGGGGGCAAGTTCTGAACTTCCACGTAAAACACCAGTTTACTTCAGACTGAAGAAGTTTAACACCACTTTAACCCATCTTACAACAGCCACAAGTCTAACAAACAAAACGCTCTGCCTGGTTCACTCATTAGTGTCTGGAAACGTTATAAAACATCTTTATAAGCAGCTTTAGACTTACCTTAGCCTTCCCTCTGTTGATTTCCCACTGCACAGGCCAAAGCCCAAAAAACTCGATCGCCGATGTCGTTTCTAATCCCATTTATTTATGAGTGAATTATATATTTTTAAAACGCAAAAAAAATACATTCTCAAACCATTTTCTTTCAACAACTTTCAGTTTCACTTCTTCTTCACCGTCAGTAGTCGATCCTCTCGCCGCCGCTGGAGTCGGCATTCGAGTCTTTCGGCTAAGATGGGTTAAAGTGGTGTTAAGTTTCTTTAGTGTGTAAATTGGTGTTTTACGTGTTAGTTCAGAACTTGCCCCCATCACTACACTAGTTTGTTGCCTTGACAGACTCACTGCCACAGTGAGATCTCCACCGAGGAAACACTGATCTGTGCTGTTTTTTGGCTTCTGACAGAATTCCACCTCCTCTAGTGACGGACTTTAGCTTCAGACGTGCCGGAGTTCAACTTTAAGACAGTTTCCTATTTTATCTTTCTGTGAATATTGTCATCAAGATTCAGCTCAGATTTTCTACAGCTCTAGACTCAAGGATGAGCTGCTAAACTAATACCACTGAGCTTTGAGTTCCTTGAAGCAGAAAAATATAAAAATATGACCTTTTACTTTTTTGTAGAGGCCTAAGTTGTACAAACATAAACCAGGACATTGTGTTATTTCAATAAGCATTACACTTTTATTTTTATTCAACATTTGTCTGTCCTGTAGGTCATGGGATCGATGAGTCTGCTGTCCTTCATTTCTAAGGGGTTCTACATCTACTACCCAATGCTCATTCTGTTGCTCTGCTTTGCCACTTATTACAAGTAAGACATATTTCATTCACCTTTGCAAACCTGAGCGACATTACAAAGCAACAACCACAATATCATGTTTTTATATTCTGTAGTTTCGGCTCTCGCTGTTTGAACCTCCTGGGCTTCCATCAGTACATTTCAGACGATGAAATTACATCAGATCTTGTGGATGAAGGAAAAGACCTTATTAGAAGAGGTAACCATTTATGATTTAAGCAATTTACTCAATTCAAGGAGCCATATTACACTATTTTCTCCTCTACTCTATGTTATAATGTTGTTTCTTCATCGAAAACAGACCTGGAGTTTTGCTGTGTTTCATTCACACGTTTATCTCACAAATCATCTGCATATTTAGAGTTCTTCTCTTCAACAGAAAACACTCCTTTCCACCTTATGATGTCATGTGGTGACACAAAACGTGGCCCGCTGTGCTTTTAAACTCTAAACACCATCAGTAGAAAACGTGAACAGAGTGTTTTTGAGATGTAGACAGACTAATAATAAAGTGTTCCAGCTCCAGGTCTGTTTTTGATGAATAAACAACACTCTAACACGGCTTAAAGCTCACAAGAGTCCATTTTGTGTCATATAGAACCTTTCAAATCAAAAATGAAAAAACAAATCGTTATCTGTTTTTTCATTTTGGTTTTAGAGACAAATAATAAAGAAAAGAGTTGTTTTTTTTAGTTTTCTTATTTTTGGTTCTATATTGAAAAACGAATGAACGAATGATACACGGATTGTTCTCTGTTCAGTTGTTGTTATTGCTATTATAACTTCTACAACTCGCCTTTCAAGATGAAATGTCGGTTCTTGGTCTCTGATTTGCGACTTAAACATGTTTCTTTTCTTCTTCATTGTGCATTTTTTGGCTGGTGCGACGTATAGTCCGAAAAATACGGTAATTCAGAGACTGGAGATGAAAAGTAGTTATTTAGCTTTTATCTGGTGGGGAACATCTCTTGGGGTTTTTTTTTAGATTCTTTAGGTCTTTGTAGATTAAACTAAAATACTTTCTTTCTTTCTGCTGATATAGAACATACAGTACTGTGCAAGTGTTTTAGGCAGGTGTGGGAAAATGCTGTAAAAACTAGGAAGGCCTTCAAAAATAGAAATGTTAATCATTTATGTTCATCACTCAACAAAATGCAGTGAATTAACAACAGAGAAATGTAAATCACGTCAGTATTTGGTGTGAGCTTTGCCTTCAGAAGAGCCTCAGTTCTTCTAGGTTTTACCTGCAGACAGTTTGTGAAGGACCTGGGCTGGTCTCTGTTCCAAACATGTAGAAGAACTGAGCTCAGATCTTGTGTGGATGGAGCTTCCTCACATCCTTCTGTCTCTTCATGTTAATCCCAGACTCACTCCATGATGCTGAGGTCAGGGTCTGTGGGGCCCGACCAGCACCAACACAACTTCTGCTTCTTCTTTATGCTGAAGATCGTTCTGAAAGACTTTGGCTTTTTCTTTTGTTCACTCACTTTGCATTTTGTAAACTGATAAAAACAAACACTCTATTTATAACATTCTTTCTTTACAGCACTTTTGCACAAATAAGAGTTCACTTCCTTTTTTTTTCATTATGGTAATTACATTTTTTCTTGCACTCGGCCAATTTATATTCGTCTTTAGTTTATACAAGAAAACAAAACGGAATTCAGTTGCTTCCTTTTTAATCAGTTTAGTCGGCCATGATATTGCCTCCCGAACAAAGGGGCCACAAATGAGTGATGTGCAAATCTCCTTTCGCAGAGAGAAGGAAAAAGCAGAAAACGGAGGGAGACAATCGTGGAACGGTCAGACTTTTAACAAGCGTTCTTTTATTGATGCTGAAAATATGTTAGAAATGAATTATATTTTTGTGTTTCAGACGTGGAGGGAGCGATATTCAGAGGACAGAAATGGAACCACTACAGCTGGAAAGATTAAAAACACTGGTATGGATTATAATGAAGATCAGCTATTGTTATTTTTTAGTGTTACAACCAGAAAAAGAAAACATTAAGTATTTTTTTTTTACATTTGAGCAGAGGTTGGGAGAGTATCCAAAGATTTTCCTGAAGTGAAAGTATTTGAGGAAACTGATATTCAAGTCAGAGTAACTGTCTTGACATAACATTAAACGCCCCAAAAAATGAGACAAACTAAACCATATCTGAAGGAGCGGTGCGAGAAACACAAATGTTCAAATCATTTCATAGTATCAATCAATCAATCAACCTTTATTTATATAGCCCTTTACAACACCATTGGTGACCAAAGTGCTTTCCAATTAAAAACAGAAAATACAACAATACAAAAGACAGAACATACAACAATGTAAACAATATACAGTAAAACACACAATGCAGAAAAATTACGTGCCACAAACCACTAAGTATTAAAAGCCATTTTGAATAAATATGTTTTAAGCCTAGATTTAAAAAGATTAAAATCAGTGATGCTCCGTAGCTCAAAGGGCAGATTGTTCCACAGTCTGGGACCAACCACAGAGAAAGCTCCATCACCCCAGTGTTTGAGCCTGGTTCGGGGGACTTCCAAAAGAAGTTGGTTATTTGACCTTAAAGTGCGACCTGATTTTCGGAAAGATAAAAGCTCGGTCAAATAACAAGGTGCTAAGCAATTAAGAGCTTTAAAAACAAAAAGTAAAATTTTAAAATCAATTCTAAAAGAAACTGGAAGCCAATGAAGTGTAAAAAGGACTGGGGTGATGTGCTGACGTCTACATGTGTTGGTTAAAAAACGAGCTGCAGCGTTCTGCACAAGCTGAAGGCGACTGAGAGCAGTTTGGGAGACACCGACATAAAGTGCGTTACAATAATCTATTCTCGAACTGATAAAAGCATGAATAGTCCTTTCGAGGTCGGTGCGATTTAAAAAAGGCTTTACTTTAGATAAAAGGCGTAACTGATAAAAACTGGCTCTCACAACACTGTCAATCTGCTTATCAAATTTGAAGTTGTTGTTATCAATACAAAACTTGTGGACTTACTCACAGTAGGAAGAATAACCACAACTTTTACTCAAGTAAGAGTACTGTTACTTCAATAAAAAAGATTACTTAAGTAGGAGTAAAAGTGCAGTGTTTGGAAACGACTCAAAGAAGTACAATTTTATTAATAAAAAGTTGTACCGACCTCTGCATCTTGAATGAGCTTTGTACTGTGTTTTTCTGCATCATTGCTCAGATTGTATATATGACCTTGAAGTCAAACTCAAACCTCCACAAAAACTGTGTCAATCCTTTTTTTTTGTGCTGCCAAAAGGTTTTGTTTGTGCTGCTTTAGTTTTTGAGAAATTAACTATTCTGTTATAGGTCAAATAAGGGTCAGTCAGCCCCCAGGAAGCTTCAAAATGCTCTAAAACGCCCCAAATTGTGCCAGTCGTTTGCGATCATGCGATAATTATATGACGTCATTTCCGCTCAGCTGAAGCAGCGACTTTAGCAGAACTCCGCAAAACTAGTGAAGAGAAACTGCTGAAAAGTCTGTAACGGTCTTTAGTAATTTGCTTTTGATTCATATTTTATATAATGATTCTTTTCCACAGCCTCAGATCGTTTATCGCCACTAGTTTTGCAGAGTTTGCCGCCGTCAGCTGAGCGGAAATGTACAGTATATACAGTATTAAACAGCTCTGCCTACATTTATTCAATTACAGGAGGTTTCGTAGCTCAAAAATACCCAGAAAAACAGGTATTCTGACTGTGAGCGGCGTCGCCTCTCCACAGATCTGACCTGTAACTTGGTCTGGTTTGGTCTCCATGGAGATAGAAAGGTTTAATGCCATACTGTGAAACATTCCAGACAAAACAATAACATCTCCATGGAGAAAAGCTTTTGACGGTCCCTCCACCAGAAAAGTTAAACAACGTAGATTTAAAGGTCCAGAAATCAGATAATGATTAGATTTGTGTGTCTGTGGACATGGCCACAGCCAAAATGAGTTCTTCAGTCGTACGTTCAACTTTCTTTTACAGGTCAAATTGGGGTCAGCCCCCAGGGAGCTTAAAAACGCTCTAAAACAGTCCAAAATGGAGTCAGTACGACATTAAATAGCTCTATCTTACATTTATTCAGCATTTAAAGCTCAAAAATACCTAGAAAAAGCAGGGTGAGCGGGGGTGGCTTTTCCACAGATCTGACCTATAACTTGGTCGGGTTTGGTCTCCATGAAGATGGAAAGGTTTAATGCCATACTGTGAAACATTCCAGACAATGCAATAACGTCGCCATGGAGATAAGCATTTATTTGACAGACTCTCCACCCGAAAAGTTACACAATGCACCTTTAAGTAAAAGTACAGATATCAGACCAAAAAAATATTCAAGTAAAAATGAAAATATCACATAAAAAAATAAACTACTTAAAGGTGCATTCTGCAACTTTTCTGTTGGAGGGCCCCACTGCTGCTTGTTTCTATGGAGATGTCATTGCTCTGCCTCGAATGTTCCACAGTGTGACATTACACAGCACTACCTTTTCCACAGGTGGTTTTATAGCTCAAAAATATCTAGAAAAACAGACACTCTGACACAGATCTGACCTGTAATTTGGTCTGGTTTGGTCTCCATGAAGATAAAAAAAGGTCTAATGACACACTGTGGAACATTCCAGACAAAGCAATAACATCTCCACGGAGCAACGCTTTTGACGGACCCTCCACCAGAAAAGTCACACAGTGCAGATAATTAGATTAGATCTGTGTGTGTCTGTGAACAGGGCCAGTGCTAAAATTTTTACTTTTCGACTTTCTTGCCTTTAATATAATTTGGAAGTTAAATATTCTCCTTTCTCACATATAACGAAACTTATCCCATTGTTTTCTGCGTTCAGTTGTTCACTTTACCAAGAGAGATTCTTTGTTAGAAGAGCAGTCTGTGGGTTTATTACAAGATTGCGTCGAGGATTCACCAGACACAAGGTATGACATTATAATTCTGCAACTAAACATTATACTCTTCATTCATTATTCAGATCTTTTCTCTGATTGTCATTTCAGATCCTCACCAGGAAGTTACCGATCCATTTCCCATTCCAGAGTAAACATCTTTGACGATGTTTAACTGGAATTAAAGGGCCCATGTTATTATATTTTGTTGTCATAATGTTCTGTTTTGTTTCATTCATGTTTAACTCACAAACTCTGCGTATTTAGACGGACTTGGATAAACAATAACATGTGAATGAAACAAAACACAGCTCCGGATATTTTTTTGATGATTTAACAGCATTATAACATGACTCAAAGCTCACGAGAGTCAAACGCTCGGGATGTAGGACCTTTAATGCTTTACCGCGTATTCTCTGGATAACACGACGTTTCATCCGACCGGGACTTTCTCGGGACATTGCCAAAATATTTATCGTAGAATGTTTATGTTCGTAATGTTATTGAAAATGTTAAATTGTGAATGCACAAAAAAGACGACAACTCCAACCTTTTACTCTAATATCATGCTTAATCACTTTTATAATGTTAATGTGTAAGAGTTTTGTTAATCATCTGTAAATATTGTGGAAGTGAATGTATCAGTACTGGTGACTCCTTAATAATAACTACACATTAAAGGGACAGTTCGGAATTTTGGACATAGGGCCTCATTTCCTCATGAGCCAGAGTGTTGGAGACGTGTGGAGACACTTTTTTAAATCTTCCTCCAGTCCTTGTATTTGCAGAGGTGCTGGTGCTAGGCTAGTGCAGGTCAATGGCCACAGCTGCCACTAAAAACTTAGTTACCCACTCCAAAAGGAAATTATTAGAACTCCAGACTGTCCATGTGAACGTCTGTGTCAATAGAATAATTTTAGAAGTAAAACCGACTGTTGCATTTGAAGGATTTATGTCTGAGCAGCAGCAGTGAGTTGTTCTTCCTGATAGAAGCTCGGCAGCGGCGACTGATATATGAGAAAATAGAACCTCAACATGAGACGATTCATGTGATGCAAGATTAGTTTTATTTCAAACATTATTCTATGGACACAGACGTTCACAGGGACAGTCTGGAGTTCTAATAGTTTTTCCTCGGGTCTGTGGAGTGGGTCAGACTGTTTTTAGTGGCAGGACGACTGTGGCCATTGACCTGCACTAGCCCAGCACCAGCACCTCTGCAAATACAAGGACTGGAGGGAAGATTTAAAAAAGTGTCTCCACACGTCTCCAACACTCTGGCTCACGAGGAAATGAGGCTCTATGTCCAAAATTCTGCACTGTCCCTTTAATTTGCCTTAAAGGTGCGCTGCATAACCTTCCTAGTGGAGGGTAGATGTTATTGCTTTGTCTAGAATGTTCCGCAGCTTAGATTACACCACAAGGGAGACGAGCAGGTTACAGCGCTACGCTACATTACCGTTCAGATCTGTGGAGAGTCGCCCCTGTTCACAGAAGGAATTATTGTATTTTTGAGCAACAGAAACACCCGTTATGAATAAATGCTTTATGGAAATATTTAAAGTCATACCGTGTAACATTCCGGGCTAAGCAATAACATCTCCATGGAGTTTAATAAAGTACAAGACATATTTCATAATCAACAAATAGTTTAGGAATGAGTCGGGCGTTGTAACTTCTGAATTGAGGGGTTGGGTTAGAAGATTCAGCAATTAATAAGCCTGAGTCATATAAAACGATTAACTATTTGTTCTTTATTAAAGGTGCATTGTGTAACTTTTCTATGTCTATATTCTATCTGGAGACCAAACCAGGCCAAGTTACAGGTCAGATCTGAGGAGAGGCGACGCCGCTCACCATCCAAATGCTTGTTTTTCCTGGTATTTTTGAGCTGTAAAACCATCTGCAGTTAATTAAAAGTAAAGGTGGAGCTGTTTAATGTCACACTGTGGAACATTCCAGGCAGAGCAGTGACATAACCATAGAAACAAGCAGGTGAAATGTTACACAGTGCACCTTTTAAGGCTGTAAATAGTTCTTGTAATGTTACCGACGCATTGATATCTTGTGTGTAGTCATTTTTCGCCACCTTCCAATTGTGCCTAAAATTCATATATTGCCCACATTTGGACTCGTACTTTGTAAACGTCTTTGTATGTAATTTATTATTAAAATGCAAGACAGTTTCAAGCACTTGTTTGTCTGGTTGTAGTGCGTTCATATACTGTTATAAAAATAATTGTCAGTGGAACATTGAGCACTTCCCCTCCTGTGGGCTCACCACCTGCAGAGGGGTTCATAGGGGGGGTCAGGTGCTATGAGTATTGGGCAGCACGCTGCCCCCGCGACCCAGCTGGATTAAGCGGGAGAAGATGGATGGATGGATGGACATTGAGCACTTCTTTTTACACTTGCATTCATCAATAGTGCATATTTCAAATGAATGAATGCCTTTATTTGTCAATTCCTTCATGTACAAGACAAAGCAACATTACATCATACAAAACATTACATCATACAAAACATTACATCATACAAAACATTACATCATACAAAAAAACAATATTACATGGGGAAGACAACACGGGAAGGCAGGTAGCAGATAGAAATAAACAAAAAACACAGCATCACATGAGGCCAGGGGGAGGAGGAAAAAAAGAGGACCGCCCCAGACCAGGCTCCTAAAGGGCATCATATGGAATGAGTACAGAAAATAAAAAACACCTCAGAGTATCAGCAACATAAAAACACAGTACAAACATCCACAGGACCAGCAACAGGGAGGGGAGGTGTGGAGGGAGCAGCATCCGGATCCTGCTGCCCGGACGGCGCTGGATGCAACAGACCCGCCCGGTCGGAGGTACGAAGCTGCGAGGGGTTGGGGAGGGGAGCACCTCCCTGCTCCAGTCTCTCAGGGCGAGTTGACGGCCTGGGCCAAGGCCGCTGGGGGAGGTAAGATAGATTAGATTTGTCATGTTTTGGCTTTTGGGTCAAGCAGCTGCATTTTTTCCACAGCACCAAATGAACTATCAGGCAAGTATTTCTGTTATCAACATAATAATTATCTGTTGAAAAACAAATAATATATTATGAAAAACAGATAAACATGTTTAGACCTGTATTTTGTTGAAATAATGTTTAAAGACTCATGCAGCTAAAACCTGGAACAGTCTCCCTGAACATGTGAGACAGGCCTCTATACTTTGACTGTTTAAATCCAGGCTAAAAACGGTTCTGTTTAGCTGCATATGACTGAAAGGTTTTCATTTTTCATTCCTCACACTTCTCTTCTCTCTAATTCTCTCTACTTTAATGTCCCATCTCTATTTAAAAATTTATGATGATTATTTATGTTTTGATTTGTTTGTATTGTGATTTTAATGTATTTCTTATTCTGTAAAGCACTTTCAATTACTTTGTGTACAAATTGTGCTATACAAATAAACTTGCCTTGCCTAAAGTATCTGAAAAATGTCTTTCTTTTGTAATAATAACAAGAGCTCCTCCAGCGGGGCAAAATACGCCCGTACTTTGAATTATTGTATATAGAATTAAGTTAGAATTTGTCAAACCTAGTTAAAGATGAATTGTTGGTGCAGTTTGGAAGTTTGACATTCCTAGGTGAGATGGTTGTCGAGCTAGAGCGCGGACAAGGTAATGTGTAGTTGTCTTGTATTCTCTCTCTCCCGTTGCCTAGCAACCGCTGCAGCTGGAACTGTGTGTCACCTTTGAACTTTAAACTTCAAAGCTTTGAAGTGTCCACGGACGGACGGACAGACGGACGGACGGACAGCGCCATACCATAATGGTAATGGTGGTTTTATCACGGGCGTATAATAATAATAATAATAATAATAATAATAATAATAATAATGATAATAATAATAATAATAATAATAATAATAATAATAATAATTTTATATTTATTAGGCGCCTTTCTGAACACTCAAGATCATCTAACAACAACATAAACAAATTAAATATGATTAAAACATACAGTTAAAAGCCTACAGTGGGAAGTGGGATAATATTTAATTAAATGAGTGTACTTAATATTGTATTTAGTATTGTATTTTATTAGTATTTGGTATTTGTTGTTTTAGTATTGCAGTAATGTATTAGACAGTATTTAGTCACCGGGTGTTGCCTTTTCGTACCGCCCGTAAAGGCAACACCAGTACTCCAGTGCCCCTGAAGTGAACTGCCACAACACACAGGACCGCGGCTGCACCTCGGGGTAATAATCCATTTAAAACGTTTTATCACTATCATATATCTGCTTTTAACCCTCTACATGCTATACCCTTTATTGTTAATCATGTGCACGACTTTTGCCATGTTAACCCGCTGCTTTGGTTTAAAACGTGCCCAAACATTACGCGTAAAAGCCTCTTGTTGCTAACGTTTAGCATTAGCTTCACACGCAGCGTCGTTGTTAGCATATTGCACTCAAATGGACAATAACAAACTACCACAAACGCCAGAGAGGTTTAAAATCTGCGAGTTATACGTGTATATCCGTACATTATGTTAGTTAGTTTTATGGGTTAATTTACAAGATTAATTCAGTGTCTTCCTGAGCTGGCTGTAGTAGCTGGTTTTCATTCAGACCAGAAATACTCAAGTTAAATGATCTTTCTGAATGGTTTAAAATGTGACTATGTGAGGACATTTCACAGACTTATCACATTTGAATCGGCTTTTGTATTTCCCCAAACCTTTTATTATGGCACAGTACGATAACACAGCACTTTGTCAGATGCAATGCAAATTTTGTGGTAAAGTCGGAATCATAACAATATCATGCTCATTTTGCAAGTTGGGATCATGCAGGAATAACAGGGTTTCATATTACACAGCATTAGACTTAGACTTAGACAAACTTTATGGATCCACAAGGGAAATTATTTGGACACAGTAGCTCACATATCGTAATATAATATAATAACAAAGAGTAAAAAATATATAGAAAAATCATGTTTCAAGCCTGTCTACTATTACTACTAGCATTACAATTTCAATAAGGTTGTCAAAACCATGGGACATCAGATATCAATCAATACTTAAACTAGAATCCAAATTGATGTTTATTTGTGCAAGTATAATAATAAAAAGTCACATTCACAGGACAGAAATGAGCCTTTCCTGAATGTCTTTAAAATTATGTAAAAAAAAAAAGTTTCAAAAGGAGCACTTCCTGGACCTCCCGAAGATAATACACTGTCGATAAAACACAGTGGTGCTTTTTGGGGACGGGAAATCAATTTAAAGATGCAAAAAGATGTGGTAGCCTCTGCTCTCCTCTACGCGGTGGTCTGCTGGGCCCCAGGCAGCACTGAACGGGACAGGAAAAGACTGAACAGGCTGGTCAGGAGGGCTCTGCCCTGGGCTGTCCCCTGGACTCTGGAAGAGGTGGGTGAGAGGAGCGTGTTGTCCAAACTTACATCCATCATGGACAACACCTCTGACCCCCTGCACCAGACTGTGGAGGAGCTGGACCGTCTGAGACTCCCTCAGTGCAGGAAGGAGCTACAGCAGATCATTCATCCCCACTGTGGTCAGACTGTACAACTCCTCTGTGCAATAATCATGTCTGTGCCACTACTGGACTGTGACAACTTGCACTGTTTTCATACTTTCTTTATTTTATATATATAGTATTTATATTTCAATTCTCTTTGTAAATTTTGTACATATACTTATTCACTTTATATTATTATTTTTATTATTATTTCTATTTTTATTATTGTTTATCTTAATTGCATCACACTTTTTCCCCTTTTTTGCACTAAACTGTCCTGGAGCTACTGTGACTGTTGAGTTTCTCCACTGTGAGATCAATAAAGTCCTATCTTATCTTATCTTAAACAAGAGCTCCTCCAGTGGGGCAAAATACGCCCGTACTTTGAATTATTGTATATAGAATTCTAGAATCGGAATTCCACCAATCAGATTGCAGCAACAGAACTTAAAGACACTACAAAGCTTTAATGTGTCAAAGCTCAAAGAAGCAGAGAATGTGGGTTGTTCTCGCTTTCAGCAGCAGAACATTTGAGAAGAGAGTTCAGATCTTTCATGAAGACAAAGCTTCAAAGACTTCAAAGCTTTGAAGTGTCCACAGACGGATGGACGGACGGACGGACGGACAGACGGACAGACGGACGGACAGCGCCATACCATAATACGTCCCGTCTTACACAACGGGCGTATGAAAACCCAAGGCACTCACTGGGTAAAATAAAATGCCTTTATTAATTTACAGCATGTCTTAATGGACAACTTACAAAGTTACAAACGCATCCGGAAACGTGTCCGGACTTTGTAAGTCCGGGCGCCTGGACATTCATCGTTGTCAACGATGAATCGATGAATCGTTGTGAAAGCAATAGGCCCTACGCCTGTAGGGGCTCGGGCCTAAATATGGGTGGTAAAACGCTTCATGACTAAATAAAAATGTTTATTGATGATGAACTTTGAAATCAGACCTAATAAACTGTCAGTGTTTCCTAATCATATTGTAATTTCTGAGAACCACTTTTGGCTTAAGGCTGTATAAAATTGTTTATATTATATTGTATTAAAACTAGTATTGAAACTAGATCCTCTTTGGAGCACTTCTGCTTTTTCGTTGCAGTTAGTGCAGAGCCATGGGAGGCCTCGGGAACGGTCGTCGTGGAGGCAGATATCCCCCTTTGTTGATCGCTGCTCTCATCGCCTGTATTTTGGTCTTGGGTTTTAACTACTGGGTCTCCAGCTCCCGGAACCTGGAGCTACAGGTCAGAAAATCCATACAGAAAAAGTACCGTAGCACTGGTTTAATGCGTTTGTTTAGACTTACCTGAAACCTTTAAGGCAGATTACTGATTAATTATGTCATTGGAAGTTTGCATATGGGGAAAAAGCATTAAATTGACTTTTTATATAGAATGAACAGTATATTGTTGCTAGTTTTGATACATTGCCATATATGTGCATAACAATATTTTATACTTTTTGCAAGTATATTTTTTGTAGCGTGTATTTCTGGACTATAACTTCAGTTAATGGGCCTTGGTATAGATTTAAACATCTTTCAATTAATCATTTCATATTGTCAACGTTAAGTTTTGTCACTTGTAGACGTACTTAAAGTGGAAACAGTAACCACAACTTTTACTCAAGTAAGAGTACTGTTACACCAACTGTCTTAACTGACTGCCGTTGTGTCTTCAGGCAAGGCACTTCACCCACATTGCCGAGTATGAAAGTGGAGTGTGCGCCAGGATTCCCTTGAAAAAGAGATTAGTGATCTCATTGGGACTTTCCTGGTTAAATAAAGGTTAAATAAAAATAATTAAATACAACCTGTAGTTCAGGATCTGTCAGTGGCTCTCCGCCCTCTTCCAAGGAGCTCACAACGAGATTTCCGAATCATATCATTGTGCTGAAGAACAAATAAAATGGTTAATTACACGCCTGTTACCATTGTAAATGTATCATTTTGAAGCCCAACGTTTATGCACTAATAAATGAACAGTGGTTTATGTTTTACAGACGTCTAACTGTGCCCAAAGTCTCGCCCTTTTCCCTCTTTCGTTTAATCGTCTCAATTTCTTGCAGCCGCTAAAATGAGCAGCTCTCTGGCATTTTTGTTTTGTAAAGCAAACTCCCCGGAGGGAAAGGGTTGGAGACCCCTGTGTTGAGTAAATGTTTATCGACTTTTGTGAATATTATTGGCAACAAAAGCGAAACAAATGCAATGGACACATGATTCTTGCGACCGTTGTCTGACTGTACTATATGTGTGAGTGTAACCGTGTTTTTAGGTAAGGAAGATAACGTAACTTTATTTATACATCGCTCTTCACAGACACATATCTCCAAAGATGCTTTACAGAGCTTTATTAACAGCATTCTACATTCATTCATTCATTTTAAGCTGCAGGCAGTGAGCCCAAGACAAGTTTCCCGTTGGGACAATAAACTTTATCTTATCTTTTTCAAAATTAGCATTCAACCATCTCAGATTTGTTATATAATGCTAAATTTTGGATTGGATTCTTGGTTCTTTTGGGTGACTTTTGTTGATCATATTTAATAATCTGAACACAGCAGATATTACTGATAAAGATGTGGTTTTGTTTCCATTTTTGCTCCTTAACTCCCGTCATTTTCACTCTGAACCGAGACCCTCCACTTTGTGCTCCGTCCAGACAAAGTTGTACGAGCTGGAGGCGCAGGTGCGGCGCGGGGCAGCGGAGCGAGGCGTGGTGGAAATGAAGAAAACAGAATTCCAAGAGGAAATCCAGCGGCAGAAAGAGCAGATCAGCCACATCGAAAACCTGTACAAGAAACAGATGGAAGGAGCCCAGAGCAGCTGCAGTCGAGAGAGGGTGCGTAAGGCTGTGTTCAGCTCTGTCCCGGTGTCTCACTTGGTTTAGTCCTGGTTTAGTCCTGATGTAGACTTGGTTTGGTCCTGGTTTAGTCCTGTTTTAGCCCCGGTACTCACTCTGAAACAAAAGAACTATTATGGATCGGGTTTCATGAAGCCAACTGAAGCCAACTGTAAAAAAGTGCTTCTGTCTTTTTTGTTTTTTAGTTTAATCTCAAAGTGCATCTTATCTCATCACGCCAGCAGCGCAGTAAAGGCAGTCTGTTGTTGTTGTTAACTGGAAATTGATTTTGTTTTCAGGTTGTGCTGCAGCAAAACATTTCATCCAGTACAAAAACGATACAAGAACTCAAAGGTAAGAATTTTATTTAGATTTCTCCCATTGAAAGATATTATTCACCGTAGTAGCAAAATTCTAATAAAACTAACTGTATTAATGCTAAATACTCAATTTATTTATTATGTTCTACCCCTAATCTTATAATTGATAGATGGTGCTGCTCTGTCTGGGGCTCTGTTACTCAAATTAGACTTTAATCTGAGCTTTGTTTGGGCACAATCTGACCATAAAGAACTACAACCTCTGAAATTATATTACAGTTAGAAGCGTTGGCCAACAGTTTTAGTTATTCACTCTCACTTTTTTGTTGAAAATAACTAAAACAGGACCGCGAACTCTCATACCGATCACAGGCCCCTGAAAATGTGTTGTTTTAAATCCATTTAGTAATTTTCTTAAGATTTCAGACGATCTTAAAACTTTTTTTTGGCAGTGTTTGCTAATGTGTGCATTGCGTCACCAGAGTAACTGCAGAAACATCCTTCGTATATCAGTCAATCAGTCAAACTTTATTTGTACAGCACTTTTCATACGTTGGAGCTCAAAGTGCTGCACATGCAACAGAAAAATTACAATTATTAAAAATGACAGCAACCCCCACCCCAGTGTTTCGCCCACATTTCCTTTTTGTTTTTTTCAGAACTTTATTTAGTAACATTTCCAAATATATCAGCATTGTCAGGATAAAGTACTTAAATAAGGATAAAAAGCTGAGTGAAACGCACACAAAAAAGGGAAAAAAAGAGAGAGGAGAAAAAAATTCTTCCACATTTACAACAGTTTAGACGGAAAAAATAAAATATAAAACTTGTAAAGGTGATAGCAAAAATAAAAATTAGATAGAGACTAATTAAAATATTCATCATTTAATTTAAAACAAATATACTACTAATAAAAAAATTAAAAGTTTTAATTAAACGCCAGATTAAAAAGACACGTTTTGAGTTCACTTTTAAATATACGAACACTCGGAGGACCTCAGATCCTCAGGTCGACTGTTCCACAGACGGGGCCGTAAAAGCCGAACGTCGCCTCACCGTGAGTTTTAGTTTGGACTCTTTGGTTTAAAAAAAGAGACCCGAGGACCCGAGAGTCCGAGAGGCTCATGTGATAAAAGCAGATTGGATAAATAAATAAGGCGAAGACCGTTACGAGCTTTACAAACCGATAAAAGAGCTTAAAAATCTATCCTGAAGCTCATATGTATGTAGACCACCCCCGGCCTGGCCTGAACTCACTGTAAAATAGGGTTGTGCATTGAGTCTGATACGATACAAATCACGATACGCACGTCACGATTCGATATATTTATTTTATTTATTAGTTTATTTGAACGGGGACAATGCACATTAATAAACATCTGTGTAAATGTGCCAGTATGAGCCGTACAGCGAGTTTCCAACTGTAGGTGTAAAATGCCAATAATATACAGCACACAATACGATTAGGAAAAGACGGCAGAATAAGTTTAGGTTATATAAAAGCACAGAGAATGTAAAAGCACAGAGATAAACTACACAATAGAAACAGTAATATAACCTATGAGGTGGCATCACTGTGACGTCATCCAAAAACATCACCTTTTTACATTTGAACATTTTGTTAATTTCAGTACATTAAAACTGTTTTTTTTAAATGTCTGACAAATCATGCGTCACTACTGTTTTCTGGTTTGGCCTTCAGACGTCAGACCTCAGGCAGACCTCAGTCAGACCTCAGTCAGACCTCAGTCAGACCTCAGTCAGACCTCAGTCAGACCTCAGTCAGACCTCAGTCAGACCTCAGTCAGACCTCAGTCAGACCCCAGTCAGACCCCAGTCAGACCCCAGTCAGACCCCAGTCAGACCCCGGTCAGACCCCGGTCAGACCTCGGTCAGACCTCAGTCAGACCTCAGTCAGACCCCAGTCAGACCTCAGTCAGACCTCAGTCAGACCTCAGTCAGACCTCAGTCAGACCTCAGTCAGACCTCAGTCAGACCTCAGTCAGACCCCAGTCAGACCCCAGTCAGACCCCAGTCAGACCTCAGTCAGACCTCAGGCAGACCTCAGGCAGACCTCAGGCAGACCTCAGGCAGACCTCAGGCAGACCTCAGGCAGACCTCAGGCAGACCTCAGTCAGACCCCAGTCAGACCTCAGTCAGACCTCAGTCAGACCTCAGTCAGACACCAGAGCCTCTGTGAGTGGAGACTGTGTCGTCCCCAAATCCAGAACATCTTTTGGACCGTCCAGTTTCTCCTCTAATGGATCCAGGCTGTGGAACTCCCTTCCCACAGACCTAAAACTACAGACAGATCCAGACGTCTGAAACTGTGGCTGAAATCAGGACAGAGCTGTGCACATGAGAACGAATTAACTGAAATGAAATGTAAATTATTCGCTGTACATTAATTGTTACTGTTTTAATATCGTATTTCTCTAAAAGCCTGTGGACAGGTGTTGAAAATGAGCACTTGTGCTGTAACACTTGAAACAACGCATCTGGTTCGTCCAATGCAATTTGTTATGTCCACATCAAATAAATAAATACAAAATTTAAAATGTTACATAAACGGGTCGGCCGCAGCACAAAGCATTAACTCTGGTCACGGGTTTGATTCTCGAGTAACCGCGACTTTAACCTGTTCTTAAAGGTTCTGTGTGTCCAGCGTTGCGGATCTGAGCTGGTTTTGTGTTCCAAAAGTGGAGCTCGCGCTGAAAAAGCAGTTTGGCTGAACGCACGTTTTCTTAAAGGGACTAAATTATTAGAGGAGGCAGATCTGGTGTTTCTGCTGCTTTGATTAAAAAAAATGGAAAGAGGAGGTGGGGCCAGACCTGCAGGATTATAAAAACCAGCGTAGCGTCCTGTAATTTGATACGTCACGATATATTCTGACACTAAAACACTGAATGATACTGTATACTGCAATTTATCATTAGTTACTTCTAATAATATTGTCAACTACACCTTCACGAGAACCAAACTGTATGAAATATAATTCATGACCTTTTTAAATCATGAGAACAGTGCGTGCAACTATTGAATTTTAGTGAAACGTATTATTTAAAAAATCGATTCAGATCCGTTTTGATTCGATTTGAGAATTGTGCAGTGAAATATCGCGATATATCACTGAATTGATTTTTTTTTTCTTGCACCCCTACTGCAAAGCTTTCCTCACATAAGGTTAAGGTACACTTTATTTTACAGCTTTTTAAGCAATATATCGTCATGTTTTGTTGTAAAAGCTGCCGAGTTTAGACTTCTTCAAACATGTTCTGAAGTTCTTTGTGTTCTTGTGGTAGTTCAGCGCTTCAGGTTTCAGTCTCGTGTCTGATCTCCAGGAAACGAGCACTTGGAGCACTAAACGTTTTTTAATATTGTTTAAACTTTAGCCCGAGTTTGGCTCATAACGTTTCTGTGTGTTTTAGGCCAGTTAAACCAGCTGAACGATAACGTCGGGCAGTTGCAGAAAGAGCTGCAGAACTGTCAGGGCGCCATCCAAAATCTCAACAACAAACTCACCTATGACATGTAAGTTTCCCGGTTGAACAGCGCGTCAGAGGTTTCCACGTTTCTCTATTTATTACTTTGGTTTGGTGGGACGGTATCTGTGATAAAGATTGAGTTTTTTTTAGTTAGTTTTACATTTAAAAGTGGCAGTTTGTGGGGGAAGGGAAGTACAAAAGAAACAGGAAGTAGCCCTGAGTTCTAAAATATCCGCATCAACTCTGAAAATTCGATCCAAAATGCAGACAATTTATGCACAAAGAAGGCATTGTTTTGTCATTAATTATGTGGCATAACTTTGTTAAAATGAGGCCTGCTCTGCTGCCAATGTCCAACCAGGAAGTAAAAGTCAGAAGTAAAAAAAAACAAAACAAAAGGAAGGAATTTTTGGCATAACCTTCAGTATCATGATGCTTCTACGCTTTAATGACACAACTAGTCTGACCTGTCGTATGTAGTTTCACATGAACTGTATTTAAATGCTTGATCTGTTATTGTTTTTTGTATTTATTTGTATTTATTTTTTATAGGACTCAATGTAATTCACAAGTCCTGTCTCAGAAGGAGCAGTGCGACGAACGAGTGGCAGCGGCAAAACTCGAGGCTCAGAAGAAAATAGAGAAACTGATTGCTTCATCACAGGTGAAGAAATTCTGCATGTGAGGGGAAGTAGTCGCGGAAATGTCAAATGAGGACAGTGGGCGGTGCTTTTGGTTGTGGAAGTACATTTTGTGTACATATTAGAGATAATTCACTTCATTTTTTTTTTAATCAAACAACCCTTAAGTGAGATTAATTTACCTTCACATATTTGAGCTGCGCACAGTCTCCACCTGTCACTTGTGTTTGTACCAGTGGTGTCAAATGATTAAGTTTTAAAATCAGATTAATCACACAGTTAATTATTCTTCAAAAAAAGACCAAAATATTTTGACAAAAATGCAATTTATTATCAAAAAGTTTTATTGACGTTTTTCTATCGCGCTCCACCAACGGCGTTTGTCGTGCTCGGTTTGTTGTCGGTGCAGTATCGTCGTTGCTGCCGCTGAATCAAACCCGTGTTTTGCTTTAAGACGGTGTTTTAAACTTGTGCTTCTGTGGACAGAGAGTTCATCGCTGCGACATCTGCAAACTCCTAGTTTATCTAAAGTCCCGTGGGGCAGTTTTTTTGCAGAGAAATTTGCCCTGAGCCCCAGTCACCGTCTCATCTGTCGTCTTCACATCTGCGTATGGACCTGATCACTGACCTAATCACCTGCGCCGCCTTCAGGACCATCCGCACTTTCCACAGAGGAGCGTTCAGAATAAACTGTGTGATTAATCTGCGTTAAAAAAAAACTGTGTGATATTTTTTGTGATTAATCGCAGGCATTAAACGCTTTACCGTTGAGAGCCCGAGCTTGTAGCTCAGTAGTCGGCTAAAATGTCACTCTAAAAGGTTAGATTCAGACACGACACATGTAAGTTTTTCCTCATTCTCAGTGTATGGACAGACCAGGCCTCGCGTGAAAGCTCAGAGCTACGGTTGTCAAAAGTATTGAATATCAGATACAAATTAATATTATAACTAGTAGATACTCATTTGAGCAGATATCGATACTAAAAAAAGTCACATTCACAGGACGGAAATGTAAACACAGAAGCCGTTTTAGTTTGAGGAGCACTTTAGAGCTCCTACAGCTAGCGCTGACTGTCTTTTTTTTCCTGCAGGCTAATGCAGTTGATGTGGTTAAAGTGTCAAATGAAACTACAAAGATGTCTCCCGTGGAGCAGACGCCGGCTCCCTCAAAGCCCCGAGACCAGCCCCGAGACCAGCCCCGAGACCAGCCCCGAGACCAGCCCCGAGACCAGCCCCGAGACCAGCCCCGAGACCAGCCCCGAGACCAGCCCCGAGACCAGCCCTCAGAACTGCTCAGCAACAGCATCCTGGAGACTAACGGTACGACACTGGATGAGCCGTCAACTCAACATCTGCACTGTCAGAATACCCAAATGAAACTATACACACACAGGCTTAAAGGGGAACTCTGGCACATTTGAAGCTAAAGTCCGTTGCTAGAGGTGGTCGAATTCTGTCAGAGCCAAAAAATGGCCCAGATCAGTGTTTCCTCGGTGGAGATCTCACTGTGGCAGTGAGTCTGTCAAGGCAACAAACTAGTGTAGTGATGGGGGCAAGTTCTGAACTTCCACGTAAAACACCAATTTGCTTCACACTGAAGAAGCTTAACACCACTAATGAGTGAATGACACTAAGGAGTGAACCAGGCAGAGCGTTTTGTTTGTTAGACTCGTGGCTGTTGTAAGATGGGTTAAAGTGGAGTTAAGCTTCTTCAGTCTGAAGCAAATTGGCGTTTTAGAACTTGCCCCCATCACTGCACTAGTTTGTTGCCTTGACAGACTCACTGCCACAGTGAGATCTCCACCGAGGAAACACTGATCTGTGCCGTTTTTTGGCTTCTGACCGAATTCCACCACCTCTAGAAATGGACTTTAGCTTCAAATGTGACAGAGTTCCCCTTTAAGCCTGTGTGTGTATAGTTTCATTTGAAGCATCTATACAAAAATATTTGATGTTTCCTAAATCGTTTTAAAATGGTCTTGAGCTTTAGAGCAGCACAAACTTCAGTAACTGTTTCAGAACGAGCAAAAGACCACTTAGTGTTAACAAACCAATGATTCTCTGTCCAACATTACTATTGTGTAAAACAGGAAGGAGATGGTCACACCTTGTCCATGTCCTGTCTTATGTGCGCTCTGAAGATAAGCAGGGCCGGGCCCGGTTAGTATTTAGATGGGAGGCTGCTGGGAATAGAGCGTGAGGCTCCACTGGCTTTACTGGAAACTGTCCTTGTGTCCTTAGGCAAGACACTTCACCCACCCTGCCTCCTATGAAAGTGTTGTGTGAGGGTTGGTGGTGGTCGGAGGGGGTGATGGTGCAGATTGGCAGCCCCACTTGAATGAATAATGCGGAAAAATGTAAAGCGACTGTAACGATATTCAAGTCTCACGATACGATATGTTCACGGTCTGAACCTCACGGTGCGATATTTACTGTGGCATTGTGGGAAAACTCACGATATTACGATATTCTACAGAACAACAAGACTGACATTATAAAAC
The DNA here is from genome assembly GCA_034769755.1 of Odontamblyopus lacepedii. Taxonomy (NCBI): domain Eukaryota; kingdom Metazoa; phylum Chordata; class Actinopteri; order Gobiiformes; family Gobiidae; genus Odontamblyopus; species Odontamblyopus lacepedii. The sequence goes on along the minus strand of CM068358.1, from coordinate 3,365,448 downwards.
GCTTTGTCCAGTCATTTGGTACAACATTTATTGTCATTAGGGATGGAACGAAATCCAAATCTCTCTGTACGATATTTTCACCATAAACATCTCACTGTACCAGATTTATTGCGATATATTTCTTGTGAATCTGCTCCTTTTTCTTCTAAAAATGCTTCACAAGACTTAATCCAAAGAATGAAGCTGTAAAAGTGCTTAGAACAGTTATTTCTTCATGTCGTCTGCACTGAAACGGAGCAAAGGATCATGGTCTATGTAGTTCCTTGTACTTTTGTAGTTATTTTTGCATCAGAACTGTTCATTTAAGCAAAGAGACTTGGGATTCGATATATTGTGATGGTCCACGATATTATTGTGAGACGTTTGACGATACGATATCACCAGATTTCAGTTATTGTTACATCTCTAGTATCGAGTATAGGGGCTTTTTTCTGGTACTGAAATTGAGTTTAAAATGTTTGTCTTGTGACTCCTACAGCTCTGTTTGCATGTGTCGCGCTTGTATCTAATCTATATGACCCTTATAATGTTCGTGGGACACCCTGATCTGATCTGATCTTGGTTATTATGAGTGTGGTCATTGTTAAAACGTGACCTTGTTTCATGGCTCTTCACAAACTCCTGATAAAAACAATCAGAGAGACAAGAGACAATCTGCTTTGAGTTAATACTGTGATATCTGACAAGTTTCTGTCAAGATTATTAGGTTGTAATTGTGTAATTGTAGTTTATTCAGGTCACAATGAACATAAGCAGTGTGGTTTTCGGCCTGGTCGTGGAACACTGGACCAGCTCTACACCCTCCATCGGGTGCTCGAGGGTTCATGGGAGTTTGCCCAACCAGTCCACATGTGTTTTGTGGACTTGGAGAAGGCATTCGACCGTGTCCCTCGTGGTGCCCTGTGGGGGGTGCTCCGGGAGTATGGGGTCCGGGGCCCTTTGCTAAGGGCTGTCCGGTCCCTGTATGACCGGAGCAGGAGCTGTGTTCGCATTGCCGGCAGTAAGTCAGACTTGTTCCCGGTGCATGTTGGACTCCGCCAGGGCTGCCCTTTGTCACCGGTTCTGTTCATTGTATTTATGGACAGAATTTCTAGGTGCAGCCAGGGGCCGGAGGGGGTCCAGTTCGGGGACCACAGGATTTCATCGCTGCTTTTTGCGGATGATGTTGTCCTGTTGGCTCCATCGAACCAGGACCTGCAGCGTGCACTGGAGCGGTTTGCAGCCGAGTGTGAAGCGGCTGGGATGAGAATCAGCTGTTCCAAATCCGAGGCCATGGTTCTCGACCGGAAAAAGGTGGTTTGCCCTCTCCGGGTGGGTGGGGAGTCTCTGCCTCAAGTGGAGGAGTTCAAGTATCTCGGGGTCTTGTTCACGAGTGAGGGGAGGATGGAGCGCGAGATTGACAGGCGGATCGGTGCGGCGTCGGCAGTGATGCAGTCGCTGTATCGGACCGTTGTGGTGAAGAGGAGCTGAGCCGTAAGGCGAAGCTCTCGATTTACCGGTCAATCTACGTTCCTACCCTCACCTATGGTCATGAGCTCTGGGTAATGACCGAAAGAACGAGATCGCGGATACAAGCGGCCGAAATGAGTTTCCTCCGCAGAGTGGCCGGGCGCTCCCTTAGAGATAGGGTGAGGAGCTCGGTCACACGGGAGGAGCTCGGAGTAGAGTCGCTGCTCCTCCACGTCGAGAGGAGCCAGCTGAGGTGGTTCGGGCATCTGGTCCGGATGCCTCCTGGACGCCTCCCTCGGGAGGTGTTCCGGGCATGTCCCACCGGTAGGAGGCCCCGGGGAAGACCCAGGACACGCTGGAGGGACTATGTCTCTCGGCTGGCCTGGGAACGCCTCGGGGTCCGTCCGGAGGAGCTGGAGGAATTGGCTGGGGAGAAGGAAGCTTGGGAGCCCCTGCTTAGACTGCTGCCCCCGCGACCCGGCCCCGGATAAGCGGAAGAAGATGGATGGATGGATGGATGGATGGACAATGAACATAAGCAACAAAAAAAAGATACGTTTTTAGAAGCAAAATTAAGTCATTTCAGTTTGATCCATACTCTAAAATGTTAACAAAAAAATAAGGTGTTTGCTTTTTGATATCTGTCCCTAATTTTTTCACTCAAATCAGGCAATAACGTCTCTTTTTTTCTCATTTTTTTCTTTTAGACATAAGAGCGAGTAACTCGTCCAATCAGGGCCTGACAAAACAAGACCCTCTCGCTGTTCCAACCTCCGTAGCAGCGAAGCAGGACCTCCTTCCACCACCAGGGGGCGCAGAGACCACAAAACAACTGAACACGACAGATGACAAAGACATGGAATTTATGGATACTAAAGATGAGTCTCACGCAGAAGGTAAGGCTTTAAAAACATGTGGTTTATCTTTATATTGTCTCTACGGAGCTGTAGTTATAGAGATGTTACTGCTTTTCCAATTACAAGTGTTTTTATTGATCAGCTCATTAAAAACTTGCTGACATCTTACAGTGAGCAGGCTTTCCTTTCCACAAACGAATTTTGGCCCTTTTTGAGCTGATTTTTCACTCGTGTGACTGTTTTCGAGGCAATATTTCACTCGTGTGACTGTTTTTGAGGCAATATTTCACTCGTGTGACTGTTTTCGAGGCAATATTTCACTCGTGTGACTGTTTTTGAGGCAATTTTTCACCCGTGTGACTGTTTTTGAGGCAATTATTCACTCGTGACTGTTTTCGAGGCAATATTTCACTCGTGTGACTGTTTTTGAGGCAATTTTTCACCCGTGTGACTGTTTTTGAGGCAATTTTTCACCCGTGTGACTGTTTTTGAGGCAATATTTCACTCGTGTGACTGTTTTTGAGGCAATTTTTCACCCGTGTGACTGTTTTTGAGGCAATTTTTCACCCGTGTGACTGTTTTTGAGGCAATTTTTCACCCGTGTGACTGTTTTTGAGGCAATTTTTCACCCGTGTGACTGTTTTTGAGGCAATTTTTCACTTGTGTGACTGTTTTTGAGGCAATATTTCACTCGTGTGACTTTTTGAGGCAATTTTTCACTTGTGTGACTGTTTTTGAGGCAATTTTTCACTCGTGCGACTGTTTTTGAGGCAATTTTTCACCCGTGTGACTGTTTTTGAGGCAATTTTTCACTCGTGTGACTGTTTTTGAAGCAATATTTAACTCGTGTGACTGTTTTTGAAGTAATTTTTCACTCGTGTGACTGTTTTTGAGGCAATATTTCACTCGTGTGACTGTTTTTGAGGCAATTTTTCACCCGTGTGACTGTTTTTGAGGCAATTTTTCACCCGTGTGACTGTTTTTGAGGCAATTTTTCACTTGTGTGACTGTTTTTGAGGCAATATTTCACTCGTGTGACTGTTTTTGAGGCAATTTTTCACTTGTGTGACTGTTTTTGAGGCAATATTTCACTCGTGTGACTTTTTGAGGCAATTTTTCACTTGTGTGACTGTTTTTGAGGCAATTTTTCACTCGTGCGACTGTTTTTGAGGCAATTTTTCACCCGTGTGACTGTTTTTGAGGCGATTTTTCACTCGTGTGACTTTTTGAGGCGATTTTTCACTCGTGTGACTGTTTTCGAGGTGATTTTTCACACGTTTGACTGTTTTTGGGGTGATTTTTCCACACGTGTGACTGTTTTTGAGGCGATTTTTCACTCTTGTGGCTGTTTTTGAGGCAATTGTTCACTCGTGTTACTGTTTTTGAGGCCGAGTTTTAGCTTAATCGTAACGAGAACCGATTTAATACCTCACAACCGGCTCCCGATTGGCAATCGTAGGTCGCAAGAATATCAAACCGGTTTGAAATCCAGTCGGTTCTCGTGAGGGTTTCGCACTGTTGAAGTTTGTATAGTGTGGGAACGTGAATCGTGAGCTGTGAACTTTTAAACCCTGCGATTTGGTCGTACAGTCTGAGCTGGAGCTGAGTGAAACGATCGAAAATATCACACAGTTTATGCCGGCAATAGCACGGTTGCGTCGCTTATGCTTCTCTCCATGGAGGCCGATAGATTATTGGCAAATCAATAACCTCTCGATGGCATTACCTGTATCCAAAAACCTACATACTGCATCTTTAAACCCTGTGTGTGTTTTGTTTCAATCAATCAAACTTTATTTACAGAGCGCTTTTCATACAAAAATGCAGCACAAAGCGCTTTACAGTGATTAAAAAAGAACAATCCCACATTTCCCCAAGCTTCAGTCTTTCATAACTCTTTCTGTCTATCTCTATACTGTCTTTCATGACTCTTTGTTGTGGTTTAGATCTCGGGATGGAGGACCTGCTGCTGGCAGAGGGAAAGACAGAAGACCCGGCTCACAAAGTCGACCTGCAGGACGAGTACGACGCCGATGACCAGGAGGTGGCGCCGCAGCAGGAGAAGCCCGGCAAACGGGAAAACCTCGGTACGAGCCCATAACGCATTTTGAAGTGAATGTGGATGATAAATGGTTATACTTAAACTAATTTATGCCCGTGACAAAATAACCATAAAGCAGATTTAAACCACTAAAACTGTTCTAAATCTACAATAGTGTTAAAAAATCATGAGCTACAATAAACAATGAAACACTTGAGTGCTTAAGCTTGCATCTGTAATGAGCGATACAAGTTATTAACAGTTTTTACGGCTCAAATCGGATCAAAGAACCAAAAAGTATTGCAAAGAAAAAGTACACAAATAAATGTTGACCCCCAAAAATATGATTCCCGCTATTGAAGGATAAATTGATATAGAAATGACTGTCACAGCGTCTCATGTCTAATCCGTAAAGTTCTGCACTTAGGTATCCATTTTAGTAGTGCTGTAAATCGCTTAAAATATTTAATCGCGATTAATCTCATGAATGTCATAGGCAACTCGTGATTAATCTCAAATTAATCGCACATTTTTGTCCCTTGAATCATCATTTTAATTCTCTTATGAACATAGGAAAGTGGATAGGATTTGTGCAAATGTTTTTTTCTCTTTTTGGAACTGTGTTTGTCGCCCCAACGCTGCTGTACTGAGGGTGATAACGTCTTCACACGGCGCTGTTTGTTTACACAGCAGTTAGCTCTGCTGCTTTTAGCGGAGAAAATAAGTCCAGCGGCAGAACTATCTATTAAATAATGAGACAGACATGAGTCCTGCTGCTCCTCTGTGAGTTTATGGATATAACGACTGCAAAACTCGTACGACTCTTATCAAAGGTGAGCGTGGATTTGTCTTATGAGTTGGACTTTATTTCATGTTGTCGTCGTATGAATAACATCAGCACCTGACAGGGCTTCTCAGTTTTGTACAAATTGTTTTGCTTCCTGTTTACAGTCGGATCCTGTAGTTTTTCTAACATTACCGCAGTGGCCACAGCTTATGAAAAAACTAGTTTGCGATAAAAAAAAATTAACACTGTTAAAATTGTTTTGTATTAACTGTTTAATAACACAATATTTTTGGCAGCACCACATTTTAGGTATTGGTGCTTTATTTAAGTAGATTTTAAAGTGGATAATTTATTTGGACTTCACTTCATTTGAGAGCAGGTATCTGTACTTTCTGCTCCATTTTTGAACCGGACTGAAAAGTAAAAGTATTTTTGAAAAGGCTTATTTTTCACACATTTATAGTTTGGGAAAACAAAAATATACAAGAAATAAAAACCGCTAGAATAAAATCATCAATTCAGTTTCAGCACAAATCTTTATTTAAAACCTGTTTTTGCAAAATACTTTTTACTCTTTAAGTGCATTTAAATGGGTCCTTTTATACTTTTACTTGAGTGTTTGTTTGCTCCAGTATCTGTACTTTTATTTAAATAACAAAACTGAATATTTCTTCCACCACTGTTCACGTGTAGATTGGAGCAGATCGAAGACTTTGGAGGAAAACAATTGACGTTTTTTTTTGCGTGAAATGGCACTAATTAAAAATCTGTCTTGTTTAGGTCCATGAAATCAACACTCGCAGCAAGTTTTTTTAGTATTTAGGTCGATAAATCGCTTTAATGCGTCTTTAATTTGTGTGTGCTAGACCAAGAGGAGGAGGACCTGGCCGACTACAACGGAGACGAGGAAAACGAAGGAGAATTTGAGGCCGACAAACAGGCGGCGCTGGCTCAGCTATAAGGTCTCTACAGCAGCACAACGGAAGGTTTTTTTATATACGACATGTGCGCCCCGAACCCAGAGGAATCCTACGACTTGACTTCAATACTTCAACTCAATATGGCTCTTCAAACAATCACCCGAGATCAAATTTTCTCTATTTATTTATAAACCAGTGCTTATAGTTAGTTGGGCTGCAGCGTGTCGGCTGTTTATGGAGAATTACAGTCTCTTCTTGCCTTTTCACTCCGTTCAGTAATGTTTACATGTTGATAGACGTGAACTTTTTTCATCTGCTGTAAACTAAAGGGCCGATATTGCACTCAACGCTCTTTATTATCGACGTTTTAATGTCGTTTCCTCGTCGTAAACGAAGCCGGAGTTGTGTTTCGTTTCATTCGCACATGTTTAACACTGAACTAACGGTAAAAGGAGCTGTTAACTTGCAAACTACTCGTGACATCACAAGGTGGACCGGAGCATTTTGAGCTTTTGAGATGTAAACAGACTAATAATAATAATAATAATAAAAAGAGTTACTCAAACATGTGTGAATGAAACAAACACAGCTCTAGATCTGGTTTTGATGAGGTAACTACTGCGTAACGAGGATAAAATCGGTTTTGTGTAATACAGGACCTTTTTAAATGTTGATAATCCGACAAAAAAAAAAAGAAATGAAGCGTTTTTTTTTTACTTGTGAAAAGCATCTAAGGTCATTTCGTGGCATTTTAGTTCTTAATGACTCTCGCCCTGTGTAAATTTACTGGTGGAGGGTGTTCCCGCCTCGTTGTTTCCGTGGAGATGTCGCTGCTTTGCCCAGAATGTTCCACAGTGTTAAACTTTTCTGTCTCCACGACGACGAGCAGGTGGCACCACCGGGGCCAAGTTACAGGTCAGATCCGTGGAGAGGCAAGTGTTTTTAACCAATAAAACATGCATGAAAAGGCTATATATTTAATGCCACGCTGCGCAACATTTCAGGCAAAGCAACAGTGTCTCCATGGAAACAAACAGCTGATTAAACCTTCACGAGAAATGTTACAAAGTGCACCTTTAGTGAGTTATTTTATTCAACTAATTTGGAGCGATTTTTTTGGTCTTGCGCTTTTGAAAAGTTGCCTTATGTGTTCTGTAGTCGTGCAGCGGTGGGCAAACTAAGGGTTTTATTGTAATTTAAAATAATCTAAAAAGTGTTAAAATGTGCCTCTAAAGCAGGGGTGTCAAACTCACTTTGGTCCGGGGGCCGTATACAACCAACTTTGACTCCAAAGGGGCCGGATCAGAAAACTCATGGCATATATACCCCAAAAATAGCAATGAGTCCAAATATTTGTGCAGAGAAACGCAAATCTATTACAGAAATCTTTTTTATTTTATTTTATTTTACAAAATATTATAATATTATGCTAGGTCAGGTTGTTTTCACAGCAGCATCACTAACCTCTTGGCCCCTGGGTGAAAACAGACGGCTGTTTCTCCAGTCCCAGCAATAATTCCTTTATCTTCTGTCTTCTCAATTCTCCGTTCAAGTTATTGTATTTTTCGCAGTGTCTCGTAGTGGCGTTTAAGATTATATTCCTTGAGCGCCGTCACTTGTTCCAAACACACTGAGCACAGGTTTCCCATTCACCTCCGTGAACAAATAAGAATTAGTCCATTTTTCTTGGAAAATCCTGCACTCAGCTCCACTTTTCTTATTTTTGACATTTTGCTGATGAGGGTCACGGTCAACAGTCAAAACGATCGTCCTTTAAGAGCGTTTGGAAAGAGGCGAGTCTTCATTTGTCTGGTGGAGGCGCCACGCACAGAAGCACTGGAGACGCTGCTATGCTAAGCTGCGCAGAAAATTACCAGAAAAATCTGAAAATTTTAAGTATTTTAATAGAAAATCAGCCGAGGGCCAGATTAAAGGTCTTGGAGGGCCGGATCTGGCCCCCGGGCCGCATGTTTGACACCTGTGCCTCTAAAGGTCTTGCCTGAGGTTCAAATCTTGCAGCACCTGAACGGCTGTAAAATTAAAACACAAAAATGCTGAAATATATCAAACTTTTGTTGGAAAAAATACACTACAAGTTTCTTTTCTTCAACTCATTTTGGGTTTTTTTAAAGGTTCGCTGTGTACTTTTCCGATGGGGAGTCTACCACCTGCTTGTCTCCATGGAGATGTTAACGCTTTGTTCCACAGTACGGCATTAAACTCGCATTTATTCAGTTACAGCTGGTTTCATTGGTTAAAAAAAGTCACTTGAAAAACATGCAAACGTTTATTCCTCTACACAGATTATTTAGTTTATTGCGATACTGTGGAACTTTCCAGGCAACGCAGTAGCATCGCCATGGAAACGAGCAGTCCCTCACCACATAAGTTGCACAGTTAGTGCCCACAGTTATCTTAAGATTGTTGTTTTCGATGAGCACAGTATATTTTGCCCATCTCTGTAAGACTAAACACGAATATCTGTTTATGCTTAAAAATGTAAAGTGTAATTCTGATTTTAGGAGACAGGTGGCGACGTCTGCCCTGCTGTTTTTGTAAGTACTGTACAGTTTGCAGGGATCGTGGCTCTGGGCTGTTTTTTATGCTGTAAAATGATGAAGGACCTTTCCTAAAACGTGCAATGGCGTCCTGAGGTTTGTGAACCGCTTCGGGAATATTTAAGCTGGACTTTTAGGCCTGTCACGAGAAACACTTTGGGCTTTTTGTTCCAAACATGATTCTGGACAGAGGTGGGGAGTACTTGGTTACGTTAACTTGAATACTGTATTTTTTGTACGATAAGTCGCACTTTTTTTGGTTCCTGCGACTTATATTCAGCTGTGACTTATATATTAAAATATATAATTTTTTATATATAACCGTCAGTCATATTCTTCAGATTGCAAGTCGTGAAATCTGCCGCCGAAAACAGTGATCGAGCAGCAGAAAGAACGTTTGGAATGAGCGAGAAACAAACGAAGCTCATCGCGGGCTAAAAACGAGATTTAACTACCGTAGGTTTAGCTCGAGTTACTCAGAAGTGACACCGAGGATGAAGAATTCAGTGGATTTAGTGATTTGCAGTGAGACGGAGAGTTTGGTAAACTGTCCATATGTGACGTGAACTCAGCAGACACATGTTCAGCCTGTTCTTCTCTGTTCTATTGTTACTGTAACTCGCCTTTTTAGATGAAATGTCCGTTCCTGGTGTCTGATTTGATCAAATTAATCCCCCAGAATGCGACTTACATATGTTTTTCTTCTTCATTGTGCATTTTTTGGCTGGTGCGACTTATACTCCGGAGCGACTTATACTCCGGAGAATATGGTAACTTTTCTAGAAGCTTTTAGTTCCTACTCGAGTTAGATTTTTACTGAAGTAGCAGTAACTCTACAAGTGTCAAAAGCTTCGTGTTGACACTATGCAGTGATTTGAACGTTTGCTCTTTCAGACGTGATTTCGTCTCGGTTTTTGTGTAAAGAAAAATAGAAAATGCATTTAAACGAGACATTTTTAGGAGCCTGTGATCGACACGAGTGTTGACGTTCCAAAAAGGTGAGCGCGACTAATAGAAAAACTGTCGGCTGAAGCTCGTGACTGTAATATTATCCGAGTCGGACGTGTTTAACAGCGTAGATCGGCTCACCCGCAGAAGCTCCAGGTTGTGTTAAAACAAAGGTCAGAGTAAGAGTTCTAACTTGAATTTCAGACAGAGCAGTGCCTACGACGTGAAATCAGCCGCAAACGGTCATTTATCGCAATATATCGTCGTTTAAAATGTGTTATCGTGACAGGCCTCGAGTCGACTGAAGTGTTTTTGCTGGTCGTTTGTGAGGAGTGAGTTTCAGTCCAGATGCTGCATCTGCCTTTTGTTTGTCTCATTCTCCTGATCCGAGCGTCACTGGACTGTTATCGTGTTGGGAAGTGCATATGACGGGTTAGATCACTGATGTCACCAGATATTTACTTCACTATATTTCACTTTTTACTCGTTGTTGCCTTTTTTTTGTGTGTGAAATGTGAGCAGCAGCTGTGGCATTTTTTTTTAGAGCTAAATCCGAACGGGGGTCAGTGATGTGACGTCGGCATTTTTGTGTCCACAATTTTTCTTGAAATTGTTTGAATTGATTTGTTTTATGTCTCTTTACTTGTACCAATTCACATTTAGATGAAGAAACCAAATTTGAAAGAATATTATAGGTTTAAAGTATCAAAATGTCATTGGGTGACGGGGGTCGCACGCAGAATCAGTGAGAACATTTAACATTTATTTTACATTTGAGTGTAAAATAATCACGTAAACGAAGGAAATTTGGTTTGATGGATTAATTAATAATTATTCAAAATGCAATAACGCAATAAATATATTAAAGGTTGTGACATAGTTGTTGTTAGCGCGATTTTGGTTGTTTTTCCTCAAAGTTTCTTTCAAATTTAGTATTTCGAAATTGTATTTGAACCGTCCTTCAGTAACACGGAGATGTCGTGCGGTGAAACGCTGATGTTACAGTGAAACGTGTCGGACAAAGTTTGTTTTGACATTAAAAAATATATATTTTTAACATAAAATCTTCAATTTAAAGAGGGAAAGTGCCAACATACTGAGGACTGTGGGGTGTTAGACTAATGTAGTACCACAGTTAATGCCGTATTTGGGTAAATTGTGAAAATCTTCGAAACTTTTAAGAAAAAAAACTACTTTTTAATGGCCGCCTGTTTATTTGTAGGCCTCAGTTTGTGTTTTTCATCATTTTTAATCATTTAAGTTATTTTAAATGTAATTAAATTTTAACACTATTTCCATTGCACCGAATGACATTTTAAGACGTCGCCGGCTTTAAATACGGAAAATGTTTTTAATCGTTTTTTTTCTATGTGAAATGATAAAATATACACTAAAATATACCAGAAAATCCACATTCTTTATGCTGATATGACCCCTGTGTGTGGCAAACATGACGTTAACAAGGACCAAGGCTTTAAAACTGCGCAATAATTAGGATTAGATTAATACAAATAAATTACAATTACTGTTTTGTTAGATCAGTATTTAAACTGTCAGAAAAATACTTTCCCTTAAATCGTCTGCATTTTGGATGGAACGTTCAGTGTAGATGGCTGCAGTATTTCTGTTTTAAACTCTTTGCTTCTGCCTGGATTTAAATTTAATTTTTCTTGTATTTTTCTTCTCATCTTTTCCCCACAAAGTCATAATGAGAAAAACCTGAACCTGTCATATGCACTTTCAGCTGCCTTCAAATGTGCTTGAATAGAATCTAGCTTTGTTTTTCTGTACATTTTGATAATTTAACTTGATTTTAAATTGTATTTTCAACATGATTTGGGTCTTGTTACAAAGCAATGTCGGAAATTGTGGCTTATCATGTTCTGTGTAAACTTTAGATTTGCATTTTTATGGAAAAATAAACTTTTATCAAGAATAAACCTGTAATTATGCTTGTGTGTCCAGACCTCCTTGTCAAAGTTTGTTCACAACGCAGAAGCTAAACAAGGCCGGGCCTGGTCAGGACCGGTTAATATGTCATTGTGTCCTTGGGCAAGACACTTCCTGATGTTCCTCTGCAGGTTTCTCTGTCCTGGTTCAACATCAGAGTGAAAAAAGTATGGACTTGTATTTAGTAGGTCTGTTCCTCAAAGGATAAACGCCCAAGATCAGACGTAAGAAACAAAAACCACCACTTTTTTCATGTTTTATTCATTCCCGCCGTTCACATTACAGCATCGATCGTGATGGTCGTTCGTTGGTCAAATACAAAAGGCAGAAACTTTGAACTGATGATTTTGGTGTGGGGCTCGTCAAGGCTGCGTCACAGAGCTCCTGTCTGTGAAACGTTGTCGAACAGAAGATTTGGACTGGATTATAACCGGATCAGGACCAGATTGGGACCAGGATTGGGACCAGGACCGGACCAGGACTGGATTGGGACCAGGATTGGGACCAGGACCGGACCAGGACTGGATTGGGACTGTTTCTCTGAGGTTGTCTGGTTTTGTTGTTTAAAAGCATCAGATGATCTTGACCACAGGAAAGTATTTATGGGCCGAGAAGTCAAATTCTGGCATCACCTGGAAACATTTATGAGGGTCGTTTATCTCATATTTCACAGCTTATTGACACATATTTGGTAACTTTTTAAAGCCACAGTAACAAACGCCAGTAACTTTTTTACCTCATGCATGGACTAAAGCTGCATTTCTTTATTTTATTTTCGAGGTGTTTTTTTTAAATTACATTTTTTGTAAAGTTTTTTGTACCTTACTAAACCAGAACTAAACCAGAACTAAACTGGGTCTAAATCAGGTGTAAACCGGGTCTAAAACGGGTCTAAACCAGAACTAAACTGGGTCTAAATTGGGTCTAAAACAGGTCTAAACCAGAACTAAACTGGGTCTAAACCAGGTCTTATACCAGAACTAAACTGGGTCTAAACCAGGTCTTATACCAGAACGAAACCGGGTCTGAACCGGGTCTAAACTGGATCTAAACCAGGTCTAAACTAGAGATTAAACAGGTTTAGTGGTTTAACTGCTTTTTATAACAAAATACAATTCATATTATGCAGAACTGGGTGAAAAATTTTTTCCCTCCACAATATTTTCTGTTTCTCACGTGGCCCCAGAAAGAATGTTCCAAAGTACCGTTTTAACTTTCTGTTTCCATGGACTCTTGCAGGTGATGTGGCGCCTCTAAAAAGTCACTGTATCTGTAACTTGGATAAACTATTTCTCAATATTTTGGCTTTTAAAAATCCGAGAAACCAACTGCGTCACAACGGAAATCTCACAGAATTATATTACAACCACATCAAAATTTGGTCTAAACCAGGACTAAACCAGGACTAAACCAGGACTAGACCAGGACTAGACCAGGACTAGACCAGGACTAAACCAGGACTAGACCAGGACTAGACCAGGACTAAACCAGGACTAGAATGGGCCCAAACCAAGTCCGATCGAACCTTTAAATCTCCCGTTTGTAAATCGGTCATTTTCAAGTAGTAATAATCTATTTTTATTATTTGTATTTACCTTTGTCTCCTTCTTATGCCCTCCAGCCAGCAGTTTCATCACCACAATATTGGGTTTAGCTACCTTTAAAATGCGATTTACCTGCAGGGGACACAGAATTATTCACACAGCTTCATAATAAGACTAAAAAGGTGCGCTAACTTTTCGGTTCGGGGTCCGTCACCTGCTTATTTCTACGGATCTGTCATTTTTCTGCCTGGAATGTTGCACAGTGTGATATTAAACAGCTCTACTTTACATTTATTCAATTACAGGTGGGGTTTTTTTTAGCTCAAAACTGCAGAGAAAAACAGGCATTCTGAGTGTAACTTGGGCTTTTCGACGGACCCTTCGCCAGAAAAGTTACACAATGCACCTTTAGCTAAACACACTTCACCTCTGGGTCAGGACTAGGGACGTTCTCCAGGATCAGTTTGGCCTGTTGGAAGTGTTTACTGGCCGCCATGTACAGGTCTGCAGAGCCCGGGGGAGGATTGTACTTTTTAAGGTCCGACATCTCCTACAACAAGAAGAGAACGAAACATATCATTTAAGAATAGTAAGAAAAACGGTAAGAACAGTTTAGTTTAGTTTTAGTTTAAACAGAACTGCTTAGGGGGCGGTAATATTGACCAAAATGCGCTGTGAGGTCTGAGGTCTAGTATTTTAAATCTCGTCTTAAGACCCACTTTTATTCTCTGGCTTTTAACACGGTGTGAGATGCGTGGTCCTCTGTGTCTTTTATTTATTTAGTTCTTTTTTGTTTTTTTTTGCATTTTATGTAAAGCGACAGTTCATAATTTTAGACCTAGGACCTCATTTCCTACTGAACCAGAGGGCTGCAGACGTCTGGATACACCCGAAGCAAAATCTATTAGAACTCCAGACTGTCGATGTGAACGTCTGTGTCCAGAGAATAATGTTTGAAATAAAACTAATCTTGCATCACATGAATCGTCTCATGTTGAGGTTCTATTTTCTCATATATCAGTCGCCGCTGCTGAGCTTCTATCAGGAAGAACAACTCACTGCTGCTCAGACATAAATCCTTCAAATGCAACGGTTGGTTTTACTTCTAAAATTATTCTCTGCACACAGACGTTCACAGGGACAGTCTGGAGTTCTAATAGTTTTTCCTCGGGTCTGTGGAGTGGGTCAGACTGTTTTTAGTGGCAGGACGACTGTGGCCATTGACATGCACTAGCCTAGCACCAGCACCTCTGCAAATACAAGGACTGGAGGAAGATTTAAAAAAGTGTCTCCACACGTCTCCAACACTCTGGATCACGAGGAAATGAGGCCCTATGTCGCTTTAATTATTTTATTGATTGTATTTATTTATTGCCATTTTATGAGTTTTCATTTATTTAATTTTTTTGGTTTTCATGTTTAAGGACTGGCGAGGTTAAACTGAGCATTTACTACACCCTTTGTTGTTTTTAATTCCTTTCATGTCTTTAGTGTTTTCTTTATCTGTGCAGCACATTGGAAACGGTCTTGTTTATAAAATGTGCCGTATAAATGGTGGTTTTGGATTTAAAAATGAAAAAGTTCTCATTATTGCATCCGTTTGCAATGTGACAAATGTGACAAACGTCTTCGCTGAGGTACCGGAAAGTTAAGACCGTAAAATTAACCACAAAAGAACTGAGCAGGAGCCGCGAAAAGCCTCACCTTAAACTGTATGTAGTGCACAGGGGGGGGCGTGACCACACTGTTGAACGGAGCGAACCGGTGCTCGTAACGAACCTGCTCACTGTCCAACTCAAACTGAGGCTTTCGCACTTTACCGTCCATGTCCAGAGCCACCATGGTCTGAAATACAAACAGACAGAGAATTATATGAGCTTTAATCATTCATATTCACAACTTATGCACAGTAAAGCTTTTTAGAGACGCAAAGAAGCTGTAATGGAAATAAAGGACAAACAAACACAACTACAATATTAAAGAACATTAAAGAAAGGTGAGTTTGAACAGGTGAGTTTTGAGCAGTGACTTAAAACCACAGTATAGAAAGACAAATACACAAACGCTAAAAAGAACCAGTTCATTTTTACACTGTTTGTTGAACTTTTGCATTCAGAGCATCCGGATTATCCGCTGTGGTGAGTTTATAAGCACTAAGGCCAGAGCGGTAATGCTATCAAACAAAAGCATAACAGCGCACCTCCTAAATATTAAATAATAAAAAGTTTGAGAATTGGATGCAGATCATACACAGCTGACTTACTCTGGCCTTAAGAGCTGCTTTTACAATACATCTGTACTGGGGCAAAACTAGGGCGACCAGACGTCCCTATTTACCCGGGACAGACCCAGTTTTGAGCCCTGTGTCCCCTGTCCTCTCAGATTTATCCAAACCCACTGATTTGTCCCAGTTTTATACAAGAAATGTCCCAGCTGTCCCAATTTTTTACCAATTTGACCCCTGCCAACAGTAAAAAGAGGCATAAATTGTCATTTGTTTGAGTAAAATACAGAAAAGCTGCTTAAAAATGACCAAAACTGTGACAATATGGACTCACAGGTTAAGTCGTGAACCTTAATCACGCACTAATTTCACAATTTTATTATTACCAACCCCCTCAAACTGGGAATGTCCCCGTTTTTGAGGATCTGGTCCCCCTGGGCAAAACCAAAAAGTGAGTATAGCCCCGTTAAAGCGGGTGGTTCTTACCTTGTACATGCCCGCGCACATGTTCTGATAGGCCTGGCTCATTGTCAGCTCTTTACTCAGAGGTCGAACTACAGGAAAATAAAAACATCAGAATAGATTATAGACCATACTGTACATGAGGGGATTATATATGATGTCATTAGTATCATTCCTGTACCTTTCTTTTTCTTCTTGCTCTTCTTGCTGCTGCGTCCTTTCAGCTGCTCCTCCAGGATTCGCTCTTCGGCCATTTGTGACGAGTCGGCTCTGCTCAGTGTCGACATGAGCCACGCGTACAGGAACTCAGAAAGGTACCTACAAACAACAATGTAAGGATTATTTTATTTTCATTAACAGCCTCTCTCTATCTCCCCCCTTCCTCTTCTCTTCCCTCCTGCTGCTTCTCTCTCAGAAAGAATGTTAAACCCCTTTGGAGCGGCAGGCAAAAGTTCTATCAATACACGATGTGAGTGACTATAAAAAGTGTTGCTTGGTGAGTACAAAAACACACGATATATAATGTATCTGATGTGTGTGTGTGTCTGACCAGTAGAGGTAGTAGTGCTCGTGCCTGCTGTATACTAGGGTCGGGCGGTATCCAAATTTTGATACCGTTAAACCTTCTCAGCATTTTACCGGGGTATAAGGTGTTACCGTGACTAATTAAGAATTATTTTGTAGCTGCACCTAAACCATTCAGAAACAGAAGAGCAGCTTTATGATGAGGCACAAGTTCTGATCAAACCAAACTTCTCCAGCTCGTATCTCCCTCCATTTAATGATCTGGGACTCGCCGAGACAAGAAAAGCTCAGAAGAGGCAGATTCAGGAATAAAAAGTAAAAGGCGACAGTCCAGGGCGTGTGATATTTCCTCCTGCAGCATGTTGTATCTGACAGACGCCACTCGGAGAAGTTCCCGTCTCCTCTGTGAAAGTCTGACTTCGCCCTCGGGAACTTTCTCCTCTTCAGCCTCGTCCCCTCTCGACTCTCGGCTTCAATAAAACGTCTCCATCACAAACTTTTGGGCTCAACATCCACACGAAGCATCAGTCAGGTTTTTTTCTTCTTCCTGGCTGCGTGTGGATGGAAATCTCCGAGCGGAACCACGTTTGAAGAGGAGAGCGAGCGGAGGGGAGGAAGTCGGAGCTGTTCCCCGTGTCTGAAGCGACTGTGGTGGATCTGGCCTGACGCAGGGTTGTAGTGTGGTTTTCTGTTTGGATCCATTTAAGATAAAGAATGTATTTTATGGGTTTAGATACTGTTAACTAACAACTGCTAAAGCATTTCTGTGTTCCTGCCACATGTGATGGTGGAATCTGCTGTTCCTGGGGCATCTCAGGACAGGACACTCTGCTCTGTCTTTATCCAGCACCATCAAAACAACGAGCTGTTGCTTTGCTTATTCTCATCATTTAGAACAGTGAGATCCTCGGGGGCAAATCTGCTCGATGCCTCAGCTGAACCAGACGTTTAGAGTCTCTGTCTGGAGGTTGTTCAGATACTGTAGTTTGTTCTGCCTCATGTTGATGTTGTGACGTTTGTCGACTGTAGAAGAGCCTGTTTTTGTTTTAGCAGGCATCAGATCAGGGAGAGACGGACCTCGTGTGAGGGACAGAAGGTTTCTTTTTCATTTTCTCTGTAATTGTGGCACAATTGCTTTAATAAATCCAGACTCTTTGATTTAAGACGATTTCTCTCCAGTTTTATTCTTCTCAGATTTAAAAATCCACAACAGTAACTGTGAACATTTGTGTCTCTCCCCTGAAGCCAAAATGCTCCTGATATTATATTTGGTCTTTATGCGCTGCAGATTTTCTAAATGTCGGTAATGAAACTGATACCGTTGCTACTTTTTGATACCTCGGTTTACTGTATTACTGTATAACCGCCGAACCCTGCTGTACAGGTGTGTGTCTCACCAGTAGACGTAGTAGTACTCGTGCAGGCTGTACAGGTGTGTGTCTCACCAGTAGACGTAGTAGTACTCGTGCAGGCTGTACAGGTGTGTGCCTCACCAGTAGACGTAGTAGTACTCGTGCATGCTGTACAGGTGTGTGCCTCACCAGTAGACGTAGTAGTACTCGTGCATGATGTACAGGTGTGTGGCTCACCAGTAGGCGTGGTAGTACTCGTGGCATGCTGTACAGGTGTGTGTCTCACCAGTGAGCGTGAGTAGTACTGCGTGCAGGCTGTACAGGTGTGTGCCTCACCAGTAGACGTAGTAGTACTCGTGCAGGCTGTACAGGTGTGTGCCTCACCAGTAGACGTAGTAGTACTCGTGCATGCTGTACAGGTGTGTGCCTCACCAGTAGACGTAGTAGTACTCGTGCAGGCTGTACAGGTGTGTGTCCCACCAGTAGTCGTAGTAGTCCTCGTGCAGGCTGTACAGGTGTGTGCCTCACCAGTAGACGTAGTAGTACTCGTGCAGGCTGTACAGGTGTGTGCCTCACCAGTAGACGTAGTACTCGTGCAGGCTGTACAGGTGTGTGCCTCACCAGTAGACGTAGTAGTACTCGTGCATGCTGTACAGGTGTGTGTCTCACCAGTGAGCGATTAGTACTCGTGCAGGCTGTACAGGTGTGTGTCTCACCAGTAGACGTAGTAGTACTCGTGCAGGCTGTACAGGTGTGTGCCTCACCAGTAGACGTAGTAGTACTCGTGCATGCTGTACAGGTGTGTGCCTCACCAGTAGACGTAGTAGTACTCGTGCATGCTGTACAGGTGTGTGTCTCACCAGTAGACGTAGTAGTACTCGTGCATGCTGTACAGGTGTGTGTCTCACCAGTAGACGTAGTAGTACTCGTGCAGGCTGTACAGGTGTGTGTCTCACCAGTAGACGTAGTAGTACTCGTGCAGGCTGTACAGGTGTGTGTCTCACCAGTAGACGTAGTAGTACTCGTGCAGGCTGTACAGGTGTGTGTCTCACCAGTAGACGTAGTAGTACTCGTGCAGGCTGTACAGGTGTGTGTCTCACCAGTAGACGTAGTAGTACTCGTGCAGGCTGTACAGGTGTGTGTCTCACCAGTAGAAGTAGTAGTACTGCATTTGAGCTGTACAGGTGTGTGCCTCACCAGTAGACGTAGTAGTACTCGTGCATGCTGTACAGGTGTGTGTCTCACCAGTAGACGTAGTAGTACTCGTGCATGCTGTACAGGTGTGTGCCTCACCAGTAGACGTAGTAGTACTCGTGCAGGCTGTACAGGTGTGTGTCTCACCAGTAGACGTAGTAGTACTCGTGCAGGCTGTACAGGTGTGTGTCTCATGCTGTACAGGTGTGTGTCTCACCAGTAGACGTAGTAGTACTCGTGCAGGCTGTACAGGTGTGTGTCTCATGCTGTACAGGTGTGTGTCTCACCAGTAGACGTAGTAGTACTCGTGCAGGCTGTACAGGTGTGTGCCTCACCAGTAGACGTAGTAGTACTCGTGCAGGCTGTACAGGTGTGTGCCTCACCAGTAGACGTAGTAGTACTCGTGCAGGCTGTACAGGTGTGTGCCTCACCAGTAGACGTAGTAGTACTCGTGCAGGCTGTACAGGTGTGTGTCTCACCAGTAGACGTAGTAGTACTCGTGCATGCTGTACAGGTGTGTGCCTCACCAGTAGACGTAGTAGTACTCGTGCAGGCTGTACAGGTGTGTGTCTCACCAGTAGACGTAGTAGTACTCGTGCAGGCTGTACAGGTGTGTGCCTCACCAGTAGACGTAGTAGTACTCGTGCATGCTGTACAGTTCCAGCTCAAAGCCGCTCAGCAGATACTGGATCATGATGCGCAGGTTGTGATAAAGGATCCAGGTCCCTAAACAGGCCAAGTGCTGCCTCTGAGGCTCCAGCTTCATCAGCAGACTGTGGAGGGCCGCGTCCACCTTCTCAGCCTGAGGACAGAGGACACAATATGACACTAAATAAGCGCGTTGTTCCACAGCTTTTCGATCAGTAAATGTATTGTTCCAAATAGGAAGTGAGCACAGATAACCCGGTCTCCTGGTGTTTTTATTTCGATATTTTGTCTGTAAATAAATTTGTATTCCTAGTAGAGGTAAGATCTTAAGCCCGAGCCCAACCCGACGGGCCTAAAATGTCAATCATTGCTTCGGGTCGGGTCGGGCTTCTCTCTCACTTTTTTATTTTTTAACAGTTTAGCAGTTAAATTCGTGCGCAGAGCATGAGCATGAGCCAGAGCCAGAGCATGCTCTGCGCACGTGAACGACGCCCTCTTAATAATCTTCCCCTCCGCAGGTCCGCATCTATTTTGACCTGATGAAATTTCGGGTTTGCTTCGGGCTCGGGCCTGCAAATCAAGTTAATTGGTCGGGCTCGGGTCGGGTCGGGCTTTAATACCTGCAGGTCGGGTCGGGCTGGATTTTTTAGGCCCGATCTTACCTCTAATTCCTAGTATGGAACTCGGCTCCAAATTCGTTTAATAATAACAACAATATATTTAATTTATTATACGCCTTTCTGGACACTCAAGGTCGCCTTACAACAATATAAACAAATGAAATACGATAAACATATACAGTTAAAAGCCTACAGTTAAAATGGGATGGTATTTACCAGATTTTTCAGACTATAAGGCACCAGCCCAAAAATGCGTAATGAAGAAGGAAAAAAAACATGTACAAGTTGCACTTTTTGAGGGAAATTTCTTTTATAAAATCAGAGACGAAGAACCGACATTTCATCTTGAAAGGCGAGTTATAGAAGTTATAGTAATAAAAACAACCGAATAGAGAAGAATCCGTGTATCATTCATTCGTTTTTCAATATAGAACCAAAAATAAGAAAACAAAAAAACAACTTTTTTCTTTATTTGTCTCTAAAACCAAAATGAAAAAATAGATAACGATTTGTTTTTTCATTTTTGATTCATATACACGACTCGTATATTAGTCAGTGTGAAAAATATAATATATAAGTCGCACCTGAGTATAAGTCACCCAAACCGTGAAAAAATACGGTAATTGACTGATTGTATTTAGTGTTGTATTTTATTAGTATTGAGTATTTATTTGACTGAAGCCGAGCATTATGGGTGAAATCAGACTCCCTTTTGTCTTTATACAGTCTATGGAAATTTTGCACTACCGGTTGAACCAAGGCGGATTTCCACAATAACAGTTGAGATATTCTTGCTTTCTCTAGAATATTCCACAGCACAGCTTTACATCTGTCGCCACGAAGACGACCGGCTGGCGCCATCTGACCGAGTTTAAGGTCAGATTCATGGAGAACAGCTTTTCACTGTATTTTTGAGCAATAAAACCAAACATTTAAGCATTTATCAAACGTTAGATAGAGTGAATATTTTAGGCGAAGCAATAAGCAGGAAAATGTAAGTGGTTCGATTTGTCCAGTATTTTCTCACGGCCATCGAAGTTCAAGGTAGTGGCTGAATTAGTGTTTGCGCTTCATAAACACGGGCTCTCCATGTGCCCAGATATTACACAAACTTCACTGAAAAAACAGATTTTACCGCCTTTATTCACACAGACATTACCTCGTCCTGTAGCGTAGCAAACTCCTCCAGGATGTGTCCCAGTTTGTCCCTTTGCCGGGCTCTGTTATGCCCGTGGATCTGAATCAGGCTGCAGAACGGCTACAGGGGAAATACACAAAATTACAACAATAAAAAAAATTAATTAAATAAATACATACATAATAAATAAAATAAAAATACTACTACTACTACTACTACTAGTACTACTGCTACTGCTATTACTACTACTACTACTACTACTGCTATTACTACTACTACTACTGCTACTGTTACTACTACTGCTACTGCTACTACTACTACTACTACTACAGCACCACTGCCAGCTATTACAACTACTACTACCACACTACTACTACTCAGCAGCAGCTATTACTAGCAACCAGCCAGCACCAGCGCTCAGCAGCAGCACTACCAGCAACAGCAACAGCGCGGCAGCCGCTATTAACCAGCAGCAGCAGCAGCGATTTAGCAACAGCAGCAGCAGCGGCAGCCGCATTTGCTGCAACAGCTGGCGGCAGCGGCAGCGTTTGCTGCAACAGCAGCAGCTGCCACTGCAACAACGCTGCACCAACAGCCGCGATTAACAGCAACAGCGCAGCAACAGCAGCATTACCGGTTTGGCCACTGCAACAGCAGCAGCAGCAGCGCCAACAGCAGCAGCCGCGATTTGCAACCACCAGCGGCCACACCATTGGCGAGCGCGACAACCAACAGCGGTTTGCTACCAACAGCAGCAACAACCGCTGTTGGCGGCAGCATGTTGCAACCAACAGCATCACCGCTTAACAGCAGCAGCAGCAACCTTATTGGCCAGCGAGCGATTACCACTACCGCAGCAACGCTGTTGGCAACGCGACTACCATGTGCAGCAGCTATTAGCAACAGCTGCCAGCAACAACAGCAGCAGCAGCAGCAACCACTGTTGCAGCAGCGATTAGCAACAGCGCTAACTGCTATTACCGCGACAACAACCAGCGTCAGCAGCAGCAACCACCAACAGCAGCAACAACAGCCACTGGCAACCAGCCATTACTACCACTGCAGCAGCGGCAGCTACAACAGCAACAGCAGCGGCAGCGACATTACTAGCAACAGCAACCAACAGCAGCGCTACGGCGTTTAGCAACAGCAGCCAACTGCCATTACTACCAGCAACACCAACGCTTACCAGCTGCTATTAGCAACAGCAGCGTTGCAGCAGCAACATTTAGCTGGCAGCAGCCAACAACAGCGGCAACAGCAGCGGCAGCAACAGCGGCAGCGAGCAGCAACCAGCGTGCGCGAGCAACAACTTTTGCAGCAACAGCGGCAGCAGCAACAACTGTTTGGCACCGCCATTAACAACAGCGGCAACTGCAACAGCGGCAACGCAGGCAGCTGTTTAGCAACCAGCAGCGGCAGCAACGCGCAGCGAACAACAGCTTAGCAGCAACAGCAGCAGCTACTAACCATGTTGCTGCACTTCAGCACTAGCGGCAGCAACAGCAGCTACTACTGCTACTGCTATTACTACTACTACTGCTACTACTATTACTGCTACAACTACTACTACTGTTACTACTACTACTGCTGCTGCTGCTACTACTGCTACTACTAATAATAAAACTCCACTTTAAATAATGAGAACAAATGATAAAATCGTACCCTCGAACAATGTGTAACAAAGGAGTCGATGTAGTCCTTCGCTTGGTGATTATTGAACAGGCAGCATCTGTGAAAACACGAGCGCGTTAAGTTTAAAGATGCATTGTGTAACTTTTCTAGTGAACAATCTGCCGCCTACTTGTCTCTTACTGCTTTGCCTTGAATGTCCCATAATACACTGCGAATTTCTCTGATCTGGCCAAAATTTTAAAACTTATATCGGGTTAAGTAAAATGATCTGTCCATGCAGCAAGATAATTTTACTACTTTTAAGTCATTTTCTGATAAA
This sequence comes from Odontamblyopus lacepedii, assembly GCA_034769755.1. NCBI lineage: Eukaryota > Metazoa > Chordata > Actinopteri > Gobiiformes > Gobiidae > Odontamblyopus > Odontamblyopus lacepedii. The sequence continues at coordinate 3,342,277 of CM068358.1, read as the reverse complement.
TGTAAGTATTTATTGCAGTGTATGGCATTTAAATGTGTCCGTTTTGCATTAATTCAGCTGCAGGTAGTTTTACTGCTAAAGAAATACCTTGAAAAACACTGCATCACAATGAGCAGGTTGCCTCTCCACAGATCTGACCTGTAATTTAACCTACCGTATTTTTTGGACTATAAGTCGCACCAGCCAAAAAGTAAGTCGCACTTTTTAGGGGAAAAAGAACCAAGATTTCATTTTGAAAGGCGAGTTATAGAAGTTATAGTAATAAAAACAACCCAATAGAGAAGAATCCGTTTATCATTAATTTTTCAATATAGAACCAAAAATAAGAAAACAAAAAACAACTCTTTTCTTTATTTGTCTCTAAAATCAAAATGACCAAAGGATAACGATTTGTTTTTTCACTTTTGATTCATATATACAATTCATATATATGGTCTATTGTCAGTGTGAAAAATTTAATATATAAGTCGCACCTGAGTATAAGTCACAGGAACCACCCAAACTAGGGATGGACATGATTAATTGATTAATTGATCATTAAGAATTTGGTGGATCAGGTTCATTTTAATGGACAAACTGAATGTCGGTGTCTGTGTAACGTAGCCTGAGGAGTCGAGCTCTGAGCACAAACTCTGGAGCCTCACAGTCCCACGTCTTGGCTCTGGCTCCTTGGAGATCCCTATATTCCTCAGAGTGTGTTTCCCTGCACATCAGTATCTCAGGTATGATAATTTTTCATTCCTAACCCAAACCCTGAAAAAAGTGCGACTTATAGTGTGAAAAATACGACAGCGGCGTCACCTGCTCATCTCTAACATGGAAATTGAAAAGAAGTTGGAACGTTTAATGCCACACTGTGAAACCCTCCAGGCCAAGCAGTAGAAGCATTTCAAATCTTCTTTGCAAACAGAAAACACTCTGTTCCACCTTGTGATGTCATGTGTGGTAATACAGGAAGTGCTCTGTTGCGTTTTTAAACTCCGTACACCCTCACTAGACTCATTTGGATCATTTCAGCCCTGGAATTGATCATCTTTACCGAACAAAAATAAAACTACCACTTACTTGTATGAGAGAACTGGAGGACTGACAAAGTATCTGAGCGCGTCCTTTATCATGTCCTGCATCAGGTGAGTGCCGAACACCTTTTTATTATCTATCAAAAAGGTCGTCTGCAAATACACAAAGAAAATAATTAGTCAACAGTGATTATGGTTGTAAAATATCTTGTATAATTAAAAATATAAGACAAGGATCACCTGTAGTAAAGACCTAGACAGTACACAAGGAGACTGCTCACTGAATTCGCAAAAGAAATCCTGTGAAAAATAGTTAAAACAAGAAGAAACCCTCATAAGACGACTATCAGACGTTGAAATACTTGACAATGACACGACATAATTAGTAAAGCGGAGCGTAAATGTGCGCGTGGCCTCACCAGGATGCCGTGGAGGTTGGTGGTGTTGATGACGTCGCACACAGTTTTGATGCGTTCGATGAGTTTGCTGAAGTAGGACACCATGTCGTCCCTTTTGATGATTTTAGCGTAACGAGGAAACGTCGGGGGCAGCAGTCTCTGGTTCACCAAAGGCTCAAATCCCATCATTATCGGGTGGTCTGGAGAGATACAGTAGAAGAAGACGCTGGTTCACGTCTGAAAATCCTAAAATGTTCATAGTTCCAAACTGAGCTGAAGGGCAGGTCAGACTTCTACGAATTTGCTGTTTACTTATCAGAATGTTTTATGGTTAAAAAAATCTCTATCCACATGAAACAACAAGTGGCAAGAACTCTTTTTTTTTAACACTGGCTTCCAAAAGGCATAGCATTGAATTAAAAAGCATGATAGTTATTAGGGATGTAATAATAACGGAAATCTGGTGATATCGTATCGTCAAAGGTCTCACAATAAGATCGTGGAGCATCACAATATATCGAATCCCAAGCCTCTTTGCTTAAATGAACAGTTCTGATGCAGAAATAGCTAAAAAAAACAGAGGAAACTACATAGACCATGATCCTTTGCTCCGTTTCAGTGCAGACGACGTGAAGAAATAACTGTTCTAAGCACTTTTACATCTTCATTCTTTAGATTAAGTCTGTGAAGCATTTTTAGAGGAAAAAGTAGCAGATTCACACACAAATATTGCAATAAATATTGTACCGTGAGATGTATATGGTGAAAATATCGGACAGAGAGATTTGGATATCGTTACACCCCTATAGTTATTTAAAATGAATTAAAACAATTGGGGATTTTCTATGTTGTAATATATTCACCCATAAAGTTATATAACCCGCTGTCCTCCTCTTAAAATGATGAATTCCTTTAGTTGCAAGCAGATGCCACTATCTCCGCTTCTGCTTGGTGCAAGGGAACAGTTTGAAAGAACATGAACAAATGTACTAATTTTTGTAAGATGCTCAGGAGGCATTTTAAACACAGACATGATCAGAACAAATTTGAGGAGTGTGAACTTTGTGGATTACAGTGAAGTTCAGCGAGACAGAGCTACATATCCAGAACTACTGAAACGTGTGTAAATAAGACAAAACACAACTCCGGGTACGTTTTTAAAGAAGATCCAACATTACAGCATGGCCAAAAGCTAAACTGTTCATTGTAGGGCTGAAACGATTCATCGAGTTAATCGATTAAATCGATTAGAAAAATGCATCGATTATTTTTTTTTGCCTCAATGCTTCGTTTTATTTTCATACGCTCGGCGATGGCGGAACCTTTTGTGGTAGAGGTAAAGTTTCCGCACGACCACTGCACTTCACTGTCCACACAACAGCGCGGCGCCCATGGATGTATGCGGTACGCTCCGCACCCCGCATCTCCGGTACACCGCACGCTCCTCATCTCCCGTACGCGGTGCACTCTGCGCGTGGTCTTGTCGCGTACACTCCGTGGACCGCGCTTCCTCCTGTGCCTCTAAACCAGAACTCACACCAGGACTAAACCAGGTCTAAAGCAGGTCTAAAACCAAACAAGAATTTGCAGGAGTTGTTGCTACATTTATGTAGTTTTAAAAATCATGACAATATCAAGTAATCCAAAGTATTCAGATTACGTTATTCACTTTAAGTAATTTAATTGATTATGTCACAAACTACATTTTGGGGAATGTAATCTGTAATCTGTAGGGGATTACATTTTAAAAGTCACCTTCTCAACACTGATGCTACAACATCTAAACAGAACCGTACATTACATCAAGTGGAAAAGAAACCGCGAGGTGAGTCAACCTGAGCCCAGCGATAATTACATTTTTCATGTCCAAAACACGTGTATCTGTCAGTGCAGGTGGAGTGGACTTAACATGTGCAAAGTAGACACGACAACAACAAACGATTACTCGATTATTCGAACAAAATAATCGACAGAATAATCGATTACTGTAATAATCGATAGCTGCAGCCCTAGTTCATTGTATGAGACCTGTAACGATGTATTAAACCTTTCTACACGTGCATTACCTCCTTTAGTGGTATCGTTCTGTGACTGGATGCCGTGCTGAATGCTGCAGTGGATGGGCGAGAGGAGGTCAGCTGCCTGAGCCACAAGCTTCTGCGCTTCACTCACCGAACTGGTCTGGAAAATAAGAAATCTCCATGTTAAAATCTAAATAATTTAATATAAGCTTTGACCTCTGTGGTTATTTTTTACACTACCTCTTTCTTAGTGAACGCGATCAGTGCTGTCAGTAGAAGTCTTGTGAATTTGATTCTGTTGAAAAGAGCCAAGCACTGCTGATGCTGCAGAGACAAAAATAAAGAACTGAAACTAAACACATTTAAATCTTAAAATGTGTAAATCAGCTACTAAAATCAAGTAGAATGAGCATTTGTTAAATCTTTGACACTGTTTATTAAATTAGCGGTGTATTTTTTATAGATAATATTTAAAATAAGGTTTAGGAAAGACTCATAAGGACAAATATTAATCTAATTTTATTTTTCTTAATTTTTAAATTATGAATATGATTTTTTTTTTATGATCTGACTATTTTTTAATAATCAGATCATATTTTTGTAACCCATCAGATACACACTGAAACATGTCTGTAAATGTTTGGGGTAAAATAACAGGAATTTGCTCATTGAAAATTGTATATATTGTGCATTACTTCAAAACAACACAATACAATGTTATCATGGACAATATACTGCTGGATTTCCATATTAAATATTATAAATGTAATGGCTAAAAACTATGGATTCCCTCATACCTCCAGCTCCACCTCTGGGTCCCGCTGCTCACCCTGTCGACTCCTCGTGCTCTGAGGGAAAAGAAAAAAGGCACAAAAAAGGCGCAAAATTCAAATGGATAAAACAGCACTCGGTTTAAAGGTGTAACCACAGCACTAATGTTACCTTCACTTTTCTCTGTAATTCATCTTCAACGTCCTTAAGCATACCTAGAACAACAACATGAGGCTTTTATGGAAATATTTCACAAGTCACAAAAAATATTAACTAAACAAACGTACCTGTAACTCGCAGGTCTGTTACATTATTTGCCATTTTGAAGCCGTACGTCATTGCCTGAAAGTCCTCCTGCAAACAGTGCGCAAACAATGGAAATAACTGCAGACATTTCCTTGGCTGCATTTGCATTTATTTGGGGAAAAAGTATATTGAAAAAACATATTTCTTGACACCATACTATAACATATATTTCTATTAATGCAAAAAATACTTGGCCAATTGTGTTGTGACAGTGCTCTGAGGGGGGAGTGAGCAAAGCGAGGGAAGAGAGTAAAAAAAATAAAACTGAAACTTATTAAACATGTTAATACGTTGTTTTTGGTTAATATAGCATTTTCAAAACAATAAAAGGTAACATGGTGATCTAAATATGTCATGTGTTGTCAGTTAATACCAAATAGAAGTAAAATAGCCCCTCTTTAAAGTAAAAGTAGAAATGTTTTGCTACTCCGCCTCCGACAATAAAACCTGAAGACTCACCTCTTCAAATACAGCTGCTTTGTTGACTTTCTCTCTGGCGATGTCGCACACTTTGAGGATCCCCAAAGCAAAAGCTTTTAGCGACGGTTCCTCGATCAGGTCCGGATTATGAACGTACAAACAGGTGAACACGGTCTGTGCCAAAGAGTGCCCCTCCAGCCACGTGATCTGAGAGTGAAAGTTCAGACACAAATATATATCATCTTAAAATGACAGGTTTTGAATAATGAAAAGTCCTCAAAATGGCACCTATAACAGGAAACTGAAACTGCTGCCCCATTAACATAGCACAAGATTATTTTTTATATTACTTTTTCTTTCTAATACCGTATACCGTATAATATACTAATCTTAAGGTTCAGATCTTGGGCTGGTCTTGGTCAGAACTACCTTAACTGGAGCATTTTACCTATGGTGCATGTTTTGGGTTGATGAGGACAAACTTGAGTGACCAGAGAGATTAAATATAGGCAGTAACATTTCTACCTTTAATTCTTACAAAACTATAACATTAAAATGTGCCATTGCTCCCATAGTTTCACCAGAATTCTACGAGCAAACAAACATTGTTTTGGGACATTTTGGTATGAACTCACCAGACAGCAAAAACAGGTATCTATAATCCCAATAAGCTCTGGGTAACTAAGGTCTTTCACTTTGATGACGCCCTCCTGAATAAACAAAGATTTTTTTCAAAGTTAGTGCAGTGCGAGTCAGTGTTGTTTTTCCATTTTAGTGACTTTACTTTACCTTAATCGCTTGTTCAAAATTAAGAACTTTCCTGTTGACCTGGTTGCCGATCATTCCTGCATCCATTTTGGGATCCATCATCTCTATGGCCGACATGGCTTCAAACAGGCCAAACCTTCAACCAAAAAACAATGACGATTTATGATTTATAAGAAAAAAGGGGTTAACTAATAGCTTTATATATGACTTTATACGTACAGTTTGTCATGGAGCAACTCCCCCAGGTTCAATTCTGTGTGTAAAAAAGATAATAGAAAATAGTAGGTACGTGGTAATTAGGACAGATTATGATGACTGCACAATATGAGGAAAATGTGATCAAAAACAATGTTAAACATGTCATTTGAATACACAGTGAGTTAAATTATATTAAAATATAAATGCCTTAATTTAGCCATCAAATTTACAAAGAGATAAGGGCTACAAAAGTAAATACTGTCCCACCAACTGTAGGCACTTAACTGTATGTTTTAATCATATTTAATTTGTTTATGTTGTTGTAAGGCGACCTTGAGTGTCCAGAAAGGCGCCTAACAATTAAAATGTATTATTATTATTATATTACTGCAACTGTGATCTACTTGTAGTCCTAGATTTTTTCATTGACTTGTCAGTCTTCAGATCCTTCACCACAGACTGTATTCAGAACTTAGTAGAGTCTATGGCCCTCACCTTTGCAGGCGCCCTTGAACTCGTGTGTGATATCCACCCAGTTGGCATTGTTTTTCATCTTATCAGGGATGCCCAGCCCCCAGCCGGCATCGTCATCGTCCACCGTGGACTTCATCACCATGGTGACAGCTAAAGCAACAAAAAGAAAAAAGAAAAGATGTCAACGAAAACCGCTTTATACATTTGAAGTACCAACGTAGGCCACAAATATAACATGGAAAATGACTGTTGAAATATTTGCTTTTAAATTAACAATAGTAAGATTGTAGAAGAGCAGACTATCATTATCAACTTTTCAAACTTTTCCTATCATGAGCCATTCCAGAAATGACTACAAAACATTACACAATCGTTAGTCGGAAGATGTTGATACTTCTGTTCAAGAAGGTTAAAATTAGAACAACAAATCAATACTTAAATATTTAAATGCGACAGGATTAGAACGTCCGCTATTATTATTGCAACAGAAGTACATAACGTTTTTCAGATAACGTGTCATTGTGTCATCCCAGGGTTAACTGAACTCAGTGTCCTCAACAAACTGAGAGCAAATCTGGTCATTCGCACGGATCCGGCACCAACTTAAAGCCATAAACACTGACACAGAAACACCTTTCGAACACTGTATTATTAACTCAACATGTCTCTGCAGAGTCTGGTAGTAAATTGTTTAGTGTAGTATACATTTAACAAAAAAAAAAAGTTCTTTACATAGGGCAAATGGATCAAAATGAAAATATATAAACCATATAACATGTAAATTACAGATGAAGAATATGTAAGCAATGGTTTTAAGTTGCCCTTTTGTGCATCATTTGAAACCATAATAGATTGTTTTATTAAGTCGTTTCCAGATGGCTTTATTTTGTTAGTTAAGCTAATACATCTGGCATAATTTCATTGGAGCTAGGGCTAGGTTACAGAAAAGGCATGTACTGAAATGACATTTGTATCTAAGAAGGAAAGCTAGGTCAACTTCATTGATACAGGATTTGGCAGCCTGTCAAAAAGCTTAAACAATGCACAATAGTAACACATATTGGCTCAAATACAGCCGATTTCCAACAAGTCACTCCACGTATCATTACATTTAACTTTCACGCTTGCTCATAATTCACGTTAGATCCAAGTTAGATGCTTAGCCGTGCAATAAATGGGACGCATGCTAACAGCTAACACGCTAAAACACAAAATTACAGGCGATCGACAGGGACACACGAGCTGAAAACACAACCGCGTTCCTCATAACGACGCATACGAGCACAATGACTCCCCAAAACGCCAATTTATAAATCACCACGGAAGATACCTTAAAATATTTCACCATCAAAATCCCTTCGACGTCCGTGCAAGCGCGGCGCATAATTGTGACGTCACGGGTCAGTTTGTGGGATAGGTTTGCAAGATTGCGGTTATTACTTACAGTTATTTAATATTATTTGAAGACTGTTTATTCATATTATAATCTGCGCGTTTAAACACCTCGCACTACTTTATATATTTGTATTTATTCCGGTTAAAACGTGCGTGTTCTCGCGTTGTTTACAGTGGGCCCAGCTGACAGTTGGGGGCTGACCACAACATCACCAGGGCGTTTTAGGCAACGCTCAAATACACTTAGTTTTTGTCCAGAAACGGGCCAGCCTACATGGGACAAGCGCTCCTCATCGTGCAGGTACGTGGGTCAATAATTACACCGTTATATCCCCTCTAAAAATATGGCTTTAGTTGTGATAAATGCGTTATTTCTGCGCGCATTGTTGTTAGCATATTAAGTACACAGTATTAGCGGTCGGAGGCGCAGACTGGAGACCCTTGAGTCACTACCAAAGCAGGTGCAGCCAAGGCTAGGTTAGCTTCTTTTCTTAGCATCCAGGAGAAAAAAGAAAATAAAGAAACGCTTTGCACAGGTTTTACTCTTTGCACAAGCGGATCATCCACTATCCAGGAGAATATTTATCATTACAGGAACATGCAGACTTTTATCTTTATCTTTGTTGGCTGGGGATTGGGTTGTGTCAAAATGTAAACACCCTTTCAAATCTCATGTCATCAGAATGTTAAAAATGCTGAACTGGAGGCAAATGGAGACAAATGAAGCTAACATAATATATTTACACTGATTAACTGACTGGCAAGACCAAAATGCTAATAGTTTTATGACATTATAACAAAAAATAAGCAACAATTTTGACTTTTCAAGGTACAAATCTTGTTTACTTTGCGTCTCTGTTAAGAAGGATGGAAGAAATACAGTTTTCTAACCTTAAAATAGTATTTGGGCTTCACCAAAATTACAATTTATGATGAAATATGTAATGTAATATATCTGTAGATGAAGTGAAAAACTGTTGTGGGCTCAACATTTCTGTAAGGATTTGTCCAGTAAAACCTCAAAATCTGGATTTTGCCTTTGTAAAAATTCTTAGTGTCTATCAAAAACTCTTGTCAAATTAGCAAATAATGTAAAACACAATAATCAGTGTTTTTAAATTGGGGTCTGATATCACTGAATCTGAGTGGTTTTCATTTGTCAAATTATCCTTGATTTTTCATTATTTGTGATATTCTGAAATTAATCCTAGTTTTCCCATGAAAGTCACATTCACTTCACTTTTGCCTCCAGCTGCCTCCTTTCCAAATTTAGACTGTTTTTGTTTACAGTTTTTCAAAGGGTCTATTGGGTGACCAGAATTTCAAAATAAACAAGAGCTCCTCCAGCGGGGCAAAATACGCCCGTACTTTGAATTATTGTATATAGAATTAAGTTAGAATTTGTCAAACCTAGTTAAAGATGAATTGTTGGTGCAGTTTGGAAGTTTGACATTCCTAGGTGAGACGGTTGTCGAGTTAGAGCGCGGACAAGAAATTGTCCACAGACAGACGGACAGACGGACAGACAGACGGACGGATAATCAATAGGGAAATCTGGCTCTTGCAGTAGGAGTATGAGTATGACATCATCACATTCTAGAATCGGAATTCCACCAATCAGATCGCAGCAACAGAACTTAAAGACACTACAAAGCTTTGAAGTGTCCACAGACGGATGGACGGACAGACGGACGGACTTATTACAACGGGCGTATAAAAACTGGGACATCCCCAGTTTTTTGGTGGTTAAAATTGTGAAACAAGCGTGTCATTAAGGAAAATTGTTATGCAGAGACCACTCATGACTAACATGTGAGTCACTTTAGTCACTTTTTTGTGTTTTGGTCGTTTTTAAGCAGAATCTTTTGTATTTTGTGCCTAAACAAATGACAATTCATGCCTCTCTTTTATGTTGGCTGGGATCAAATTGGACATTTCTTGTATAAAACTGGGACAAATCAATGGTTTTGGATAAATCCAATGGGGCAGGGGACATAGAGTTCAAAACTGGGACTGTCCCGGGCAAATAGGGACATCTGGTCACCCTAAAAATGTAGGTTAAAGTTTAGTAGCTACAACCTAATCCTGAAACAATTGCATAGGGTCATATTTGCACACATTTGTAGTTCATTATTTAGTGTGTCTTTCATTTGTAGTTTGCAGAATTGCCTGATCTAAACTTGAAAAATGTCTGGCGTACCTGATGCCTGCAGTTCTTGAATAATGAATGAGTTTAGTGCACTGTTTATGACTGATCTTATCTCAACACAAGCTTCTGTATTTGATGTCCAGGGTATTTGACACCCACGCTCAGAATGTTTTGTGGTTTAGTGAGGTTAATCTATTCAATAAATGCTGCTTTAAATGTAGAGTGAATGTACATTATCTTTATTTATTACAGTTAATACAACTGAATTGTAAAATGCATGAACACGATGTCCCTAAATTATGACAGCCAATCATCTCATGTTAATATTAGTACTTTGGCCTTAAAGATATGGTAAATAAAAAAGGAGATTTTAATTTTATTCCTAATATTATGGGATCGCTATTTCGGTTTTAAGATCGCTTCTTAAAAATGAATAAATACAGCTTTCAGTAATAAAGTTCACGAACAAAAAGAGACTTGTAGCTGAAGCCATTTACCACAAAAAAACATCAAACCTCTTCTCACAAAACTGACTGCATATAAATTCCAAATACAAAGTGAACATGGTGTCATTTCCTGGTCTGTCAACTCTGGCTACAAATGACTTTACATTGAAAAATTGTCACTCCTCTCTGTGTAACTGCTGCAGGGAACCTCATCATGTTTGGTCTTAAAATGTTCGTATTAACCCACTCTACGTGATCCCGGTGTTTTCATTTTGCTATTTTGTAAAGACCTATTCAAAATATGGCCTCATGAGCTTCATTTGACTGGAACCGAGCACTATGGGCGGCGTCACTCTCCATTAGTCCGCTTCTTTATACAGCCTGGCTCCACATCACATGCTTTTACTGCCGCAGGATTGCCTATAGACAATGCTAATTAAAAAAACCCTAGATAATCATATGAATCTGCTGCCGATTTGATCACAGTTTAATTAAAACAGTAAAACATTTAATTTCACACAAACTGAACAGCCTTATCATTAAACATTGACATTGGCACTTCGAAAACACTCGGTAAGAAACAAAGGGGTGTGGTTTAGATGACTTGTTTGTGCTCATCTGTTGTACTAAATGCATCTGTTTTGGTTGCAGATGAAATGTTGAAGTGGGGAAAATGAACAGACCCAAAATGGCCTCAGAGAAAGGGTAAGTGGAACATTTTTTTTTTTTTTTTCACAGAACTTCCACAGCTGCCACAAACACCCGTGTCCTCTCACTGTCCTCAAGTGATTCTGTTTGCGGTTTAAACTAGGGATGCGCCGAGCCAGCCTTTTCTGTTTTGGTGTCAATATTTTGGATTTGAGGATCAACAGCCAACACCCAACTGCAGGGTTTCAGATGACATCACAACATCTACACATCTACGTCAACATCTTTAGGACAATAGGATTTAATAAAGATGCGGCTAAAATTCTTACCATCCAGGAAAAAAACAAAAAAACGCTTTGCACAGGTTTTACTCTTTGCACAAGCAGATCATCAGCCGCTATCCAGGAGAATATTTCTCATAACAGGAGCGATCAGACTTTTATCTTTATCTTTGTTGGCTGGGACATCCCCGTTTTTGGGTGGTTGGTAATAATAAAACGTATGAAACGAGTGCATAATTGAGGAAAATTGTTATGCAGAGACCATTCATGGTGAACATGTGAGTCAGTATAGTCACATTTTCATTGTGTTTTGGTCGTTTTTAAGCAGATGTTTTGTATTTTACCTAAACAAATGACAATTCGTGCCTCTCTTTACTGTTGGCTGGGATCAAATTGGACATTTCTTGTACAAAATTGGGACAAATCACTGGTTTTGGATAAATTCACTGGGGCAGGGGCCACGGGACTCAAAACTGGGACTGTCCCGGGACGTCTGGTCACCCTCAAATTGTAGGTTAAATTCCATCATTTTTGGTCATTTTTAAGCAGATGTTTTGTATTTTACTTAAACAAATGACAATTCATGCCTCTCTTTACTGTTGGCTGGGATCAAATGGGTCAAAAATAGGGACATCTGGGACAGGGGACACAGGGCTCAAAACTGTGACCCGGGTAAATGGGGACATCTGGTCACCCTAAAAATGTAGTTTAATTCCATCAGCTGCAACCTAATCCTAAAGCAATTGCATAGGATCATATTTGCACACATTTATAGTTCATTATTTATTGTGGCTCTCATTTGTAGTTTGCAGAAAATGCCTGATCTAAACTAAAATAAATATTGTTAAAATGCAGATTTCTATTGTCATACAGTGAGTTTTTGGGTCTAGCCAATAATAGAAACAATCAGCTTCAGTATTTGTGCATTGACCTTTTGAATATTTCATAGCAAAGTACAATGTAATCAAAATGGAAATCTGGCTCTTGCCCCCCATCTGAAAGTATAACATCATCACAATATTAACCCACACTGGGCGGAGACTGAAAACATAATTTACTTCCTTTAAACACAAACGGCAGTAAAAATGATCCAGATGTGTTTTGTAACGCTTATTTATCAATGCAGTGTAACCTAAACAATGCTGGAGACCAACATTTTCAGCAAAATCGTATTATTATACAAATTTATAGACCAAATTAGGACATCGACTGAACTGATATCTTGTCCAGTCCATCAAAATGTTCAGTATCGGCACCGATATTCTATACCGGCCTCATATTGATGCATTCCTAGTTTAAGCCTTGTTAGTGGACTAAAAATCAGGTTTGAGATGCTCTTTCTAATTGTAGATTGATGACCTTTACTTGGAAACGAGTAAATATTGTTTTGTTTTTTACTTAAAATACAAGACTAGACCTCTGTGCCAGTATTTTATCTGACGCAAACCTGATAGACGGCTTTAAACACCTGAGTTATTATTTATGAATTATGCTTTTAACTGTTCGCAAAGCAATACTTGATATTAGGGCTGGGCGGTATACCGTTTGAACCGGTATACCGGTAATTTTTATTTTTATGATATGAATTTTTTATTTACCGCCATACCGTGTGTGCGCGCATATGTCGGCAACACAGAGCGGCGGAACGTCGCACAGCGGTAGATTGAGCGGGGGCTGTTTTTCAGTGTTACACCAAACAAGCCAACAAGCCAGGTAAGGATAGCGAGTTGAGTAGAAAGTAAAATCTGCATCTTCTCCCCAATCTCTGCGTAACGTTGGCACTGCAGCACAAAACACTACACAGACGTCCCTGGTAGGCGCGTTTGCTAAAAAGGACCGTCTGTGTAGTGTTAGGCGCGTTGCTAAAAGGACCGTCTGTGTAGTGTTAAGCGCGTTTGCTAAAAGGGACCGTCTGTGTAGTGTTAGGCGCGTTTGCTAAAAGGACCGTCTGTGTAGTGTTAAGCGCGTTGCTAAAGGACCGTCTGTGTAGTGTTAAGCGCGTTTGCTAAAAGGGACCGTCTGTGTAGTGTTAAGCGCGTTTGCTAAAAGGGACCGTCTGTGTAGTGTTAAGCGCGTTTGCTAAAAGGACCGTCTGTGTAGTGTTAAGCGCGTTGCTAAAAGGACCGTCTGTGTAGTGTTAGCGCGTTTGCTAAAAGGGACCGTCTGTGTAGTGTTAGTCACGTTTGCTAAAAGTGACCGTCTGTGTAGTGTTAGGCGCGTTTGCTAAAAGGGACCGACTGTGTAGTGATAGTCGCGTTTGCTAAAGGGACCGTCTGTGTAGTGTATTGTGACACGGGCGAAAGCCTTGAGTCTTGTGAGCCGCGCACTCCGTCTAAAGGGACCGTCTATGACAAGAAAAGCAAACGTTGGAATGATATTACCAACTCTATCACACTCCACTTAGCCAAAGACAAAAATACCGTTAAATACCGTGATACCGTGATAATTTTAAAAAATACCGTGATAACAATTTTTGGTCATACCGCCCAGCTCTACTTGATATCCCTTTTGTTTATACCTCTGCATCCATGTAATTCTTAGATTAGTTTAGCTCATATTTCAGTCATCTCAAATATTAATCCTCCTGGACATGTTTAAAACGTGCGCCCACAGTCCACCGAATCCTTATTTTAGAAAATTCAAGCGCAGCATTGCTCGCTTGTCAGAAAAAATGCAACTAGATGTATTTTCCAAAATCGTCCAGCCTCCCCTTCCGCCTCGGGCCCTTTCTCTGCGGCCGTTTGACTCTGTTGGACGAGCGTTCAGCTGTGAAATCTTGGCTGGGTATGAGACATTCAGTAATGAGATCACCGCGGCAGACAACAGTCCACCATCGTCACCACACCAAACGGACACTCCTATTTCTGTTTCACTGCAGGAGGATCGGGGTTAAGACTGGATGACATGACAAAAATGCATTCTGTATTTATCTGTCTTATTAAAATCTAATAAAAAATAGTCGCGGTACTATTTCCTGATCGTAAACAAGACAGGCTTCTGATAAGTGACATTTAAAGGTTTTATATTACACTAAATTGACTCTTGTGAGCGTTAAGTCATGTTATAATGTTGTTACCTCCTCAAAAACAGACCCGGAGTCGTGTTTTGCTTCATTAATTTGAGGAATCCTTTTATTATTAGTCTGTCTGCATCTCCAAATCTCAGATGCTCTGTTCTACTTTGTGATGCAGAGTTGACACCTACGTTTTTACGTTTAGTTCAGCAGAAATAGAGAAGGTGTGTGGAGTTTAAAAACACAGTTTACTGGCTGATGATTTACTAGAACAAGATGTAATGAGTAATGAGCTTCGTGTGTCATTCATTGATTGCGCAGATGTCCGCAGAACTTTCTCTCTCATCAAATTTTTTTCACATGTTGCCATAAACCGCCATGTGTGTTTCTCTTTAATCCAAAGTAAAGTTCAAAGTCTGGTGAGAAGTACTGGAAAAACAAAGCTTTTTTTTTGTTTTTTTTTTAAATTCATTCTGACGATGATTGTTCAGATGATATCGTGGAAATTCAGCAGAAAAGTGCTGAAACGTGTAAATGTCTTGGTTGAAGTTTCCAGCACAAACAAAGTAATTCTAGTGCTCGACAGATTAGGAGGATCATACAAAAAGGCTGTGAATAAATGAACCTAAAAAGTGCCGAAATGCCACATTATATCCTTATTTAGTAGGTCACACTGCAAGATTTTTTAATTTTCTTTATTTTTCTTTTTTTGCAAACCTTTTTAATATTAATTTTATTATAGATTAATAGACTAGATCAGGGGTGTCCAAACTTTTGTCATCAAGGGTCGCAAATGAAAACACAGATGAAGTGGAGGTCCGATTAATAATAATAATAATAATAATAATAATACATTTTATTTATTTGGCGCCTTTCTGGACGCCCAAGGTTTGCCTTACAACAACAGCTTTGGCGCTTTTCACAGACACATGTCCTCAAAGACGCTTTACAGAGCTTTATTAACAGAGCATTGTTCATTCACTCCAGACCCGGTGGTGGTAAAATACTGTTGTAGCCACAGCTGCCCTGGAAGCGCGACTGCCGAGCCAGTCAGTGCCATCGTCCCTCCGAGCACCACCGTCACTGACACACACCACGTTCACACCTACAGAGCACGTTTTGGGTTGATTGGGGGCCATCGACCGGTGATCAGACAGTCATTTATATATAAAAGTGGTTGGAATGAGCCACAAAACCTTTATTCATGCTTAGAACTAAACACAGTTTGGTGTTTTTGCTTTACCGGGATAGATTTTCAAAAACGTGTGGTTAAAAATGCTGCTTTTTTATTTTTATTGTATTCAACCTTTATTTAACCAGGAAAGTCCCGTTTGGGATTAAAAACCTCTTTTTCAAGGGAGTCCTGGCCAAGAGGCAGCAGTGAATTCACACAGTTACAATATTACAGACAAATACAGAGGAGATAAAAAACAATTCTGTAAAACAAGCACAGGTCATGGAGTTTGTCTCGAGGACTCTTAGATTAGACTTGAAAGCATCAGAGAAATGAAATTAACCAAGTTCCTTCTGCAACATGTTCCAAGATGAAGGTGCAGAGTCGACAAAAGGTTTTTTGCCAAGTTCAGTCCGAGCGAATGGAACAGAGAACGAGAGACGATCCTGTGAGCGAAGAGAACATGAACCGGTTGTTCTCTGTGACACTAATGAACAAATGTAGGTGGACAACAGTCTGAGTCGAGCCTTATAGATGAAATAACCAATGAGTCCTTCGCACAGCAAGGGCAGGACGTCCGACTCGAGAAAACAAGTCACAGTGACGTGTCACTGCTTTACAGTTTGTAATGAACCTCAATGCACCGTGATGAATCATCTGAAGACAATGAGCCGGGGCGTTCATATATGAGACACCTCCATAATCTAATACAGAGAAGAAAGTTGCAGCAACAAGTCGCTTTTTGACTGAAAAACACAACTTATTTAGAAAATAAAAACCCAATTTTAGCCTCAACTTCTGCTTAATGCAGTACAGGCCAATTCATCTGGAAGCCTCTACTAGATATTAATATTTTGTATATCTCCAAAACAGGAACATCAACTATTCATTTTTAGCGACTGTATAACTCCCATCTCTGACTGAAATCATTATTTGCTGCGATTAAATCATTCTCCTCGATTACCAACAATTAGCGTTTTCTTCTCCACTGCAAAATCTGAACCACTACAGTTTCCTCAATTAATCTTACTCCTTCATCCAGTCTGTCTGTTCCTGCTGTCCGAACTGCTTTTGCCCCGTGGGTCTCACAGTCTATATCTCTATATAAGGACACATGAGAGGCTGTATTCCACTGGGTATAATCGCAGAGTTTTGGCTCCTCCGTGTTGCCGTTGATGTAACACTTGACCTTTTGACCCTGTATTTCCATCCGAGCAACTCCGGGCTCAGATTATCACTGGAGAAATAAGGGCCGAATATACGGATGATTTCCATTACAGGAATAGAACGAATGCTGCTCGGGAATGCGAGGGATGTCTTTTAACCATGTTGTTCCCCCTTCTCATTTTCCCCCTGAAGTTGTATTTGTGATTCGAGCATGTTTGAGTCAGTTTTTATTTTATTTACTTAATCTTAATCTGTGATACACAGAGAATCCTCCGTGTATCACAGATTAAGAGCTTCAGCAGAAATTCTTTGTCGATTACAGTCTAAATGTGACCTGTTGTCTTGCGTTTGTGTGTTTTTCTCGCGTTCGCTGCAGTGTTCCGAGTAACTCCAGGGTGATGATGCTGCTGGCTCAGCTGGAGAGGATGAGTGGAGATCTGGGCAGACAGGCGGAGACGGCCCGACACCTCACAGCGAAGATCCTGCACCTCATACAGACGCAAGGTGAGGTCTACAGCAGGACTGAACCAGGACCAAAGCACGATCAAACGAGGACCAACCCAGGGCAGGGGAGAAAACTGTATTATAATATTATATTGTTTGTTCGTCAGGGTGTTGCTCACGCCCTGTTATGGGCCCTGGCCCTTCGTTTAACCCTTTTAGCCCTATTATTTCCACCTGGATTTTTTTTCTTCCTTTGACTTAAAAAAATGTCAATAAATGTCCCAGGAGTCAGTGCTTTTGCCCCTTTCACCAGGATGAGTTCAGCTTCCAGTATCTGGCAGTTGTTCAGCATTACTGTGTGTGTATTAATGTGTGATAACAGTAGAAAGAGACGAAAAACACAAAATCACAAACACACACACACACAAAAAGAAAAAGCACCGAAAAAACACTTGTAAACTACCGCCGCTCTCTCCAAATCTCGGCCACTCTGCACTCGATACTACAGACTCTGTGCTGGTGCTGCAGAAATTTACCGTCATCACTCTATATGGGCAGAAAGCGCAACTTCTGCTTTCAGGATCTTTTGGAATTTTTTCGATAACACATGTAGTTCCGGAGATACGGTAATGAGAAGCCGCACAGGGAAACTGGGAGCGTGGGCGCTCCCGTCGGTCTATGAGGGTTAAGAATCACTGCTCTATGCAATCTGTATTTTTATAGGCCTGGAAAATTAGTTTGTAAGCACATATGACGTATTTATTAATTTCACCCTCCTTCTCTATCGGTTTCATTTTCCCTCAACAGCAAAACACGCACTATACAGCTGAGGTAATCCTGACCAAGACTAGCTCAAGATCCAACCTCAAGAGGTTATTTGACCCGTTTTTACTGTCACAGTTAATCAACATGCAGTTCCAAATCTAGGGCGCACAATAGTAGTTTTCAGAACATCATATTCGTTTGATTTCAATGGAGAATTTGGGAAAAGTTTTGCCGCTACATAATGACATAAAGTTGGTTCGTCTGTGTGAAATGTTCAGTTTTCATCTGCACCAACAAGTCATCACTGCACAGTGGGGTTGGGCAGTATCAAAATTTTGATACCGTTAAACCTTCTCAGCATTTTACCGGGGTTTACAGTATTACCGTGACGAATTCAGAATTATTTTGTAGCTGCACCTGAACTATTCAGAAACAGAAGAGCAGCTTTATATTTGAAGATGAGGCACAAGTTCTGATCAAACCAAACTTCTCCAGCTCGTATCTCCCTCCATTTAATGATCTGGGACTCGCCGAGACAAGATTCTGGAATAAAACGTAAAAGGCGACAGTCCAGGGCGTGTGATATTTCCCACTGCAGCATGTTGTATCTGACAGACCTGCGCTCTCGCCACTCAGAGAAGTTCCCGTCTCCTCCGTGAAAGTCTGACTTCGGCCTCGAGCGGGAACTTTCTCCTCTTCAGCCTCGTCCCCTCTCGACTCTCGGCTTCAATAAAACGTCTCCATCACAAACTTTTGGACTCAACGTCGCACACGAAGCATCAGTCAGGTTTTTTTCTTCTTCCTCGCTGCGTGTGGATGGAAATCTCCGAGCGGAACCACGTTTGAAGAGGAGAGAGAGCGGAGGGGAGAAGGTCCTGCTGTGCCCCAAAATGCTCCTGATATTATATTAGGTCCTTATGCACTGCAGATTTTATTAATGACGGTAATGAAACTGATACCGTTGCTACTTTTTGATACCTCGATATACCGTATTACCGTATTACCGCCCAACCCTTCACTCCACCGATCCTCTGGAGGCTTTAAAATGTCCTTTATAGTCCAGATTGAACTTATTTGCTGTCAAGATCCGCAAAACAATACGAATGATGATGGCGTCGCGCACGTCCACTTCCAGAATCGGGTGAATAGAGCTCTTATTGTGGCACTGTGAACCTGATAGCTGCAGATGGGATGGCTTTAACGCTCTTAAGTGTGGGCCCATAACTCCTCTGAAGTTTAAATGCGCGTCACTGAAGCCGCTGTTGTGAGGCGCCGGTGCATGTCCGGCCGTACGACGCGTAAAGAGAGATGACTCCGCGCTCTTCGGTAGTTAACGTGTCGCACTTTTAATCCACACTGGGGCCTCGTGTGCTTTCTTTGGTTACTGTGGTGAAAGGGAAGCACGAGCAGATATGAGACGAGAGGAGCACGAAACGGGAGAGGGCCGCAGTGTGCAGCCGTCATTAAAGGTTTCCTCCTCGCCGCCTCTTATTTAAAACCTCCCTAATTGCTCCTTTAGTGCTGTGGCCAGGCCTCTCACCATAGTGAAGCTTAACATGTGATTGCTGAAGAAATTATAGCTGATAAACGATATTATTAACTAAATTATGACACCGACACAGCAAATGTGAAGCAGGATTATCCCAAAAAACTATAAATGTACAGTATCATTAAAAATATCTGTAATGAGACAAGGAAGTTATGTACTGTTCAACCTTTTATTGACAAAAAATACAAATTTTCCCACTAGTGCAAAGAAAAGATCATTTATAGAACAATAAGATGATTTCAAACAATACCACTGCTTTATGTAAAATCACTAACACTGCAACAGAATTAGAAGTAAATAAACTATTATAAGACGTATTCATTGGCCAAACTCAGATACATTAAGGCACTTTTTTGTTGGTTTTCTGCAACCCTGGACCCTTCAGCAGACAAAACTGTTCCCTGGTAAAGCTTAGTTTGTGTAGTTAGTTTATAGTTTATTTATATAGCATATTAAAAAAAACTTTAACTTTAACCAAGTGCTTCATATATAACAAAACTTCTACTAAATACTAGTATATGAAATGGGAATAATACATTTTGGGGCTCAGTATTGTAGTAGTAGTAGTGTACATATTGCCTTTGTAAATACTGTGAGATTTGGGGTATTTTTTGTTGTAATACGATAAGATTTGAGCTGCAGAGGGTTGAAAAAGTCACTTCTGTGGCTGATTATTGCTTTATTCTGCTGTTTATTTGCTGCGGCTTAAGCCTTTTAATGATGCTGTCAGTTTAAAAACACTTTACCAGAATTATCTTGTCTTGCTTTACTGTTATGGTGTCAGTGGCAGAAAGTAGTGTAGATATTATTGTTTATCACAGTATAATAATAATAGTTATATACATATATTAATATTTTGAGTCTTACAGAATTGTGAATATGCTACTTTTTGCTTTTAAAAGCCTTGAAAAAGCCTTGGAAAGCCTTTGGTACTGTTATAATATGAAGAATTACGATTTAAAAGTGCTTCATTAGAGGTATTTCTTCACATAGTCTGCACTGGCAACACCAATGCATCATGGTCTATGTAGTTCCCTCTGTTTTTTAGCTTTTTCTGCACCATGGCGAGACAAGACGAGTTTATTTGTATAGCAAAATCCATTCAAAGTGCTTTACAGAATAAGAAAGACATTAAACTCGCAAAGAAAGACATTAGAATCACCATAACTATTCATTTTAGCAAAGAGACTTATAATTCGATATATTGTGATGGTTTCTGATATTATTGTGAGACTTTTGACGATACGATTTCACAATATTTCGGTTATTGTGACGTTCCCAATCGTGACACAAATGAGACGCACAGAATCACTCAGAGGAAATGTTCGCGGTGTAGCCTGTGCCATTCAAGGAACATTTTTAGATTTATAGTTTGTGAATAGTGTGTGAAAAAGCTCCGTCTCCGCCCTTCTTCATTTGACCATCAGCTGTTGGTCACTTCTCAGCTCTTCTTCCTCTGACGTCCCAGGGAAACCGCAGGGGCTTAACGTGAAATGTGTACGACTCTGAGGAGACGAGAGGAGAGAGGGAGGAGAGGAGAAAAGAGGGAGGAGGAAGAGGGAGTCAAAGGCAAGAGAGGAGACGAGAGGAACAGACGAGAAGAAGCGAGAAAGGGTGACGGTATAAAGAGGAGGGTAGAAGAGAGGGGGAGAGAAGGGAGAATAAGAGGGCAACAGAAGAGGAGGAGAGCAGGGCAAAGAGAGAAGGAGGAGAGAAAGACTAAAGAAAGAATAAGAGGAGATGGGTAGGAGAGAGAGATAAGGGTGACAGAGGAGAAGCGGGGAGTGGAAGGAGAAGGGGTGAGGAAGTGAGAGAATAAAGATGGATGACAGGTGGATAAGAGGAGGGGAGTGAGAGAAGAAGGAGAAGAGAAGGGGGAGAAGGAGGAGAAAGAGAAGGACAGGGAGATGGAGGAGGAGGAGGAGAAGAAGAAGAGAAGAGGGAGAAGGAGGAGAAGGAAAAGAAGGAGAAGAAGGAGGAGAAGAGAAGGAGGAGGAGAAGGAGGAGGAAGAGAAGGACAGGGAGATGGAGGAGGAGGAGAAGAAGAGAAGAAGGAGATGAAGGAGAAGAAGAAGGAGAAGGAAAAGAAGGAGGAGAAGAGAAGGAGGAGGAGAAGGAGGAGAAGGAGATGGAGAAGAAGGAGAAGGAAAAGAAGGAGAAGGAAAAGAAGGAGAAGAAGAAGGAGGAGAAGGAGGAGAAGGAGAAGGAGGAGAAGAAGAAGAAGAAGAAGAAAAAGAAAAAGAAAAAGAAAAAGAAAGGGTGTGATTAGAAAAGAAAGGGGAGAGGGAGAAAAGATGGGTAACAGCCAGGTGGGTCAGAGGAGAAGTGACACCGTGAAGAAGACAAAAAGGGAGTGGAAAAGCAGGGGGTAGGAGAGGTGAAGCGGGGGACAAAGGAGAGTAGGTGAGAATAAAGATGGGTGACAGGTGGATCGGGATGAGAGGAGGGGGTGAGAGAGAAGGAGAAGAGCGGAAAAGGAGGGAGGACGGAGGAGGAGGGAAGTCTCCAAAGTAACAGTACACCAGAGTGGGCTTTGCTGTGCTCTTGTCTCATGTTCAGAGGCGTAAGTTCTCTGGGCACTTAAAACATGCCAAAAGACTGATAAAGTTTGGACATTTGTGGTCAAGAGTAACTGTTACGAAAGTCTGGACTCTTCTGGAGGGAAAAAAAAACGTATTTATTTATTGTTCAAAATCAGTATCTGGGTCATAGTGACACTTTAATGTAGAGCGAAGACTGAAATCTGAACTGCTAAACTCATACAAGAACCACATGCTTTACAGGGCATGTTTGTAGAGGTCCAAATTACAGGGTTAGCAGCTTTTATACGGACCCCGCGGAGACACCGGGAGGGCATCTGACACAGACGGGGAGGACATCTGACACACGGGGACTTTATCAGCACATGTTTGCAGAGGTCTTAATTACAGGGTTGGCAGCTTTTACGCAGAATAAAACTCCAAATGGAACCATAGGGACATTTTTATTTTTGTGGAGCACACGATGTAACGTAACCTAATGCTAATCGTCAAGTTAAAGCTGCACTGTGCCACTTTTCTGGCATCGTAATGCTCCTCTTCCTCAGATTACGAATGCATGAAAGCATTTTGTTAGCCTAATAGCATAGTTTCTTATATTAAACGTTTCGGAAACACATTTGTTAACAAGCACATTGGTATTGTTTTTGTATTATTGATATTGTAACAGAAAGTTCAACCAGATGTGAGAACAAGTTTAGAAAAAAATAAAGACACAACATGGATTGCAGGGTGAAGCGGCAGTAGTAGGAGAGTAAAGTTTGGCAGATATCACAATTTGGCTAAAAAAATGACTTTTTTTTTAGCGATTATGCTATTAGGCTAACGATTTCTGACTGAATATATGCAAAATAGATCTCCATGCTGCTGGACAAAATGCTTTAAAGGTCCATTATCACACAAAATTGACTCTTGTGAGCTTTAAGTGCTTTGTGTTGCATTTTTTGTATGAAAAACGCTGTATAAATAAAGTTTTGATTGATTGATTGATTGATAAACCATGTTAGAACGTTGTTACCTGCTCAAAAACATACCCGGAGTTGTGTTTTGTTGTGTTTCATTCACTCACGTTTGAGTAACACTTTATTATCAGTTTGTTTACATCTCCAAAGCTCAAAGTGCTCAGTTTCACCTTGTGATGTCATGAAGTGGTGGTTTTACTGTTTGTTCAGTACAGATTAGAAATTACAATGCGGAAATTATCTAAATAATTCTAGTGAAGGTTTATGGAGTGGAGAGGAAAACTATAAAATAATTATGCAGCGTTTGTGGGTCAAACATGTGAATCAAACAAAACACAACTCCAGGTCTGTTTTTAATGCTGACATTATAACATAGATCTGAAAATACGGGTCATTTAGATTAAAAGATATTTTAAAATCCCTGGGTTCAAGAGCCAAAATAGTACTGTTGCCTTAGAAAAATAATTACCAATTCATAACGAAGAATGAATAATGGAAAAAGTCCTCAAAATGTCACCCATCATATAATCAAGAAGCTAAAATCCAGGAATAGCCCAGTCATGACCTTGCACTTCTACTGTAAATTAAGTTAAATTTGTCCCGTGCATTTGCTAAAACCGACGTGTGGAGAGGTTACATTACAAACTATATGTTCTGGTCCCGTGCCCCCCGCTTGCTTCGAGAGAAAAATAAACACGGCTCGCATGTGAAGTCCAAGTATCATATGCAGTTGTCATTTCCATAGGACCAGTTGCTGGCTTCAGTTTTCATGGGAGGTGCTGATGGCGCTTCGTACCACTTTGCCCTTAGTTCCTCACATTGTACAGTAAGCCCCCGAAACACTCGCGAAGCTTGTGGCGGACGGTCCCTTCAACCATTTTTTTCTACGAGTGATTTTTAAATAAATATTGCGCTTTTAACTCTAACATTTTGGTGATTTTCGTGTCAATTTTTTGGGTTAAATGTGGGATTTTTTTTTGTAATTTATTTATTTTTGGACAATTCTGAAGTTTCGCAAATGGTTTCAGGAGATGGATTACTACAGCAGAAAGCACCGGCGGTCTATGTTGTGCTTGGATGCGGAAGGTACGCGCTCTGTTCTCGTCTTAAATCTTTAATGTAATTTTACTAGACATCCAATAGGGGCCATGGATACAGCAGAAGCCTATAAATACGTAATAGCCGTCATCTTTTATACGTTGTTTGTGTGACTGGTATGCATAGCTAGTAACTTTTAACTGGATAGCTAATTTAAACATACCTCAAGCTTCAGTCGATCAAACTTTATTTATAGAGCTTTGGACAACACTCAAGGTGACCAAAGAGCTTAACACGAAAGGCAGCACAATATAAAACATGCAAAAACTCGACTCAGGTTTCGTTTATAGCTAAAGCAGGATGGCGATGTAATGTAACCTATAAAACATGGCTATAAAATACTAAACTCTTAAATGTTCTATCTGTATTGGGTCGGGTTTTAGCATGTTTTAAGTAAGCGGACCTTGTAGTTTAGACCTCTACAAACATGCCCTGATGCCCTCCCTGTACGATTCTTGTATGAGGTTAGCAGTTGGTCCGGTTGGGCGGTATCCAAATGTTGATACCGTTAAACCTTCTCAGCACTTTACCGGGGTATACGGTGTTACTGTGACTAATTCAGAATTATTTTGTAGTTTGCACATTCAGAAACGGGAGTCGCAGCTTTGTATTTGAAGATGAGGCACAAGTTCTGATCAAACCAAACTTTGCAGCGCGTTCGATCGCATCGGCATCAGCGCACGAGCTGTGTTTATCAGCGCTTATACTGTATGCAAATGAGCCGTGCGCTTTGAAGTTTCTGTAAAACGTAAGTGGGGAACTTTCTCCTCTTCAGCGCCTCGTCCCCTCTCGACTCTCGGCTTCAATAAAACGTCTCCGTCACAAACTTTTGGGCTCAGCGTCGCACACGAAGCGTCAGTCAGGTTTTTTTCTTCTTCCTCGCTGCGTGTGGATGGAAATCTCTGAGCGGAACCACGTTTGAAGAGGAGAGAGAGCGGAGGAAGTCCTGCTGTGGGTTTAGGTCCTTGCAGATGCAGATTTTTTTAATTGACGGTAATGAAACTGATACCGTTACTACTTTTTGATACCGCGGGATCCCGTATTACCGTATTACCGTATTACCGCCCAACCCTAGCAGTTGGTATTTCAGTCTTCTTGTTTTTGTTAATGTTCTTGAGTGAGTGACTTGATGCATTCTTCTTGATCCAAACCATTTTGATTCATGTTTCTAGATTTGCAATTTAAGTTTTCAAATCTTAAATAAAAAGTTCACGGTGCGCAATTTAACCCTATAACGCCCTATAACGTATCATATTTGATACATGAGTTTTTCAGCCCTCCACAGGAGCCATGTGATTTTTTTCCCCCCTGAAAACCCTGATGTAAACAATCAGATACATGCAGTGCACCACAAAATTAGTAAAAATAATTGAAATGTTTCCCAGACTTCCACCCCGCCAGTTCCATTGGTGGATTTCTCATTACTGCATTATTGTAGCACTTTTTATGTTTGGAATTACACATTTGTTGGATTTGTTTGTATTTTGTTATGTTTTTGTTTGTTCAGGAAAAAAAGAATCTTTGAACATTGTGACCTGATGTCTCAAATATGATACAAACTGAAACTCGTACATGGAAAATGATATTTGGAAATGTTTTTGTTTGCTTGTTCAGAGGGACCAGTGAAGGCTTGGAACGAACTGGAATTTTCTGTCAATTATTTAATGGTTTGGATTGTATAGGGTTAAACACAGGAGCATTAACATTGGAGAGAAGACTGAAATCTGAACTGCTAAGCTAACAGAGATCCGTAAAGGTCAAAACTACAAGGTTAGAAGCGTTTATACAGATTAAGAGCCCGGTGGAGATAAGATGTAGTTGCTGGCAGAGAATATTATATTTGGCCAACCTAAATCGTGGCAGACATTGTGATTATCTCGCAGCCCTAATATACACATGGAATATTAGGTAATAATAGGTCCTATATTACACAATATGGACTCTTGTGAACTTTAAGGCATGTTTTAATATCGTTACCTCATAAAAACACACCAGGAGTTGTGTTTTGTTTCATTCACACATGTTTAAGTATTTCTTTATTAAAAACTGTCTTCATCTCCAAAGCTCAAAATGCTCTGTTCCACCTTGTGATGTCATGTAGTGGTAGTTTTCAAGTTAACAGCTCCTTTTACATTTAGATGTAGGTAATGCAAGGGCTGAAACCATCCAAATGACTCGAGTGAAGGTGTGTGGGGTTTAAAAACACAGTGGAGCACATCCTGTATTACCACATGGCTTCAAAATACAGCTAAATATGGTCGGTTTGTGTGTGAAACGAAACACAACTCCAGGTATGTTCATGAAGAGGAAACAACATTATAACTATGACTACCGACTGATATGGATTTTGCTAAGGCCGATTTGTTACCGATAAAATGGGAGTTGGAGCTGCTGATAACTGATATATTTATGATGTAAAAATTCACTTTAAATCTTCAGTTCTTTGTAAAAGTTAGGTTCGGCTCTATTGGAATTTTCAGTTTGGTTTATTTAGGCGACATTTGTTGTTCTTGTGCCTCTTTACGTCATATTTAAAGACAGTAGTTCGGCCTAATGGCATTTTTGCATGATATTCTAGCCAGTAAAGAAAGTGCTGTAAGTAAACTACCGCTATTAGCCGGAAAATGCGTGTGCGCCACGGTAATTAATGATCTGCTAAATGCAGATAATTCACACCTCTGCTCACAGCTCATTTACATATCAGTGCGTGTCCAGTAACATATATACGGCCACTATAGTCACTTTACCGTCGCTAATAGAAGAAAAAACAGCTTGTTTATGACATCACAGCCACAGACAAATGACTCCTCTGATAAACACTGATGTGGAGCCACATATTAGGACATTTATCTGTCTGTAAATTGGATTAAATTAACATAATATATAGAGTCTAAGCTTATAACTACCTATAACTAGGTAAAAAATGTCCACCTGGACTATCAGCCCATATCGGCAAGATTTAGGACGAGAGACGATGTTTCCAAGTGCCCATATCAGCCAATAATTAGGAGCATAATTCCTATATTGTCCTCAAAAGTGATGTTAATTTGTGATCTTTACTTCAATTTAGGATACATATGGGCCTTGCTGTGGACTTTAAAAGCTTAATATCGGTATTGGCAAGTATTGATCACCGGCCACACCATTAGCACAAATATCGTATATCAGTATTGACTCATAATAAATAAATAAACGTATCGGCCCATCCCCATTGTATTGTGATAGTGTAATTCCAGTCCATTTGTTATACAGGGCTCTCACAGGCCTGGTATGGCAGTAATGCTTTTGTGCTCTCCTCTTGTTTACTCCGTCTGAAACATGCACCGCTCCACACGTTTATCGCCTCTGTGTCCATCTTTGTGCAGATCTATCATTTCATCTTTGTGCAGTTCTTTTGCATCGTAGGAAAACTTCATGCAAATCACAACTCCTCCACATGTGACTGACTTTACTTTACACACACCTTTCAACTTTTCTGATGGAGGTGCCCGTCAGAGACTTTCCTCCATGGAAATGTTATTACTTTGTCTAGAATGTTTCAAAGTTTGGTGTTAAACCTTTTATATCTTGATGGAGACCAAACAGACCAAGCCAGGGGACCCTTTTTTTTTAGGTATTTTTGAGCTGTAAAACCATCTGTAACTGAATAAATGTAAAGAAACAAGCAGGTAACGGACCCCCAACGCAAAAAGTTATATAGTGCACCTGTGTCAAATCCACACTAAAGGGTTTAACAAGTATTTTCCAGTGACTGAAAAGGTCAAAGGTCTGTCAGCTCTTCAGTAACAGGACAAGATTATCCTGATTTACAGAGTGGTGAAGACTCGGACGACAGGAGGACGCTCTCTCACTGACTGTGACTTATGGACCCCGAATGGAGACACAGGGACATATTTATTTTTGTGGGGCACAAAATGTAACCTAAATACGCTAATTTGATCATTGAGACCAGTCAAATTAAAGCTGCCCTGTGTCCTCCACCTGCTCAGATGAAGAATACACGTTTTTCAAGGTATTTTTCTTGCAATAAACGCATTTGTAACCGAGGTCCTGCCAGCATGTTGCACACAAAATTGCTTCTCGTGAGCTTTACGCCATGTTAGAATGTTGTTATCTGCTCAAAAACAGACCCGCAGTGTGTTTTGTTTCATTGTCACACGATTGAATAACCATTTATTTTTAGTGTGCACACATCTCCAAAGCTCAAAGTGCTCCGTTGCACCCTGTGATGTCATGAAAACACTCACGTTATCCAAATGTTTCTAGTGAACGTATATGGAGTTTAAACACAGTGCAGCACTTCCTGTATGACTTCCTATATTATATTATACAATGGCCTGTGGGTGTAACTACTGCGTGTTGTGGCAATATCAAAACTCTCAAAATTAAATGGTTGACAATTTTTTTCTACAACCGATTTCCAAATAAATATTGCACCTTTAATCATGACGTTTTGGTGATTTTCGTGTCAATTTTTTGCGCTAAACTTGAACATTTTTCGTACTGTATTTATTTGGGATAATTTTGTAGTTTTGCAAATGGTTTTAAAAGATGAATTACTACAGCAGAAAGCGCCGGCGGCCTTTGTTGGGCTTGGATGTGCGCCGTGTTCTGGTCGTGAATCTTTAATGTAATTTTGCAATCATCCAATAGGGGCCGTAGATCAACATAAAACGGTCGACTTGTTCACACCGAGTTAATTGCTCTAAATTGTTTTGCAGTGGAGGAGGCTGATGCTGTGATAAATGCTGAATCGTGATCTTATTCCTGTGCCAATCTGGTCATATTAAATAATAATAAAAGGGTTAAGTCAAATTAATACACATTTTGGCCAACTAATAAACTATAGAGATCATAATCTGGCCATATTGTGATCTCTATAGTTTATTACTCGGCTAAAATTTGTATTAATTTGACTTAACCCTTTTGTTTACATGATAAGGATTTATATGAGACAGCAGCAAAATGGAGAAGTGGGTGAGTTGTCTAAAGATTTGGTATTTTTAGTACTTCTATGTAAAAAGTAATGATTCACAAGTTTAATCTGTCTTGTTTCCTAGTACTTCTTCCTACGTAAATAGTAGTTTTTGCTTGAACTCCCCCTGCAGGTGTAGTCTTGTGAGTGCAGTTTAGGTCAGATACTCAAAGATATGTTAGTAGTTTTGAGTGTTTTTTGCCACACCCCCTTTTTAGTCGACCGATCGATCGTCAGGACGCGTCTTTAGTCCACCAAGAATATCTTTAGCACTAATTGCGACTCTTTATTGCTCTAGTTTACGCAGCTGTCCACTCAACCGGACAGCTGCGGTGGTGTTGGACAGGAGAATACTGGACAAAATCTGGACTATTCTGGACTCTCCCTCCCACCCCCTCCACAAGGTGCTGGCCAATCAGAGGAGCTCTTTCAGCCATAGACTGCGGCTGCCGCGCTGCTCCACTGAGAGACACAGGAAATCTTTCCTGCCTGTCGCCATCAAACTGTTGAACGCTGCACTTTAACTCACTTTAACTCACATACTACTCAATCCTTTTCATCCTATTCCCTGCTCACACATGTATATAGTCATAAATAGGTCAATGATGTAAATAATTCCCAGAGAGAGCTATTTTATCTTTTATTTTATCTTTTATCTTTTATCTTATTGTATTTAGCTTATTTTGTAACTTGTTCGATGTACATGCTCTTGGTCGGTTGCATCTGTAACAAAGAAAATTTCCCTTCGGGGATGAATAAAAGTAATTCTGATTCTGATTCTGATTCTGAACCTGCCCCCATCAAACACAAACCTACACAAAAACTATGTCAATCGTTTGTGCTGTAAAAAGTTTCGTTTGTGCTTCTTTAGTTTTGGAGAAATTAACGATTCTTTTACAGGTCAAATTGGGGTCGGCCCCACAGGAAGCTTCAAAATGCTCGAAAACGCCCAAAATGGAGTCAGGCGTTTGTGCTGTTTTGTGCTGCAAAAAGTTTCGTTTCGCGATTCTGGTTCTTAAGATATTTGGAGTTTTATTTTCGGCCGATGACGTCGTCCAGAACCTCAGAATGTGAAACGGCCTCAAAACAGGAAGAAAATGATAGAAAACGTTTGTATTTCATTTGTGCTGTTTTGTGCTGTGACAATTTTCATTTGTGTGAGTTTATTTCTAAAATTATTCATTATTATTTCTGCGCTAATCATAGGACGTCATTTCCTCTCAGCTGACGGCGCAAAACTAGTGCCGAAAATGATCTGAGGCTGTGGAAAAGTCTGTGTTATTATTTAAAATATGAATCAGAAGCAAATTACTAAAGACTGAGACAGACTTTTCCACAGCCTCAGAAAGATTTCGCCACTAGTTTTGTGGAGTTTGCTGCCGTCAGATAAAAAGTGTATTACAATATATATTTTTTGTGATTTTCTATCTATTTGGAGGTAAATGAATGAATGATTGATTTTCTTCGTTTTATTTTTACTCCTAATTTTATAACATCTCCTCTCGAATGGCCGTGATGATGTTAAATCCGTGTGAAGTTAACAACCTAAAAATCGAATTTTTTGATGACAAGCTTCTACAGTCACTTCAAAAAGTTTTTAGACTCCTTTTTATTTATTTTTTTATCATAGTGGAGCCACAAACTAACTTCTATTGAGTTATTATTTGTTTATCCTGGACATGATAGTACCTATAATCCCCCAGCCCTATTTAGGCAGAGGAACCTCGACCCCAATAAGCGTCTGTCTCAAAACACTTAAAAGATCGACTGGTTAATGTCCTATAAAGCTCACAAATGAACGGGCCGGGTCTCGGGAGGATATGCAGGTTCAACACGAGGTCTACAGTGCAATGAAATGCTCGGGATGAGAAGAAGCATTGACAAAAAGGGGACTGTGAGGTGAAACGGCGCAGAACTAAATTTGGTCAAATGGTGGCGTCCATTAGAGGAGCTCACGTTAGAGCCTGGGACAACTACAGCTCCTTCAAAACGGCCCTGAAACAGTGGTTAAAAACAAGCCAGACCTGCTCTCATTAATGAAATCATTCTGTTTGTGGTGTATGAGTGAACTGTCTGCATGTTTTGTCCTGTCGTATTGTTTCTTTTACGACACCTGCCTTAGGACAACGGCTGAAATTTAGCATCTATGCTAACTCCGGCATATTTATAGTGATGCTTTTACTGATGTATTGATTAATGTGCACTGTCCTAATCAAAAAATAATAATAAAAAAAGGACCGTTGACTCGCCATTGATATTCAAAAAGCACTAATATCATGCGATAAATAGTACTGTTAAAAAGTGTTTGCAAATACAGTATCTTCCTTGCATTTGTTCTATCACAGTTTTATGTTTTATAGCTCAAAAATACCTGAACAAAATGTGATTTCTTACTACGCACAGGCTTCCTTCTCCATATATCTGACCATTAACGTGTCTCCGTTGTGACGTTTATACCGTCATACTGAGGAATAATCAAGTCAAAACTGTAATATCTTCACCGAGACCAGACGGTGGCAGATCCTCCTCGGGAAAAGTTACACGACGCACCGTTAAAACCTCGTCTACATCGCCGCAGATGAAAAGCGCTGTTAAATATTTCGTTCTGTTTGTTGTGTTGCAGAGAAGAGCGGGAAGGAGGTGATGTCCAAAGGGTCGAGCGGCATGGAGGTGATCCTGGCATCTCTGGAGGTCTGTTGTTAAACCTCCTTAAATAGCCGCTCGTGTTTGTCCTTGACGCTAAAACGAGTCTTTGTGTGAACACTTTGGGTAGGAAAGGAGAATTAAAGGTCCTATATTACATAAGATTGACTCTTGTGAGCTTTAAGCCATGTTTAAATGTTGCTGCCGCCTTAAAAACATATCCGGAGTTGTGTTTTGTTTCATTCACGCATGTTTTTATTAGAAGCCTGTTTATATCTCAAAAGCTCAGACCTTTACCTTTACCTTTAGTTCAGTCGAGATTGGAACTTCCAGGGTGGAAATTATCCAAATTATTGTAGTGAAATTGTGCGAAAAAACACATGGGAGCACTTCCTGTATTACCGCGTGAAGACCACAGCCTAAATCTGCAGGGTTTGTGTGTTAAACATGTGTCAATGAAACAAAACACAGCTCCAGGTCTGTTTGTGATGAGGAAACATTATAATATAGATTAGAAAAGAGCATAATATGACCCTTTTAAATGTGTTTTCTTTTTTTTTTAACAGAACACTCGTGATGTCCAGACCATCCTGAACATTCTGAGCATTCTCACCGAGCTGCTCACGATTGGTAAGTTATGTGGGGCTGGCTATCTTTAAAGTGACCTATTGTACTTGTGTCTGCTACATAGCTATAATCTACGACACCTGTGGGTCATTATGTTGTAATTTTGCACGTTTTAACGCTCAAAGACTCTACGACATCATATACGATTCAGAGGAATATGTTTTCTATAACCGCAGAACTTTCGGTAAAAGACAGAATCTTCCTTTTCCCCTCTGAAAGTGCAGACATAGAGGTTTCCGTACATTTCTGCGGCTTTATCCTACGTCACACTCACGCTGTGTGATGACGGGAGCAAAACGAGTGTCCAATAGGAACTTTGTTTTCCCCAAACTCATGCGCTCCGTCCATTTTGATGGAGCCAAACTTTGCCAAAGAGTGAAGTGAGTCAAGATGGTCGACTCCTCTGACTGTGTGTGTTTATAACGAGTGAAAAAGTCGCTCTAAGTGGAGTTAATTCTCACACACATGGAAAATGACACATCTTGGTGTGTGTAATTGTGCATCTCTTTCTAGTTTTATTTAAAGGTTTATTTCACTCAAAATGAACAAATCCAAATGTAATTTCCACCCTGGAAATGCAGAAGTGCTGTGGCTCTGGCCCTGGACCTGACAGGAGCTGTTTCCAGGACTGGACCAGGAAAGTCATGGAGCCACTGCACTTTTTTTGTTTTTAGGGCAATAAGGAGATTTTTAATTTACTTACAGACTTGAGATTTTGCATTTTTGTAGCTAAGGCCCTAAATTAAGCATTTTTATGTCCAAAAAGTTGTTTCTACATGTTTGCTGTGTGTTTTGTATAAAAGAGTGGGAATTTTATTTTCTGTTTTTTGTTTTTTTCATCTCTATTTCTGGTCCTGTAGCTTTTATCACAGCCTCATGACACAACTACAGCAGCAGATTGTGAAAAAAAGGAGGTAGAACACTATAGGGTAAAAGGGGCAGTTTTAAAAGCAAAATTAAGAAAAAAAATCCAGGCGAGGAGAAATGTACTAAAATCGCCCTTAGATCTTCGGGGGTTAAACTGGAATATTCATCTAAATAAACTTAATAAAAGAAGCAAGTCAGCTGACCTCTGTGTTAGAAAACTGCGGTGCCCAACAGGAGCTGCCGCTGCCGTAAACGTCATCACAAAGAGCCATGGAGTCGTCCGCTCCTCCAGTCGATAGCTGCAAATCACACTCGCGAGTCCTGGATTATTTTTCTCGTTTGTACCAAAATGACTACGTGGCGCCGTTGAATCCTGTGTGTATAATCCTACTTAACTTGTTTCTGTTGTTGTAAGGCGACTTTGGGTGTCCAGAAAGGCGCCTAATAAATAAAATGTATTATTATTTTATTACTAAATAAGAAAATTAAATTGGAGAATGATGTAAGTACAGAGCAGTGGGCGTGTACCGATGGCAGTGAAAACAGGGTTTAACTGGAAATGTGACTTCTTGAAAATAAGAAATTAAATCGCAGGAATTAAACATTGCTCAAACATACACAAATCAGTCCAGAACTTTGGGTGTGTAAGTGGTGAGAGGAAACAACTATAACATGGTGAAAAGCTCTAAAAAGTCGATATTGTTCCTCGTACCAGTGCCAGAAGTTAATGTACTGTCCAAACTCAGTGTCCAGACGTAATTTAAATGTAATAATATGACAGAAAGCTGTCCTCTCTTGTTCGTAATAAGCTTGTTAGCTGTTGCATTCTCAGCCCCTGTTTATTGTCCAGGCCGAGGTCGCAGAGTGGGGGTGTTTGTGTCTAAAGGAGGAACGGGAATACTGTTTCAGACTCTTCTCTCCGTGAGTAAAGAGATGCCCCCCAGTGAAGAGCTCATGCTTCAGCTGCACTCACTGCTGGCAAAGGTCGGCCCCAAAGGTAAGAAAAACCGCCACAAATCAAAATCAAATCACTGGCAAAACAGTCAATACACAGAGGTTTAACTCTATTATTTAGGTCAGCGCTTCGCCCAGAGGTGTTGAGCATGAGGCAGGGGAGAAAAATGTCATTATGGCATCATATATTTCATCATTTGGAGGTTTGCCCTAAATGTTTTTTGTTTGTTATAGACCTCTTATACCCTTTTCCTCCAAGCTGTTTGATTTTCCACCAAATAAGAGCTTTGTTCATCAGCCAACGTTTAGCATTTCTCCTGTTGCTAACTGCTCCTCACTTTTGCTGTATTTCAGCTTCTGACTTTGTTTTGCCTCGTTCATTATTTACTTTTAGCAAATGGACGCTTTTAATATGTGACTTTACGTTTACTCTTCCACTGTAACTGGATCTCATTTCTGGCCCAGCTCCTGACTGGAGCAGAGAGCGAAGGGTCTGAGAGCGAAACGTGACTGAGAGTTTGTGATATTTTGATACTGTTTATTCTCTA
This sequence comes from Odontamblyopus lacepedii, assembly GCA_034769755.1. Classification (NCBI taxonomy): domain Eukaryota; kingdom Metazoa; phylum Chordata; class Actinopteri; order Gobiiformes; family Gobiidae; genus Odontamblyopus; species Odontamblyopus lacepedii. Next base: position 3,307,660 of record CM068358.1, on the reverse strand, counting down.
CACACTTTAGTGAACTGTTTAAAAGCCTTTCTGGGGATTTGTGTTGTGAATAAGCCTAAACTATAAACCTGCATCTGTTTACTGAAATGTTAAGCTGTATCTGTCAGTATTCAGATAAACAGTAAATAAATAGACCTGGTCTCAGCACCAGGAGCAGCATTTTTAAAAGGACAGAACTGGTTCTGAAATGGGAACTGGCCCAGTACCGATACCGGTATTATAGACCTGGTTTAGACTTCGTTTAGCCCTGGTTTAGACCTGGTTTAGACCTGATTTAGACCTGGTTTAGACCTGGTTTAGACCTGGTTTAGACCTGGTTTAGACTTTGTTTAGCCCTGGTTTAGCCCTGGTTTAGACCTTGTTTAGACCTGGTTTAGACCTGGTTTAGACCTGGTTTAGACCTGGTTTAGACCTGGTTTAGACCTGGTTTAGACCTTGTTTAGACCTGGTTTAGACCTGGTTTAGACCTGGTTTAGACCTTGTTTAGACCTGGTTTAGACCTGGTTTAGACCTGGTTTAGACCTGGTTTAGACTTGGTTTAGACCTGGTTTAGACCTGGTTTAGACTTGGTTTAGACCTGGTTTAGACCTGGTTTAGACTTGGTTTAGACTTGGTTTAGTCCTGGTTTAGACCTGGTTTAGACTTTGTTTAGAACTGGTTTAGACCTGGTTTAGACCTGGTTTTGACCTGGTTTAGACTTGGTTTAGACCTGGTTTAGACCTGGTTTAGACTTGGTTTAGACTTGGTTTAGTCCTGGTTTAGACCTGGTTTAGACTTTGTTTAGAACTGGTTTAGTCCTGGTTTAGACCTGGTTTAGACCTGGTTTAGACCTGGTTTAGACCTGGTTTAAATCTGGTTTTGACCTGGTTTATATCAGTTTTTTTCTGGTGGTACTTGGAAGGCCACATATTTTCTGGGTACTTGGTATGAAAAGTTTAAGAACCACTGTACATATTAAAATGTGAAGGAAGCAAAAAGCAAAAGCCTCAGACAAAAGAACCATCCGGAGGAATGAATCCCAACTGTATTTAGTATGAAATGGTTGGAAGAGAGGTTCTGTTTGACAGGCCTAATCAGCAGACACCGCTCACACAGTCGTGCGTTCCAAAATTGGCCATATTTTTGTATCAGAGTTTCCACAAACCCTCTGGCCTCTGTCCTCGCTGCAGTGAAATGCTCAGTGCCTTCCAAGAGTAACAGTCCCAGTAGCAGTGCTCTTTTAAAGCGCTGAACCCAGTGGCCTCTAAAGGACACGTCTGGGACACTTCCAACGCCTATAGGCCCGACCGCGACTCTCGACAAACTGTATATCTCATTAGTTTTGACATGGTTACATCGCTTTGTGTTAATGTACATTACACTGCTTTTTTTCTGTGGAAGAAATTTGTCAGTGGAGCTGAATGTTTGCACATAATAAGTCAAAAATCACCGTTGTAAAAAGGTACGATAATCACAACTGAACCTGGCGTCCAGTCTCTTAACTTGCAGATAAAAGACACATGTTTTCATATGTTTTCACATGTTCTCATTCTCTGTACATGGACACAGCATATACGGCTATGGCAGAGGCACAGACTCATAATTGGCTGCAGGCGCTGGGGTTTAGGAAGCAGTGAGCCAGATCAGAGAGAGCACTTTTAGAAACCGGCAACACCAAACTATGGCTACGTTCAGACTGCAGGGCTTAATGCTCAATTTGGATTTTTTTTTGTGAAATCTGATTTTTTTCTTTTTGCGAGTTTCGTTCACATTTCCAATTAAATGTGACTCGTCTGTGATCTCCAGTGTTTATGAAAGTCGCCTAAACATGGTCTCTGCATTGAGCGCCTGGCTATTTTAAAGCTGCTGTTGTACTTGAGCCAGAACATGTACAGCTTATTTGTTTTAACACTCGAAGACCTACGACATCGTATACGATACAGAGGAATCTGTTTTCTATAACCGCCCAGAACTTTCTGCGAAAAGATCAGATTTGGGTCACTTCAGGTGCAGAGTGAACGTAGCTTCAGACGTCAACTACGTGGCCATCAGATCCAGTCTTTTTGTAATTAAGATGAGTTATTATAGTTATTAGTAAAAACTGCATTTGATTTTAACATCTGGGAACACGGATAGTTTGTGTTTATGAAATTTAAAATAAAAAGTCGTGCATATAGTTCCTTTTAATAGACATACGATACGACAGCTTGAAACAAAAAGGAAGCAAAATCTAGATCAAGAAACTAAACACAATTAAATGTAAATAATATTCAAAAGAAGGATCTGTGAATTTAAGTGATTTTAACAGTATTAGTGATCCCCAGGTATGTTACAGGTTTATGTGTCGTCAGCAAAAGAATGACGTTTACCCAGATCTGTTGAGTTTTTAAATAACGACGTGGAAATATGTGCTCAGACAGGAAATTTGGCGTGGCGGCGCGACTCACCGGAGCTTTACACGTCACCGTCAGTTTGATCAAACAGAATCTGCACAACCCCAAACTGCTGCTGCCCTGTCTCCAAGTGTTCAGGGTCTACTCCACCAACTGTGAGTAACTACAGCCCTTTTCCATCTCTCCACATCTCCCAGAGTGTATAAAAACTGATTCACGTTTGTCTATTCTAGCTGTTAATGCGATTTCAATGGGAAAAAACGGTGTGGTGGAGCTCATGTTCAAGATTCTGTCGCCGTACACCAAGAAAAACACCAGTCTTCTGAAGTAAGTGCTGCAGGTTAAAGGTCTTATACAAAATTCACTCTTTAAGTCATGTTATAATCAAAATATACCTGGAATTGTGTTTTGTTTCATTCACACATGTTTGAGTAACTCTTTTTTATTAGTCTTGTCTATATCGCCAAAGCTCAAAATGCTCCGTCCCACCTTGTGATGTCACGACGCATTAGTTTAAGCATTAGTTTTGAAGTTTACAGCAACCGTTTACCTTTTGCTCAGTAGAAATGGGCAGTTCCAGGGCTGAAATCATCCAAATGACTCTAGCGATGGTGTATGGAGTTTACAAACACAGTGGAGCACTTCCTGTATTACATTATAACATTATAACATAGATTTTTTTTTTTTAAAAACGTGATATGGATCTTTTGAGAAAGTGTTTCAGTGATGATTCGAAGTTAAAGCCTGTGTGTCATGAATGTGTCTGTGTATTCTTAACAGGGTGGCGTTGGATGCACTGGGAGCCCTGCTGAAATCAAGTAAGTATTTAATCTTTTTTGATGCAGGCTATTACTAACCATTTGCAGGAAGATGAAGTCTCACGATACTTCATAAACTCGTGAGAATCTTGCTAAGCAGCCACTGTTTCTGGTACTCGGGGCCGGGACTAATCACAGGGCAGCGGGGCCATAGCGTATTAAAGGGACAGTTCGGAATTTTGGACATAGCGCCTCATTTCCTCGTGATCCAGAGTGTTGGAGACGTGTGGAGACACTTTTTTAAATCTTCCTCCAGTCCTTGTATTTGCAGAGGTGCTGGTGCTGGGCTAGTGCAGGTCAATGGCCACAGTCGTCCTGCCACTAAAAACAGTCTGACCCACTCCACAGACCCGAGGAAAAACTATCAGAACTCCAGACTGTCCCTGTGAACGTCTGTGTCCATAGAATAATTTTAGAAGTAAAACCAACCATTGCATTTGAAGGATTTCTGTCTGAGCAGCAGCAGTGAGTTGTTCTTCCTGATAGAAGCTCGGCAGCGGCGACTGATATATGAGAAAATAGTCCCTCAACATGAGACGATTCATGTGATGCAAGATTAGTTTTATTTCTGACATTATTCTATCAACACAGATGTTCACATGGACAGTCTGGAGTTATAATTAATTTACTTCAGGAGCTTTGTGGATTAAATAAGACTGTTTTTAGTGGCAGGACGACTGTGGCCATTGACCTGCACTAGCCCAGCACCAGCACCTCTGCAAATACAAGGACTGGAGGGAAGATTTAAAAAAGTGTCTCCACACGTCTCCAACACTCGAGGAAATGAGGCCCTGTGTCCAAAATTCAGAACTGTCCCTTTAACTTTTTGAACAACCCTAAAAGATATTTCCTTTCACAGTAATTTAATGCTCTTTTTTTTATTATATTATATTCTGATGTGCAGCTACAGTGACCAAGTAAGTTCTGTTGTGGATCAAAAAGTTTAAGCTCAGAAATTCTTCGATAAAATTATTAAAAATCAGTTCACTTATGCCACTCAGTCTCGGTTAAATCTATGAAGTCACTGCATGTAACACAATCTGACTGTTTTTTTCCTTAGAGACCAATGCCCGGCGTGCAGTGGACGGTGGGTACGTGCCCATCTTGCTGGCGCTGTACGCGGACTGGCACCGCAACGACACTCGGCATCGCCACATGCTGATCCGAAAAGGGCTCCTGGTCTGCCTCAGGAACATCACCAACATAAAGCTGGGCAGGAAGGCGTTTATAGAAGGCGACGGGATGAGGGTCTTGTACAACACCTCCACAGTGAGTACAGGAGGGTTAATATCGGCCTCACTGACGATACTCACACAACACTACATGAATCGAATATTTAATTGGGATTTTTCTGACAAGATTTGCGATTCTTTTCACAAATTCACAAGTTCACATTTTACTCGCATACACAGGAATTAACAAAAAGGCGTTATTATGAACTGACTAATACAAGAATCACATTTCAGAACAGTTAGCAGGTTTTATATTTAATAAGATATATTTGTTGATTGTGGAGGAAATTGTCGTACTTAAAAATTACAGCCTTTACAATCGGCTAATTCCATATAAATGTTGATTTAATTGCAGTTAATATTGAGTAAATGTGAAATTACCCACTAAAGTTCATTATAAGTTTATCATTATTATAATTTTAAATCAGCTCTTTGACTCTCTCATAGAGTTATTTTTATGGGCTTCAGCTTCTTGTTATCTGCATCATTTTAGGACTATTTCACAATCAGAATATACGGCATTTAGCTTTTAGATTGTTTGCTTTAGTAGAGATCCTAATATTTTGCAATTCTAAAGCCCGTGGCCTGCGCCCTCCATGTGAAATGAGAAATCTGAACTCTGAAATCCTAGAACATGTTGAACAGAACTTTCTCAACACACGCCTGATAAGGTATTCAGAAATGGCCTCATCCTTCACACTTGGGCTCCACATAATTCACTCGTAATACGTTGGTTTTCTGTAGCACTTTTCAGCTCAAAAACACTTCACAAAGTTTGACACGATGTCAAACAGAGACACGTAAACAAACCAAATCGTGTATTGTGCTGTGTCTCTCAGGAGTGCCTCCCTGTTCGGACACTGGATCCTCTCATAAACACTTCCAGTCTCATCATGAGGAAGTGTTTCCCCAAGAACCGCCTCCCTCTCCCCACCATCCAGTCGGCTTTCAGCTTCCAACTGCCCCATGTCCCAGGGTCAGGACCAGGAGGGTACAGCCACGCTCCAGGCGGTGAGACCTCTACACTAAACATGCGGTGTACTGGGGATTGTGCTGGTCACTACGTTAACAATTTGAACATGCTTAATACTGGGTAAAATGAATGAACAAATCTTAAAGTTGAACTGGTGCTTCTGGCGGTGAGAGGCTCGAGCCGCCAGAAGCACCAAGTGAGGATCGACTACTGACAGTGAAGAAGAAGAGAAACTGAAAGTTGTTGAAAGAAAATGTTTCGAGAGTGTATTTTTTCATTGTTTTTAAAAAATATAGGTATGTTTGTGGTGAGGAAACATTCCAGGCCCTTTAAAAGGCTGCTGTATTTAAATTGGACTTCTATATGACAGTCGTTTGTGTTGTCCGTGAACAGGAGATAATTATTCTTATCCTCCAGCCCAAACCCTTATCAGCAGCACCACACACACTGTCACTGAACACAACTCAGTCCATCCGGTTTGCATGAAGTCAACTCTGTTTTACTCATCACAGACCGAATGAAAATATCGCGTGTCGTTATTAGATCCACTTGAAAATGATCGCACTTCATTCAGACCACTTGACATAATGTTCCCCACAGGACGAACTGAGCCTCCTCGTTACAACCGAACCTCACAGACGGGTAAGACGTACGTAAAACCAGCCTCCTGTTCAACTCCTGACTCACTCATCGCTGCTTTAAGGCACTTCACACTCACTTTAAAGGTCCCGTATTACACAAACTTGACTCTCGGGAGCTTTGTGCCGTTTTATAACGTGGTTACCTCATCGACAAAGTACCTGGAGTTGTATTTTGTTTCATTCACACATGTCTGAGTTAGAAATGTCCCGATCAGGATTTCTTGGCATCTGATCCGATCAGATTTTTTAAGGTGTGCTCTTTCCGATACCGATCCGATACCCTTTTTTTTAAATATAGCTCCGTTACTGTAATGTGGAGTCGTGAAGGAAGTTCGTACCTTAGCTCCAAAGCCTTTGCTGCTGTGGCTTTGCCGTTTTGCTCTTGTAAATCTCAAACTCGTCCGGATGATTCTTTTGTAAGTGACGAATCAAACTGTTCGTGTTAAAGTGGCTCTGCTGGTTCCTCCAGGAGAAGCTGTTTGTTTGCAGCGTTTGCGTCGCTGTTTCACTCTCGTTTTGTTGTAGTGAAAAGTCCCACACAGCGACATGGAGGCGTTTTGATTTCCGCTGCCGTAAAGCGCGTCGATGTCACGTGACTCAGTCCAATACTGTCCGATACTCACAATAGAGCCGGATCGGGAGCTGATGCCAATACTGAAGATCGGATCGGGACATCCCTAGTTTGAGTAATCTTTTATTATTAGTCTCAAAATGCTCTGTTCCACCTTGTGACGTCATAAAGAGTTTTCATGTTCCTCCTTTTACGTTTAGTTCAGTAGAAACTGGCAATACCAGGACTGAAATGTCCAAAAGATTCTAGTGAAGATGTATGAAAACACAGCTCTTCCTGTATGACCACATTACATCACAAGGTGGAACAGCGTGTTTTCTGTTAGAGAGAAGAGCTCGGCTTAAATACGCAGGGTTTGTGCGTTAAATACTGTGTGTGTGAGTGAAACACAACACAACTCCAGGTCTGTTTGTGAGGAATCAACATTATAACGTGGATCAGAAAACGGCGTAATATGGGCCCTTTAAACACTGGACTAACCTCACGCACTTTCAGTACAGTCTAGTGTTGTCACAGTAGTAAAATGTCAAACTCGATGTCGGTATTAAATAATAGGCTCGATACTCAGTAGTCGACTCTAGTCTGTTTAAAGAAGCTCTCTTTATTTAGACAGTAGAAAGTGATTTTCTATTCTCAGTCTGTGGTCCGGGTAGGTCCCACAGTGCTCCATAGGCCTATACTAGTCTATGTGCTCTTATACTTGTTCTGATACAGCTCAATCATCCTAAAGCAGAGGTGTCAAACTCATTTTGGTCCGGGGGCCGTATACAACCTACTTTGATCCCAAAGGGGCCGGATTGGAAAACTCCATTCTCTGTTCAAGTTATTGTATTTTTCTCCATGTTGTGTCTCATAGTGGCGTTTATATTCCTCCTTTATATTTATATTCCTTGAGCACCGCCACTTGTTGCAAACACACCAAGCGTACAGGTTTCCCATTCACCTCCGTGAAAAAGAAGAATTAGTAAATTTTTCTTGGAAAATCCTGCACTCAGCTCCACTTTTCTTATTTTTGACACTTTGGTGATGAGGGCGTCATGGTCACAGTCAAAACGATCGTCCTTTCAGAGCGTTTGGAAAGAGGCGAGTCTTCATTTGTGCTGCTCTGGTGGGAGGCGGCCACACACAGAAGCACTGGAGATGCTGCTATGCTAAGCGGTGTAGAAAATTACCAGAAAAATCTGAAAATTTTACATATTTTAAGAGAAAATCAGCCGAGGGCCAGATTAAAGGTCTTGGAGGGCCGGATCTGGCCCCCGGACCGCATGTTTGACACCTGTGTTCTAAAGCTTCAGGAAAACTTCATTTCTGTCCTGTGAATGGGAATTTTAGTATTGATACCTGCTCAAACGAGTATTTACTCTCAACGCTGCATCCTCGGCATCACTTTTTACACAGTATGTGGCGTTTCTGGCCGTTCTATTTACCAACAGCACATAAAAGGATCACCCATCTCCTTTTCTCTGTCTGCGTCTCGTCGACATCTTCTTCCAGTGTGGACGTTTCAGTCGACTCTGCTTTTAACTGCTCCTCCTAATCTTTGACATGTATTGATCACAGCGACAGCTCACGTTTCTGTCCAGCTGTCACACGCTGCAGAGGCCCGAACACCAGATCTTTTTCTCTCCTTTAAATAAAATGCTCTTTCTCGTCACTGAAAACTGTGATTTCCGTGTCCCCGCAGTGGACGACGTGGTGGACGAAAGCGACGACAACGACGAGGCCGACACGGAGAACGACACGGAGAACGAAGAGGACGAGAAAGACCAGCCGTCCCCGGTCAGTGCGGGAGGGATGTGACGCGTGACCTACTGTGTTTCCCAATAATTTCCCTTGTGGAGCAATAACGTTTGTCCAAGTCTACATTAGGCTTAGGCTTTAAAGGCGCTGTACCTGTCTTTGAAACTAATAAAAAACAGAACTAGTTCAGTAGAAACGATTTGCAGTGGGACACATTTATTCTGCACTTTATGCCTTATGCATTCTGAGCATCTTAATTAATCACCGCAATGAGTTTATAAGCTATTTTCACAACTTTCAGACACCAGAGAAGATTATTATTATTGCAACTAGCATGCAAACACACACTTCTTGAGTATCTGAAACAATAAAAATGATTTATAAGTGATTTATGATTTATAAGTGGATATTTTGACCTGAAATACATGTTTAAAAAAAAAGTGTGCACAGGCTTTCAAACAGCTAAATCCTGCAATTATCAAAAACCGACCTGGTTGTGGCAGTTATGTTGTTTGTTGAATAGACGATTATCACAACCGCAGCAAGTGAGTGTCGAGTCGTGCAACTTCAGGTCAGTGCTTTTCTACGGCAAAATACCTGCGGAAAAGTGTCACATATTTTCCACCAGCTTCATAAATCTGCACCAACACCAAATGTTCATCCAACAAGACGACAAAGAACTGATTCTGTCCATGAAGAATTTACCCACAACGATCGAGGGAAGAAAGACCAAAACTTAAAGGAAACAACGACTGAGCAAAACTAACGTTATGGTCATGAATAAAGCATAAATAACTTGTTCATTCAGACTGATTCTACAATTAAAATTAAAAATCGATTTTGTGATGTAGATGAATTAGCACAGACTGAGAAATTCGTGCCGTTTAAACGCTACAGATGTTCACAGATTAAATGTCGACCATTTAAACGGCACAAATGCTAATATCGACATCACAAAATCGATTTTTAATTTTAATTGTAGAATCAGTCTGAGTGAACAAGTTATTTATGTTTTATTCATGACCATAACGTTAGTTTTGCTCGGTCGTTGTTTCCTTTAAGTTTTCGTCTTTCTTCCCTCGATCGTTGTGGATAAATTCTTCATGGACAGAATCTGTTCTTCGTCGTCTTGTTGGATGAAGATTTGGTGTTGGGGCAGATTTATGAAGCTGCTCAAAAATACTCAACATCACAGCCACTTCCTGCCCTTGTGATAATCGTCTATTGGAAAACATTTCAGTAATTCTGCCTCAAATGTCTCTCGGTTACTGCGCTCTGCATTATTAATTTACCTCTTTATTCAGTTAGTTAAAGGTTTACTGTGTAACTTTTCTGGTGGAGGGTCCGTCAAATGCTTTTCTTCGTGGAAATTTTATTGCTTTGTCTGGATCGTGTCAAAATGGAGACCAAACCAGACCAAGTTGCACAGTCAGAACGCCTGTTTTTCTAGGTATTTTTGAGCAATAAAACCACTTATAAATGAATAAACGTAAGGTAGAGCTGTTTAATGTCACACTGCGGAACATTCCAGGCAGAGCAGTGAGGTATCCATAGAAAAAAGCAGGTGACGGACCCCCCAACCAAAAAGTTACACAGTGCAGCTTTAATATTAATTCAAAACCTGCACATAATACAGTATAATAACGTGATCACAGTTGAGCAGAGGTATAATTGTGGCTTGTCTGCAACAGTTTTGAACCCTCACTGTTCTTGTTTTTCGTTCTTTATCTTTGTTTTTTAGGTTTCTTATAAAATATCTTATAAAATCTAAGATAATTTTTGTATTTGTATTTTGAAATTCTGATGATTCAAACTGCATTTACTTGGATTACCACCAGAGGGCAGTGGGTATCTTCTGTAACATAATGTCTTCACACGTCGCACACATCTTTTTTTTTTCTCCTTTTTTAAAACGATGACTTTAACGGCTGTAATTAATTTTTTCTGTATCGTCTTTGTTTAGAACGACGACATAGAGACGGATCTGAACAAGCTGCACCCTAAAAAAGGCCCTGGGCGTCCGTACGAGGAGCTGAGGGTTTACGAGAGGTTCTTTGTGGAGCTCTCCGAGGACTTTCAGGTCACACACCAGTCGTAATCTATAGTAATTTTAGCATTTCTATAGACCCTTTTATGGTGGAAGTGATTAAAAAAATGATTCCCCATTCATTTTGATTCATTCAGACTGAACTCGGACAGAATAAGACGAAGATAAAAACATTTCCAGCACCAAAATGTCTGGTTGTTCTGTGTGTGTGTTTGTCAGAATCGATATTCTACCGGTGGAGTAAAGTTTTAAAGTTTTACTCACTGATCGAACGAGGATCTGGCAGTCGGACACCGTTTGTACTGAAATTTTCTCGATCTTTTGACGATAATCCTTTCGCAGAGCTCGACAAGCTGCTGAGTTCTGCCGTACTTCTGTTGCCAAAATGCACAACCGAGCCTACGTCACCACTGTTTACTGACACTAAAAGGGTCTATAAGACTGTGGCAAACTCATACACAGATGCACTATCAGCCACGTATCCTAAAGTAACATAGGTAAAGGTGCACTGTGTAACTTTTCTGCAGGGGGGGGGGGTCTGCTTGTACAAAAAGTGGTTATTATTATATTATTATTATATTATAAACTAACCAAATGCAAATGTATTTCTGTTTTAGTTGAAGCTAGTCCCTCCTAACAGCAGTTCATTAGTTTACCCGTTGCTATGGTGATGCTCACAGCGTAGTGATATAACAGTGATTAACCGTTGCCGGAACTACCTGTGCGGTTATACAAAAATAAAAATAATAATAATTGTCAGTGAACATGGTGTAAAATAAATATTAATAAATTATGTTACAGTGATTACTAATGTTTATGGTGCTTGTGATACAGTTAAAGGTGCATTGTGTAACTTTTCTGGTGGAGTGCCCGTCACCTGCTTGTTTCTTTGGTCATTGCTCTGCCTGGAATGTTCCACAGTGTGACATTAAACAGCTCCACCTTACATTTATCTCATATTTATTAAATCACAGCTCAAAAGTACCCAGAAAAACAGACATTCTGACTGTGAGCGGGGTCGCCTCTCCGCAGATCTGACCTGTAACTTGGTCTGGTTTGGTCTCCACGGATGATAGAAAGGTTTAATGCCGCACTGCGAAACATTCCAGACAAAGCAATAACATCTCCCCAGAGAAATGTACTGCCCTGCAAAGGCAGAACGCCGTAACATCATGTTTGGTCAAAAATGAGTTCATGTCATTTTGGGGTATTTGAGACCTTCTTTATTATGTGAATAAATATCCTGAAAAATACTGAGCTCAAACTTGACCTTTGACCCTTATTTGGCAGTTACTGGGCTCTGCCTTTGTATCATGCGGCAAAAATAAGGAGTTGTGCAAAGGCAAAAGGCAGAAACATACACACGATTTCTGAGCTCAAGCAGATTTACTCATATACACATGAATCAGCTGAAATATAACTCTGTGTAAGTAAATGATGGTAAAATAAAAGTATATGGGCCAATGACGTATAAGGATTTTCAACAGGCAAATAAAAAAAAAAGAAGTTTTTATTGAACTTTTTCACATATTTCCAGTGTCAGGTGCATAAATCTGTGTTTAAAATTTATATGAAGCATTTTTAGTGTAAAATGTCATGTGGTGCGACCGAGAATAACCTTAAAATAGTTTTATTTTCTAAAACATGGTTGGGATATTAATTAGTAATATGAAGTGTATAAACTGTACAGTGTACAAACTGTTGCATTTCTTTAGATTTTTAATGCATATTGATATTTTCTTTATATGACACCTGCTTGTGTTTAATGAATAAACTACTGCCCTGGAAAATGCATCAAATGAAGAAAAACGCCTAAAGAACCGTTCACCCAAGTCGACTTTGTCTGTTATTAAACTCCAGCCACAGAATTCCTGCTGTTATTAGTCGCACCACATGATGCACGGTCGCACCACATGACATTTTAACACTTTAAGGTGTTAAAATGTCACTTTAAGGTCAAAAAACATGCTGAATAACTCATGATTTCTGAAAAAATGATTTGGTGAATTGTGAAATGTGGTGAATTATTATGAAATTTGAACCCTTTTAACTGAGAAAATTGACCTGTATATATCTAATAATAAATTAATAATACATTTTATTTATATAGCGCTTTTCACGATACTGATACTCAAAGACGCTTATCTTCTATATCTGCAAATAAAGCCCACTTTAATGATAAATTCTACGTCTGTTTTTCACAGGGATTTAACTTCGACTGCTCCAGGTCCTCCACCAGCGCATCATCTCCATTCTCCTCTTCAGTGACTCCTGCCAAATCTCCCCCTCGTCCCATCATCGTCCCCACTGCTCAGGCGCTCTCCCCCAAACACCCCCCTCTGTCTGGGCTACAGAAGGACCCACCCCTGCGTCCGTCCACCTCCACCTCCTCCCCCACCTCCCCGCCTCCTCTCACCCCCCTCGAACTGGAAAACATCCACGTATCCAAGGACCAAGACAAAACCGAAGATCCACACATTCCAACTACAGACAGACACGAATGTACTATTTCCTCTTTGAGCAAAACCACGACTGGGGTTGAAAACATCGAAAAAGAACTGGCGCGCGTCCTCGAGTGTGTGTCCCTGGACGCTGTGGACGGCGTGGTGTCTCTAAATACAGAGCACAGAGGAGCGAAGCAGGAAGATCTGAGCACAACCCGGCAGATTCAGTCCCCTCTGCTTTTGGGGGGCCTGTCCTCGCGGCGCTCGGGGGGAGGCGGCAGCGACTGCGGGTCGGAGGGGGCGGAGGACGAGACGGCAGAGGGCGGCGTTCTGGAGGTGCCGGACACGGCGCTGATGCTTCCCCTGCACGATCCCGACCTCTACGTGGAGATGGTGAAAGGGACGCTGTCGGTGCCGCAGTACGCAGAGGTGGCGTACCCGGACTACTTTGGCCACGTGGCTCCGACGTTCAGAGAGCCGCTTCTGGAGAGGATTTACGGAGTGCAGAGGTGAGCGAGGAGTCGGATTTGACTCTAGTTTTTGTATGAATTATTGTGACGATACTAAAATTTCACACTCGATCTTGACGCTAAGGAATAAGGATGTAACTATAACTGAAACCTGGTGATATCGTATCGTCAAAGGTCTCACAATAACATCGTGGACCATCACAATATATCGAATCCCAAGTCTCTTTGCTTAAATGAATAGTTATGATGCAGAAGAGCTCCACATTTAACTTATTCTTACTCCAATCTTACTCCACAAACTTTGCAGCTGATGCGGATGTGAAGCTAACATTAAGCACTACTCTGTCTGAAGCTGTGTTGGTCAAGTTAGACTTTAATCTGAGCTTTATTTAACCACAATCAGAAAAAGCTGGTTGAGTTGGAACTACAACAGGCCTCTCACACATAAAATTACAGTCACAAGCCCCGAGCATTAGAAAACAGTTTTTTAGTTACTCATTCTCACCTTCTTGGAGAAAATCAAACTCCTAAACGCTCGTATTGATCACAAACTCCTGAAAATGTGCTGTTTAAATCCATTTTGTATTTTTTTCAAGAGTTTTTATTGCTAATGTCTGCATTGTGTCATATTTAGGGATGTAATAATAACCAAAAAATCGTGATATCGTATCGTCAAAGGTCTCACAATAATATCGTGGAGCATCACAATATATCGAATCCCAAGTCTCTTTGCTTAAATGAACAGTTCTGATGCAGAAATAGCTAAAAAAAACCAGAGGGAACTACGTAGACCATGATCCTTTGCTTTGTTTTAGTGCAGACGACATGAAGAAATAACTGTTCTAAGCACTTTTACATCTTCATTTGTTGGATTAAGTCTTGTGAAGCATTTTTAGAGGAAAAAGTCGCAGATTCAGTGTTTTATATTGCAATAAATATTGTACTGTGAGATGTTTATGGTGAAAATATCGTACAGAGAGATTTGGATATCGTCCCTAATGACAATAAATGTTGCAACGAATGACTGGTCAAAGCATTTTAGAGTCAGTCTTGTTATTCTGTAGAATATCGTAATATCGTGAGCTTTCCCAGGATATCACAATAAATATCGTATCATGAGGTTCATACCGAGACGATATCGTATCTTGAAACTTGGATATCGTTACACCCCGAGTAAGGAATAGACTTGATACTCAATACCAATTCCAATACCATGATAAAAACAAAAAACAACTCTTTATCGAGACAATATAATGTAATAATGGTGCTTTTGTGTTAGTTATTGTTAGTTATAGTATGTTTACCTCAGTACTATTCTAGTCTGTGTGAGTCTTACACTTGTTCTGATACAGCTCAAGATCATTCTAGATTAAAAATCTATTTCTATTAAGCTTCATTTCTGTCCTGCGAATGTGACTTTCTCATTATCAATACCTGCTCAAACGAGTATCTAGTTTCGATACCAGTTTTAGTATTGATTAGTGCCTGATTTTTGATACTTTTGACAGCCAAATCCAGTCAAATTTAAGCGTATGTAAACATTTATTGCCAGATCCTGACTGTTTGTGTGTGATATTCTTGGCTCCTGGGCCTTCGTGGTTTGAGCATCCACTCAACTGTGTCTACTGCTGTTGTGTCCTTGGGCAAGAGAAAGAGAAAAGAAAAGAAATATAATGATACTGTGATATAATGATACCACTTTTTTTTAATATTTCATTATTAAAAGACACGAGCTGCAACAAATAAATACCAGAAAGAAGCAATAATTTCCCATAGAAGTTATTTATTCTGCCATCTACATCTCAAATCTTATTATATTACAACTAAAATAACACAAATCTTCCCTTATACCAAAGATAAACTACACACAATAAATATGGAGCCGTAAAATACATTGTTCTCATAAGTTGCTGTAGCATTTGGCCTGTTGGTGGTGCTGGGAGAGGCTCGAGGTTCATATCGGCAAACACATTTCTACTAAGCTTCGTGCGGTAATAAAAAATGCATGACTCGTTTCAGGGCCAAGATCTTCCAGGACATCGAGAGGCTGATTCATCCCAACGATATCCTGGATAAAGTAGTTTACGACCTCGACATTCCCAGGTGAGTTCTTACCTGTTTCTGTTCCTGCTTCTGTTTCTTCTTTAGCGTAATGTCCATTTATTCTTCATATGTACCGGAATATGACGTAACACTCTTATCCTCACTCCAGTTGCACAGTTTGACTCCAAAATCAAAGCTCTAGACTTGTTTTTGGACATCGGGTTTGTTATGGTCTAAGAGGGAGTCAAAATATGATTACAATGAGAGAACAAAGCAAAAACACACCCAGAAGATAACATATAAAGACAAAGATACACACATGAAAACGTTTCATAAAAAGCCTGATGATAAAAGTGGGTTTTAAAGGGACAGTTCAGAATTTAGGACGTAGGGCCTCATTTCCTCGTGAGCCAGAGTGTTGGAGACATGTGGAGACACTTTTTTAAATCTTCCTCCAGTCCTTGTATTTGCAGAGGTGCTGGTGCTGGGCTAGTGCAGGTCAATGGCCACAGTCGTCCTGCCACTAAAAACAGTCTGACCCACTCCACAGACCCGAGGAAAAACTATTAGAACTCCAGACTGTCCATGTGAACGTCTGTGTCCAGAGAATAATTTTAGAAGTAAAACCAACCGTTGCATTTGAAGGATTTATGTCTGAGCAGCAGTGAGTTGTTCTTCCTGACAGAAGCTCGACAGCGGCGACTGATATATGAGAAAATAGAACCTCAACATGAGACGATTCATGTGATGCAAAATTAGTTTTCTTTCATACATTATTCTATGGACACAGACAAGGCCGGTTTATCCTTTTGGGCCAGTGGCACGGTGCCCAGGAGCACTAACCATTCACAGCCAGTGGGGGGGACACCACATGGCACAAACTTAATATTTTTCATAAACGTGTATGTTATTCACTTGAGAATGTTAAATAGCCATGCATAGCTCATCATTAAAACATTAATTTCATAATAACAACAACAATAATAATGATGATAATACTGAACAAGTCGAGATTCGTTCATTCGCCCTTCGATCTGTCAGTTTAGTCAGTCCACACGTGTGCAAATTTATTTTACTTTTTTAACTTAAATAAAAATGCCTGAATTATGTGTGAATGTGAATTATTTTTGACAGGAAGGTAAGGTGTGTGCATAGTTTGGCGTTGCCTCAGGTGCTCCCTGGAGTGGCTCAGACTGTTTTTAGTGGCGACTATGACCATTGACCTGCACTAGCCCAGCACCAGCAACATCTGCAAATACAAGGACTGGAGGGAAGATTTAAAAAAGTGTCTCCACACGTCTCCAACACTCTGGCTCACGAGGAAATGACTCCCTATGTCCTAAATTCCAAACTGTCCCTTTAAGAAGTGATTTGAACTTTTAACCTTGCACAAGCCACAAGGTTCAAAGTTCCAAAGCGTCACTTGGTGCACGACCTAAACGAGCTTTAAAATGAAACTGAAGGGAAACTAAAACAGCAGCGATGTGTTTTCTGCATTCTGAACCAGTTGGAGGCACAGGAGAGTTTTATCGTCGGTGCTGGAGAGAAGCGAGTTGCAGTTGAGTCTGGGAAAACATGAGAGCGTTGACAACATTATGGAGACTGGGGGGGATACGAATATTTTGGAGTTTGGAAATGGTCCAGAGGTGGAGGGAACAAGAAAAAATGAGATGGGAGTCAAAGAATCCACCGAGATTTCTGGAAGAGGGAGTTATGCTCACGGACATGTTCTTCTCTTTCATTCATACTGACTAATAGTTCACCATTCATCACCATTGTATCACAAACAGACAGTTAAAAAGACTGAAATGACATTTTGCTAGTTGCAAATGAACAAATTACATTGAACTTATTTGCTTTTGTTTTTCCATCAGACATAGTTTTGTATTTGCTTGCACAGTTGAAGTTCTTTTATTCGTGTGTTTCAGCTGCCCTGTGATCGAAGATAATGGCGAATCGCTTAAATTCAACTCTCAGTTTGAGTCTGGAAATCTGAGAAAGGCCATCCAAGTCAGAAAGTAAGAGCTCAAGTCATTTATTTACCTTCATTTTGACCATATTAAGTGATTCCATAACACTTAATATCGCCTTATAACCTCCTTAATTAGTCTTAAAGGTGCACTGTGTAAGTTACAGGTCAGATCTATGGAGAGGCGACCCCGCTCACAGTCAGAATTCCTGTTTTCTAGGTATTTTTGAGCTATAAAACCACCTGTAATTGAATAAATGTACCACAGTGCTGTTTAACGTCACACTGTGGAACATTCCAGGCAGAGCAATGACATATAAGCAGGCGAAAAGTGACACGATGCACCTTTTAAGACTGAAGATAGTGTAGTTATGATAAAGTGTCACCGGTAATGGTCGTTTCCTCCCTCAGGTTTGAGTACGACCTGGTTCTGAACTCGGACATCAACAGTAATCACTATCACCAGTGGTTTTACTTTGAGGTGAGCGGCATGAAGGTCGGCGCCACCTACCGCTTCAACATCGTCAACTGTGAGAAGTCCAACAGCCAGTTCAACTACGGTGAGGAACGAGGGACACGTACGCGGTGAAAACACGGCATGATTCACGGGGCGAGCGCTCTCACCTCACAGCGAGAAGCTTCTTGAGTTTCCCTGTGGAGTTTGCTTGTTGCTCTTCTGTCTCTGGTTCTGCAGTTTCTTCCTTCAAACCAACACACACAGGACAGATACTTACATACATCTTTATTGGCGGACGATATCGTGGGAAAGCTCACGATGTTACGATATTCTACATAATAACAAGACTGACATTATAAAATACTTTGACCAGTCATTTGGTGCAACATTTATTGTCATTAGGGATGGAACGATATCTAAATCTCTCTGTACGATATTTTCACCATAAACATCTCACCAAACCAGATTTATTGCAATGTTTTGACTGTGAATCTGCTTCTTTTTCCTCTAAAAATGCCTTTACAAGACTTAATCCAAAGAATGAAGATGTAAAAGTGCTTAGAACAGTTATTTCTTCACGTCGTCTGCACTGAAATGGAGCAAAGGATCATGGTCTATGTAGTTCCCTCTGTTTTTTTTTTAGCTATTTCTGCATCAGAACTGTTCATTTAAGCATCTTCGTCTGTGTAATTGCGCATCCCTTTCTATTTTTATTTGAAAAGTTTAGTTCACTCAAAATGAACAAATCCAAATGTAATTTCCACCCTGGAAATGCAGAAGTGCTGTGGCTCTGGCCCTGGACCTGACAGGAGCTGTTTCCAGGACTGGACCAGGAAAGTCATGGAGCCACTGCACTTTTTTTGTTTTTAGGGCAATAAGGAGATTTTTAATTTACTTACAGACTTGAGATTTTGCATTTTTGTAGCTAAGGCCCGAAATTAAGCATTTTTATGTCCAAAAAGTTGTTTCTACATGTTTGCTGTGTGTTTTGTATAAAAGAATGTGAATTTTATTTTCTGTTTGTTTTTTCATCTCTATTTCTGGTCCTGTAGCTTTTATCACAGCCTCATGACACAACTACAGCAGCAGATTGTGAAATAACAGGTTGGACTGAACAAAAGGAGGTAGAACACTTCATTAGGGGTAAAAGGGGCAGTTTTAAAAGCAAAATTAAGAAAAAAATCCAGGCGAGGAGAAATGTACTAAAATTGCCCTCAGGTCTTCAGATACCTCAGTGGGCAGATTATTGAAAAATAGACTGTGAGTTTTGTGTGACAGATATGCAGAATGTAAAACCCGGCTGTATCGCTGATGATGAAGCTGTTTTCTGTGCTCTCTCTTGCAGGGATGCAGGTTCTCATGTACTCGGTCCAGGAGGCCATCGGCGGAAGTCCTCGCTGGGTCCGAACAGGAACCGACATCTGTTACTACAAGTGAGTTCTCCACACCTCAGGAGGCGACGCATTTAACACTGGGATTTTCATTTTACAGAAAGGGCTGGACGATTAATCACTTTTTAATATAGATTGAGATTCTGTCAGTGATCAGCTTGGGTCTCGTTTGTGTTCATGAAAATCAATACCGAATCCCATTCTGATGTTGTTTGTGGAAAGACAAAATAAAATACACACAGGACTTGGTTCCAGAAGTAAATTTCCAATTCATTTTTTTGCATAGACTTTCAAAAAAATACGTATTATTAAAAGTTTGAAAGTTTTATGGTAACTAATGACCACAACGCCTACAATTCTTTAAAAGTCTGTTTTTAAGTTATGCTGAGTTTAATGTTTTAACTAAGTTTCTTGGACTGAGTAAGTAGTGAAATATGCAGCCAAAAGCGGTGATCGAGCAGCAGAAAGAACGTTTGGAGTGAGCGAGAAACTTGTGTTTGACAAAAAGCGAAAGAAACTCTAGGAAAACTAGATTTTAACTAGATTCAGCTAGAGTTGCTCAAAAGTGACACTGAAGATGAAGAATTAAATGGATTTAGTGATTTGGAGCGAGACGGAGAGTTTGGTAAACTTATGTTCTGCTGTTTCTGCTCTAGTTTAGTGAATATCTGTTCATATGTGACATGAACAAAGCAGACACATGTTGAGCCTGTTCTTCTCTGTTCTGTTGTTACTATAACTCGCCTTTCAAAATGAAATGTCTGTTCTTGGTCTCTGATTTTATAAAATAAATCTCCCCCCAAAATGCAACTTATAGTCCAGTGCGACTTATATGTGTTGTTTTTCTTCTTCATTATGCATTTTTTGGCTTATAGTCCGGAAAATACGGAATATAATCTATGCCTTAGCCAGAAGAACTTTATTTTATTTCCATAATAAATGAACAAATATTTAGAGAACTCATTGCAGAAAGGCTCTGATTACTTTATTTCTTATTCCACAGGAATAATTTTGCCAGGAGTTCTGTAGCCGCCGGGGGCCAGAAGGGAAAGTCCTATTACACTCTGACCTTCAGTATACACTTCAAACACAAGGACGACGTGTGTTACTTCGCCTACCACTACCCCTACACGTACTCCACTCTCAAGGTAATTCTCCACGCTTTATTATTCCGATGTCGTTCAAAAAAAGCCAATTCTGGGAAATTAGCTCAAATGAACGCTCCATCGAATCTCCTGCAGTGATTCGCTGTCATTTACAGTCCCCTATCCCCCCAGCGCGGCGCAGATGCAGGTGTCTCATGAGATGCTTTGCAGTTTTGTTAAATTGTTTTTCACGCCGAGTTATCATAATTACAGTGGTGTTCAACAAGGGATTTGGGCCGTCACACTGAGCCATAGAAGACTGTAATATATTTTGGTTTATTTTGGTAATTGAAAAGCGAGGGAGGCTGAACAGTTTCGGAAAACAATCGAAAAGCGATTGTTCCGACAAGTATTGCAATTGCAGTCAGTTAAATTGATATTTTTAATCTCACAGAACTTTTAATTTAAAAAAAAAAAAGTTGCAAAATGAGCTGATTTAAAAAATAAAAGAAAAAAGTTGATTTCCAAATAAGGATTCAAAGTAATAATTTTTTGGATAAAGATTCAGACATTTCACATTTGTCTGACACATTTAAGCTGTTAAATTTAATATTACACTCATCCAAAACATGACTCAAGAGGTTTTAGACGTCATCCACGCATTTTTTTGTAATTTATCAATCTCAAGCCTACGTCACTCACGCTCCCACATGATAATCCTCCATAAATATACAAAAACATGATACAGAACTGTACACTACAACTTCACAAACCTGATGCGATGTGCACTCGCTGAAACTGAAACTTCTAAAACGTGTTGATATGGCGAATAAAGCATTTTCAAAACAATAAAATGTAATGTAATGATCGAAATATGTTATGGGTTAGCAGTTAATACCCCATAGAAGTTAAATACCCCCTTTTTAAGATTATACTGTGACATTTTATAGTTATAATTATCGATTATCCTCACGATACAATACTTGATACACGGCTCTTAGTACAATATTATCACAATACTGTTATACATGCGATAATCGATATATTGCACATCATATATTGCTGTTTCTACGAAGCGAATAGCTTTTAATAACAGTATTTCTTTGTTAAACCACAACCTGTGCAAAGTTAAAGGGATAGTTTCATTTTTTGACATGAATCTGTACGTCTCCGTCTGCAGTGTCGCATCAGCACTGACTTACCTCCCGACAGCGTCTGAGCCGAGTTCTTCCCTGGATTTGGTGCTGATGAAAGTGTCCGGCAAAGTTGGCTGAGGTCATGAAAATAAAGCGTTTTTCTTCTCAAAACAATATGTGTGCAGAAGCGGCGGCAGCTCGGAGTGATATAACCGTAGAGAAAATAGTACCAGGCGATTATGAGGTCTGACTTTTTTCCCGGTCACGTTCTGTGATGCAGATGTATCACTCTTTTGGACACATATTGTTTTGAGAAGAAAAACACTTTATTTTCATGACTCCAGCCAACTTTGCCAGACATTTCAGCACCAAAACCGGGCAATTTTAGTACATTTCTCCTCGCCTGGATTTTTCCTTCATTTTGCTTTTAAAACTGCCCCTTTTACCCCTAATGAAGTGTTCTACCTCCTTTTGTTCAGTCCAACCTGTTATTTCACAATCTGCTGCTGTAGTTGTGTCATGAGGCTGTGATAAAAGCTACAGGACCAGAAATAGAGATGAAAAAAAAAACTGAAAATAAAATTCACACTTTTTTATACAAAACACACAGCAAACATGTAGAAACAACTTTTTGGACATAAAAATGCTTAATTTAGGGCCTTAGCTACAAAAATGCAAAATCTCAAGTCTGTAAGTAAATTAAAAATCTCCTTATTGCCCTAAAAACAAAAAAAGTGCAGTGGCTCCATGACTTTCCTGGTCCAGTCCTGGAAACAGCTCCTGTCAGGTCCAGGGCCAGAGCCACAGCACTTCTGCATTTCCAGGGTGGAAATTACATTTGGATTTGTTCATTTGGACTGAAATAAACCTTGAAATAAAAATAGAAAGAGATGCACAATTACACACACCAAGATGTGTCATTTTCCATGTGTGAGAATTAACTCCACTTAGAGCGACTTTTTCCCTCGTTATAAACACACACAGTCAGAGGAGTCGACCATCTTGACTCACTTCACTCTTTGGCAAAGTTTGGCTCCATCAAAATGGACGGAGCGCATGAGTTTGGGGAAAACAAAGTTCCTATTGGACACTCGTTTTGCTCACGTCATCACACAGCGTGAGTGTGACGTAGGATAAAGCCGCAGAAATGTACGGAAACCTCTATGTCTGCACTTTCAGAGGGGAAAAGGAAGTTTCTGTCTTTTACCGATAGAAAGTTCTGCGCGGTTATAGAAACATATTCCTCGGTGTCGTATACGATACAGTAGGTCTTCGAGGGTTAAGATAAAATCCACCTTTTTCATGCCAAATTGTATCGCAGTCGCAAAATAAATATACAAAAAAATACTCATGATGATATATTGATTCAGCAGCTCATGGTGACAAAACTGTATCCACAAATTTAGTATCACGGTATATTTTTGTACACCCCTAAGTCCCTGTGTTTGTCCCTCAGATGCACCTGTCTAAACTGGAGGCCCTCAGGACTCCTCACATTTACCTGAGGCAGGACGTCCTGTGTCAGAGTCTGGGAGGAAACAGCTGCCCCCTCCTCACCATCACTGCCATGCCCGAGTCCAACTCCAACGACCACATCTGCCAATTCAGTAAGACCCAGGAGGGATTCTGCAGCTTTAAACTTACAAGAGAAATGTTTGAATGAAAACCTATTGTCCTATTTGTCTTTCTGAGAGCAGGGTTCCCTTTTCTGGAGACGTAGACTTTATTTATTTGCCTAGAATGTTCCGCAGTATACAATAAACCTGTCTAAGATAGCACTAAGACAGCAATTTATTGTATATATAGTTTTATAATCCTTATCTTTACAGATCTTTATAGAGTTTGTCTATTTTTAAGTAATTCTGCACTTCTGTTGCTGCTACTGTTTTCTGGCTGTTCTCTTAACTGTGCGTTGCAACACTGAAATTTCCCCATTGTGGGACAAATAAAGGATATCTTGTCTTATCTTATCTCTCACAAGGGAGACGAGCAGGTTACAGCACCATGCTACATTACAGGTCAGATCTGTGGAGAGTCGCCCCTGTTCACAGAAGGAATTATTGTATTTTTGAGCTATACAACACCTGTAATGAATAAATACTCCAGTAGGTGAATGTGTTTAATATCATAACGTGGAACATTCCAGGAAAAGCAGTTACATCTCCATTGAGACAAGGGGGAAGCAGAAAAGTTGCGTAGTGCACCTTTAAAGGTCCTGTACCAGATTTTCCTCCATGTATTTGAGCAGAATGTGTCTTGTCCCAGCATCTATTGCATTATATAAGCAGCTCTTGAGGTCAAAATATCAATCCACCAATCAAACTTTATTTGTGCAGCACTTTTCATACATTGGAGCTCAAAGTGCTGCACATGCAACAGAAAAATTACAAAGATTAAAAACAACAGCAGCCCCCAGCCCAGTGTTTCCCCCACATTTACAACAGTTTAGACAGAAAATATAAACATAAAGCTCCTAAAGGTTATGGTAAAAATGAAAATGGAGAGCTAAAATTAGATAGAGGCTAAGTAAAATATGAATAATTTAATTTAAAACAAATATACTAATAATAAAACATGTATTTAATTTAAAACAAGTAAAAGTTTTAGTTAAAAGCTAAATTAAAAAGATACGTTTTGAGTTCACTTTTAAATATACGAACACTCGCTGCAGACCTCAGATCTTCAGCTCGACTGATCCACAAACGGGGCCGTAAAAGCCGAACGTCGCCTCACCGTGAGTTTTAGTTTGGACTCTTGGGAGTTTAAAGAAGAAACCTGAGGACCTGGGAGATATTAGAAAAGCAGATCGGATAAATAAATAAATAAGGCTAAGGCCGTTAAGAGCTTTATGAAGCAATAAAAGAACTTTAAAATCTCTCCTGAAGCTCACTTCTGTCTGCGTCTAATCGGAAAGCTTTTTATAGTTGGTATGCTGGTCGTTTTTATCTTTACCTTCACGCAAAACTCCACATTGATGCATGAGAGTTGTGCAAAGTGCTTATAAACTCATCATGGTGAATAATTGGGTTGCTCAGAATGCATAAGGTAAGTGAGGGAAAACTTTGGACCGCTGCAAAGCATTTAAACTAGTTCTGTTTTCACGCCTTTAACATTAATAAAATGCATTTAAGACGTGTATTATGTGAGCAAAACCAGGTAGTGTTTTTGTGCTTGGAGTGCACTGCCATAGTTTTGAAAATAGTTTTGACCACTGAAAACATTTATTCTTGTTTTCTCAAATAAACAACTTAAGTACATCAATAATTTCAAAATACAAGAAAAAATATCTGTACCCGTTACAAATGTTATACTGTTACTTAAAGGTGTGTTCTGGTGGAGGGTCCGTCAAGAGCTTTTCTCCATGCAGACCTTTTCTATCTGCATGGAGACCAAACCAGACCAAGTTACAGGTCAGATCTGTGGAGAGACGACCCCGCACACAGTCAGAATGCCTGTTTTTATGGGTATTTTTGAGCTATAAAACCATATAACTGAACCAAACGTAAGATAGAACAGTTTAATCTCACACTGAGGAACATTCCAGACATGTGACGGACCTCCAGCCAAAAAGCTCCGTCGCGCACCTTTAAATTAAACGTTCACTTGTATGCAACTTTTGGGAGGAAAATCGGACTTTCATTTACTCATCTGACTCCTTTACACTGACATCGATTTTCCACTCTCGTTAGGACAGTACTAATTTTATCCCACGGTTCTTTAAGAGCAGCACTAAAGCACGGTTTTACTTAAAGACAGTGCTAAATTTCCACTTTTCCTAAAGCGGCACTTAAATGTCAGTTATTACCTTAACCCCTTTCCTCCCAGTGCTCGTCGATGGAGAAGAACTCACAAATGAGAAGAATTCAGCTCAATTCTATTTAGTTTATTGAATACACTGATAAAATACTGTCCCTGATCGAATACAAAACCTGGGATCCAAGACCGGGCGCTCTGCTTCTCACATCTCCTTTCTCTCCCTGAACCCCTTTTTATTTACGTCGCGTTCTCCTGGTCTAAACAACAAATGATGCCGTCTTATCGGTTGCAGCCAGTTGTTTTCTTCTCACATTGGTTCAAAAAAGTTCTTCAATGTAGAACGTCACCTCTTCACCTCTCGCCCGGACATCTCTGCAGATACACTGGAGAAAACATTTTGCACAACAGGAAGTAGCATCATTTTGACCTTTATTTGCTGCAGTTTCAGAGGCTAGTCGTCTGGTATTATTTCCTCTTCTGGCTTTGTAGACATCTCATGTGATTAACACCTTTTAAAGTTGAACTCCGGCATGTTAGAAGCTAAAGGATATATTTATGAGCAGCCTTAACCCTAACCCAAGCTTTGTCGATTTCCCACTGCGCAGGCGAAAGCCCAAAAGACTCGATTGTCGACTCCAGTGAAGCAACAAGTGAGAATCGACTACTGACGGTGAAAAACAATAGAAACTGAAAGTTGTTGAAAGAAAATGGTTCGGGAATGTATTTTTTTTTTGCATTTTTCAAAAAATATAATTCACTCGTAAATAAACGGGATTAGAAACGACATCGGCGATTGAGTCTTTTGGGCTTTGGCCTGTGCAGCGGGAAATCAACAGAGGTAAGGCTAAGGCTGATTATAAAGTTGTTTTCTAACGTTTCCAGACACTAATGAGTGAACCAGGCAGAGCGTTTTGTTTGTTAGACTCGTGGCTGTTGTCAGATGGGTTAAAGTGGTGTTCAGCTTCTTCAGTCTGAAGCAAATTGATGTTTTACGAGGAAGTTCAGAACTTGCCCCCATCACTACACTAGTTTGTTGCCTTGACAGACTCACTGCCACAGTGAGATCTCCACCGAGGAAACACTGATCTGTGCCGTTTTTTGGCTTCTGATAGAATTCGACCTCCTCTAGAAACAGACTGTAGCTTCAAACGTGCCGGAGTTCAACTTTAAGCAATAAACAAGCATAAAATAGTCCTACATAATATCTAACACAACCTGCCTCCTTCTTGTGTTTGCTCAGGAAACCGCCCTCTGATCTTCCTGTCTGCCCGGGTGCACCCAGGGGAGACCAATGCCAGCTGGGTGATGAAGGGCAGCCTGGAGTTCCTCATGAGCTCCAGTCCTTTGGCCAACAGCCTGCGGGAGTCCTACATCTTTAAGATCGTCCCCATGCTCAACCCCGATGGAGTCATCAACGGGAAGTGAGTGACCGATGTTTTAATACGTACTGGCTGTGGGCTCGTAGTTCTGCAAATGAAGAACAGTGTGATTAGTCTAACAGGGATCTAGATTTCACACTCCGCCGCTGCAGCCTGGTGTTTCTCATTAAAAACTCCAGGCTGTAACCAGGGCAGTCGTGTGGGAGGTCACCAGCTACTTTAAATTGCAGAAAAAACTTAGATTTGGATGTTTTTGTAAATGTACTTGCAAATGTACCTAATTTTCAGTTGCAAAAAAAAAAAAAAAGGAACAGTAGATAATGCTATTAAAACTCCATGTACACAGTTTCTTAGCAAAAATTTTCCTCTTTAAAGGTGCATTGTGAAACTTTATAACTTGTGTAATGGTGGAGGGTCTGTCCTAAGATTTTTTCTATGGAGATTTGGTTGCTTTGACTGAAATGTTCCACATTTGCCATGTTCACATGAGAACTTTAATTCCGAATAAACATAATTTAATTCTGAATAAAATAATTCTGCTTTAAAAAGACCGTACAAACACTTAATTCCTAATAAAAATTATTTGGAATTAAACTTTATTCTGAAGTAAGTGGGTTTATTCAAATTTTAAAGCCGAATGAATTTCTTCCTGGATCCTGTAAACGTTTCTTCTTCTTCACAATAATCCCGGTGGTTGGTGCTCGTTGGCTCGTCCTTCTGATCCGGCTCCTCCAGTCGTCTCTTGGGACTTTCCTCCACGTCTCTTTGGATTTGTGAGCGGGATGTGGGAGTGGGCTGAGGTGTGGCAGCCTCAGACTCAGTTTGTCTTCTTCCTCCTTCTCCCACACTCTTCCCTTCTCCTCCTCAGCTCACAGACGTGAGGCGTGAGGAGAGAATTCTCCAGCTGCTGCTTCATCGGAACCACTGCAGAAAAAATTTGGATCATGTTTGTGTCGGCGGCGAAACGACAAACCGAGATGACAGAAAAGAGCAGCTGAAGTGTGGGTTTTCTTCCCAAAGACGGAAATACGTTTGTGTCGCTGTCCAATCAGAACCTTCCCCACCCCCAGACGCTGAGCGGAATTAAATAAAGACGATTTAATGTGTATTTCATGTATTCCATCAATTTGGAATTATTATTTCCATCTAAACGCAAAGGAGAATATTTTTATTTTGAAGTATTTAATTCAGAGTAATTCATTCAGAATTAAAAAATATCAGAGATCACATCACAGACCTGTCATGTAATTTGGCTTGGTGGTGTCACATTTTGTCTCATGCATAGGTTTAATTTAATACTGTGGAGCATTCTGGACAAAGCAACAACATCTCTATGGAGACTAGGAGGTAATGGACCCTCCACCAGAAAAATGACCCAGTGCAGCTTTAAGCACTGCCCTCTGGTGGTCGTCCGGGATTAAACAGAACTTAACTGTATAAAATATTCAAGACACAAACACAAGATCTGGCAGCTCACACTGCAAGGATTAAACAAGGCACTTAAACTTCCTGATTAGACAATCTGTTACGACCCAGCTCTGCTAGGGGCAAGTAACAAAAACAAAAAACAGGATGGAAAAACTGAATGAATAAAGTAATTTTATTAACAGGAAGTACAAGGTAACAAAACAAAACATGCTAAAATATGTGCACAACATAACCTAAACTAAGAAACAAAATAACAGGACTAACATTTAACAAGCTGTGCCAAAAACAAAAGGAATTAACAACAATTTACTGTGACTAAATCTGCACTACAATTGTTATGAGTCGGTACTGAATTTGAACACGTTTACTTTAAATTCTGTTGATAAGTTAAAGATGCACTGTGTAACTTTTTTGGTGGAGTATTTGCCATTTGAGTCAGAATTGCTGTTTTGTTTTTCTATTTTTTGTTGTTGTTTTTTTGCTATAAAATGACCTGTAATTGAATAAATGTAAAGTAGAGCTGTTTAATGTCACACTGAGCAATAACATTTCCAAAGCAACAAAAAGGTGACAGACCCGCAACCGAAAAGTCACACACTTTCAGCTAATAATCCATTCTTCATTCTGCTCGTCTTTTCCGTTTTAGCCACCGCTGCTCTTTGAGTGGAGAGGACCTGAACCGCCAGTGGCAAAGCCCCAACGCCGACCTGCACCCCACCATCTACCACACCAAGAGCCTGCTGCAGTACCTGGCTCACGTACAGAGGGCGCCACTGGTACGAGCCATTACACAGTGCCCAGTTTATGGCGTCTTCACTCTGTTTGGACACACTACACTAAACAGCGATCAATACCTCCCCAGTAGTTTTAGGCATAATGCAGTTCTCATCAGCGGAGTCTCAGTGGGGCTCTATAGTCTATAACGGGACTATCGCCCTTAATGTTTAGGAGGTTTTAACCAGGCAGTGCATAGGAGGAGTGCACGGCTATTTTCTGTGTATGTTTCCCATAAAGACCGACCGTATGCGCCGAGTCTATTATCCTAATGATCTTATGGACAAAATGGCGAATGTTGTTGTGGAGATATGCCAAACATTAGGGACGCACCGATACCACTTTTTTGAAAACCGATGTCGTTTATTTCATTCATAAAGTAGAAAACGACTGACAGAATATCAAACGTACAAGAAATGAATGAAAAGGAGCAGAAAGACGAGTCGTCTTATGTCATCTGCCCCCTTTTCCCTTTTCTAGACACATTAACACAGATAATCGCTGTGAAATTTCATTTCAGTCGCAATTATGGATCAAATGCAAACAGAAATCTTCCCTTTTATGCACAATAACGTTCTTTTTCATACATACACATTGCACTGGATTTTATGTGTTTTTTAAATGCCGTCGTTGTTCTTGATTCTTTGATTTGTTTGTCAAGACTTTTCCATAACTGAGCTCCTTTCACAGCGACGCTTCGCTCCATAACTTTGGTTCTGAATCTGTTTTTTTTAAACACGTCGGTTCCTTTTAAATTGTAGTGGTTTGTTCTTTGAATATTTACAGGTAAAACTCTGCACTTTGCTTTGTACAGGACTTTGAGGAGACTTAAGTCAACAATATCACACATTTTCAACACTTTATGTTTACCAAATAATGGGTTGGACGGCTCGATAATGACTGTTGGTGATAATTCTCAAGGCCCTTTTCTGTAAAATGAATAATGGCTGTAGGTAATATACATTATATGTGTTGACCCCCCACCTGCCGATACCGATACCGATACTTTACCAATCTTACAAATGTGCAAGCTCAAAAAATATATATTTAATAAACCAGGAAAAATCTCTCAACACACCAGGCTGTGTCCCTAAGAAGAACTTTGAACTTTTCTTATTATTATTATTTAATTTAGCTTTGATTGAGAGTGAGATGAAAGTTTGACTTTTTGAACCTTTGAATCTTGATTATAAAGTGTTTAATGCAGCTTTGCGCACATTAGGTCACATTTTACAGAAACAAAACTTAAAACATGGCATGGCTCATTTGCATACAGTATAAGCGCTGATGTGGTTCAGCTTCTGTCGGACTAAAGGACTCGACTCAGTGAATATGAGTGTTCTCTCTGTGACAGAGGATGTTCTGCTGATGCTGAGTCTGTTCTGTGCGTATGTCGCGTTGGTTCATGTTAAACTTTTCGGAGATCGTACGAGTGCAGCAGCTTTTTCACTGATGTCGCTACAGTCGCTTTATTTATGTTGACACTAGTTTCTCATCACCGGAAACTGGTTTATTCGGGAAAACTGAAACTGGGACACTGCGTAATGTGTCGTGTAACAGTGGTATCAGTGCGTGGTATCGGCAAATGTTTAACAAGTACGAGTAAATTATGGAAGTATCGGGCCGACACCTGATACCAGTACTAGTATCGGTGCATCCTTACGAAACATTTTTAGGTTTAGTAGCTCAGTTGGAGGGTTCGTCCTCTGATCTGAAGGTTGCTGATTAAACTCCCACTCTCGACGTAAACATTGGTAGTTTGGTCGGCTGCAGCTCCCACAGAGAAATGCTGTCACGTGTCCTTGGGCAAGACACTTAACCTCCCTCTCGTAGCCTCGTGTATGAATACGAGTGTAAATGAGCGAGCGGCTCCTTGATGTAAAGCTCTGAACCTTGAAGGTAGAGAAGCGTTACATAAAACTGTGACCATTTACTTGTCCACGATGCAGAATTTTAAGCTTTAAAAATTGTTTCATTACAAAAAACACATTTAAAACTCAAAATTCTGCAAGATGTTTAATAACAAAAACAGATTTTCAATGCATTTCTACTGCAGATATTGTGGCCGTTAGTTACCACTGAGGAAGTAAAGCAGGGGATATTTTTTTCTGAATCATTATCTGTATCCGAGGAACCAAAAGCCTTTATTTCACTTCTCCAAAGAAAAGGTTTGTCTGATGAACTGCTGCATCTAATGAAATACACCGGGTGTTCTGTTCTGCTGCCTCACTTAACATTTCAGCCTGAGAACATCTTTAACTCGACCTTATCTGCTCTCTGTAATTCTTTTGGCTTTTAAAAAACTGAAATTGTGATCTGGGCCCGAAAAAATCTCCTTCGCCATAACATCCATCGCAATAGTTACACGATTTAAAGGCGCAATTTGTAACTTTTCAAATAGGGTGTCCTCTGCCTCCTTGTCTCCATGGAGATTGTTCCACAGTGACATTACACTTATCTTACTTGCATTTATCCAATTCCCAGATGAATGCAAGTGCAAGACTGTTGATAGGCTCACCTCCCCACAGATATGACCTGCATGTAGAAAAGTTTAATGTCATACTGTGGGACTTTCCGGCCAAAGCAAACATGTCTCCATGGTGACAAGCAGCTGACAGGAAGGTTCCTTAGGCCTCCTTTATAGGTCTATATTACATCTGATGTTCTAATGTTGTTTCTTCGCATAGTCCGTATGTATGAGTGGGCTAAGCTAACCCGTTAGCCGCCGCGTGTCAAACAGGAAGTGCTCCAGGAGGCTCTTGGGGCTCCTTCACATTAGGATCTTCTCGTCCCTCTGTCTGGACCTGCTGCTCTGAGCCTCGTCATTCTGGACTTAAACTGTTCGTCTGAAGCCGCCACACAGGATCCTGAACTTTTCATTTCTCTGTTTTGTTCCTGAATCAAGATCTGAACATAAATAACGGACCAATCAGACGCCTTCATTCCCCGAGGCCCCTCCCCCTAGTGTTAGCAACAGGTTAGATTGACAGCTCGTTTTGCTGCTAAGTAAGTTCCCTTCCCGCTTTCCCCCGAGTGACGATTTCTGAAATAAAATGACAAAATATCTCAGTCACAATATCTAATGTGACTAGAATCTGAACGAGCAGAATTTAACGAGCATAAAGTAAAGTGAATTTGGTTAAATTGTGACTCTATTGTTGTTCGTACGGAACAGAACAAACAACATAAATCAGTGACTTAAACTATTTAAAGTTTGCTGCTAAAAGCTCAAAGTTTCTTCTTCTTGTGCAGAATCAGGTAAATCCAGTGTCCTGCAGGTGCAGAGTATCACATCCATAGTCCGTATATATGATGCATCAGCTCTGCCAGGAGGAGGCGCCACATTTAACCTCCTCACTCATGATTGGCTCTTGTGTTGCTATGATACTCGCGGGAGGATTTCCAAATATGGACCTGGCTCCAGATTCGCTCCTGTAACCGTGGCAACAGGAGCCTCATTTGAGCGACGCTGTGGAGACGTCACTCACTCAGACACTCAGATACACGCTCTATGTTTCTTCGTCACAAACAAACCTGGAGTTGTGTTTTGTTTCATTCACACATGTTTAACACACAGACCCTGAAGACACTCCTGCACCTTGTGATGTCAAGCGGTAAAACAAATGCTCCACTGTGTTGTTAAACTCCCAGAATCACTTGGACAACTTCAGCCCTAGAACCGCCAATCTCTACTGAACCAAGAGTAAAAGCATTTGAGTGTAACAGACGTAGGCGGACTATTAATAAAGAGCTACTCAAACATGTGCGAATGAAAGAAAAACACAACTGCAGGTCCAAGAACACTGTAACGAGGCTTAAAGGTCACAGGAGTCCATTTTGTGTAATGTGGGACCTTTAAAAGAGACTTCAGTTCAGCTGCTTTATTGTCATTATCACATTGGTGAGTTTCAGATGACGTCACAGCATTCTGCAGTCCAATTTTAATGAATACAGATGAGGGGCAGCTAAAATTAATATTGTTAAAATGGAAAATTATGCTGCAGTATAGTGAGTTCTTGGGTTTAGACAATAATAATTGACCTGTTGGATATTTCGTGGCAAAGTACAGTGTTATTAGTAGGAAAATCTAGCTCTCGCTTACGTCATCGCATTAAAAGAATCTGAAAACTACCAAGAAACTGACGACGAAATTATGTTGGAGCCACACAACAAGCCGCATAGTCTGGTGCCAGTTGTCGGAGGTCCAAGCCGCCGTCTGCGCCCTCCCTCATCCCGCGTTCCCCCCTCTCTCCGCTCCGGTGTTTCTGCTCGTGATGAAACGGTCCGTTCCCTCAAACCGTTTCCTCTGAAGATCCTCGGCCACATTCACTGCCACATGTGGTGCAAAAAGGCCTGTAGCATCTCAAATGTCCACAGCCTCTCGCACAGTCTCCCTGGAGATGAGGAAAACAGAGAGAGGGGGAGAGAGGAGAGAAGGAACAGGAGAAATGGGGAGAAAAGAGATCGGAGAGGGGGAGGGAGTGGAGAGGGAAAGGGAGAAGAGAAAGGGAAAACAGAGAGGAGAGATAAGGAGAACAGACAGACGAGGGACAGAGAGAGCGTGAGAGAGGAGAGAAGGAGAAATAGAGAGAACAGAGAAAGAGAGGGGAGGGAGAGGAGAGAGAAAGAAGAAAAGGGAAAACGGAGAGGAGAGAGACAAAAGGGGGACAAAGAGAGCATGAGAGGAAAGAAAGACAGCAGGAGAACTAGAGAGAACAGAGAAAGAGAGGGGAGGGAGAGGAGAGAGAAAGAGAAGAAAAGAGGGAGAACAGAGAGGAGAGGGGCAGAGAGGGCAAGAGAAAAGAGAAAGAGAGCAGGAGAAACAGAACAGAGAAAGAGACGGGAGAAAGAGAGAGGAGAAAGAGAGCAGGAGAACTAGAGAGGAAAAACAGAGCAGGAAAACTAGAGAGAAATCGAGCAGGAAAAATAGAGAGAACAGAGAAAGAGTTGGGAGGGAGAGGAGAGAGAGAAGAGAAAGGGAAAACAGAGAGGAGAGAAGAGAGAGACATAAGGAGAACAGACAGACGAGGGACAGAGAGAGTGTGAGAGAGGAGAGAAGGAGAAATAGAGAGAATAGAGAAAGAGAGGGGAGGGGGAAGAGAGAGAAAGAGAAGAAAAGAGGGAGAACAGACAGGAGAGGGACAGAGAGAAGGCAAGAGAAAAGAGAAAGAGAGCAGGAGAACTAGAGAGAAAAACAGAGCAGGAAAACTAGACAGAAAAAGAGAGAAATAGAGCAGGAGAAACAGAGAGAACAGAGTTAGTAGGAGAAACAGAGAAAGAGAGGGGAGGGAGTGGAGAGAGAAAGAGAAGAGAAAGGGAAAATAGAGAAGAGAGAGACAAAAGGAGAACAGAGAAGAGAGGGACAGAAAGAGCATGAGAGGAGAGAAAGAAAGCACTCGAAAGAACTAGAGAGAACAGAGAAGGAGGGGAGGAGAACTAGAGAGAAAAAGAGAGAAATCGAGCAGGAGAAAGAGAAAGAACAGAGAAAGAGAGGGGGAGGGAGAGGAGAGAGAAAGAGAAGAGAAAGGGAAAACAGTTCATTTGACACAATCCAACAGTCCCTCGTGTTCATTTCCTTAGAGTTTTTCTTCTGACACGTTTACGGTGCAAAAATATTATACTTCCACTTGTTTTTACTCTACACATTTTATTATATTTATTTATTTTAGGCATATTTCTGGGATTTCCAGTGTGCCCCGTCTCTCCCCTGGGCCCTGTGTCGGTTCCTGGTCAAAAACTGAGCCCCAAACACCCAAAGTTTCCAAATGTGCTCAGTGTGCGAGTCAGGGAGCCACAAACGCAGCCAAAAGAAGAAAAAAATAATGCAAATCCTAATACAGATCGGCTCCCTCATTTCAACTTTACCTTTTATGCTTAGAGCGTCTCTAACCCGACCTTCACTGCTTTCTGTAAATCAGTTTTTCCGTCATGTCCTCCTTCCTTTTTCCTTTTGTGTTCAGGTGTTTTGTGACTATCACGGCCATTCGAGAAAGAAGAACGTGTTTATGTACGGCTGCAGTGTGAAGGAGACCGTGTGGCAGTCCAACATCAGCGCCACCTCCAGTGATCTGCAGGAGGACATCGCCTACAGAGTGAGCTTCAAACGCCTTTATTTATTTGATTTGTGCAGTGCGTATTAATGAACATCTGTAACTATAGTACAAATATGACTGATTATTGCAAAAAGAGCTCCATCTGTGGTCCCTATAGACAGATGACAGAGAGAACAAATAAAAAATACAAAACAGTTACATGAGGCATAACGCAGAACAGCAAAAGGCTGGTTTAAAAGTGTTCACAGACTTGGTTTATCCTTCATCCGCAGTTTAAGGTGCAGTTGAACATAGATAGAGATGGACTTTCTCCTTCCTCCAAGGCACCAGTTGTGGTGCATCTGCTGCATCTGGTGTGGCCCTACTGCTCATCCCACTCGGCGTCTTTTAACCCTCAGCTCTTTGTCCTCTTATATTTTTTGTCATATTTGGTCAATTTATTTTTATTTATTTTAGAGGCTAAGTTTTTTCTAGTTTTCATCTGTAGTTCCTGGACAATAAGACTGCGTTTACACTGAAACAAATCACCATATCACCGTATTGGAAACGATTTGCATCCATACACGAAACGCTCGTCACATGACGGGCGGGCGTCACGTCGTCACAACACCAGGTGGGCGGTAAAAACAAGGAGCAGAGCACCACATCTGAAGGTGTCGTAGTTTTATGGAATTTGCAGCAGCCGATTTCGAGCTGAGGAAGTGTGAAAACAGTAGACCAACGCTGTTTTGCGTCTGTCTCGGATTTGTTTAAATTGTTTTCCACAATAGCGTCGCATGCCCGATGCCACGAACTCAGCGAATCAGGAAGGCGCAAGTCACAGTGACGCATGACGGCAGCTAGAGCCCTGACATCAGCGTATCAGTGTTTTCAGCGTTTTCATGCATCCACATGGCGCCGGATCAGATCCGTACTCAGGCGAATTCGTGGGAGCTGGTGTATCCAGATTGTTCCGTCTCCGGAGTCGTTTTCCATCGGATTAGTGTGGACGAACACTGCATCTACATCGAAAACAACTCAAACATGTGGACGGGGCCTAAGAGTTTGTTATGGAAAAAAATTATATTGACCCACACCCGCTCACGAGACCATATCACCCCCGTTCTGCAACAACTCCACTGGCTCTCCATCCAACAGCGCATCAACTTCAAGATCCTCCTGATCACCTACAAAGCTCCTCCATAACCAGGCCCCTGCAGACCTCACAGACCTGGTCCAGCCCCACCGTCCCTCCCGCCGCCTCTGATCAGCCGACTCCAACATCACCTCCTCACTCCCACAGTCAAATCAAAGCCCCGGACCTTGGGGGACGGAGCCTTTGCCCTCTGGAACTCTCCCCCTTCACATCAGAAACTCAGACTCACTAAACACCTTCAAAAAAACACTCTAAACACCTTTTCCTCAGAGCTACAGCCCCCACACATGACCGCTCCTCATTACTGTTTTGTCTGCCCTGTCCTTGCTTTAGTGTAACCTCATTGTGAAGTGTCTTTGTGTAACCGTGAAAAGCGTGACATAAAACTGATGTATTATTGTTCAAATAATCATCCACCGCCTGGATCACTCCTGCATCACTCCTGCATCACTCCTGGATCACTCCTGGATCACTCCTGCATCACTCCTGCATCACTCCTGCATCACTCCTGCATCACTCCTGCATCACTCTTGGATCACTCCTGGATCACTCCTGCATCACTCCTGGATCACTCCTGGATCACTCCTGGATCACTCCTGGATCACTCCTGGATCACTCTTGGATCGCTCTTGGATCGCTCCTGGATCGCTCCTGGATCGCTCCTGGATCGCTCCTGGATCACTCCTGGATCACTCCTGGATCACTCCTGGATCACTCCTGGATCACTCCTGGATCACTCCTGGATCACTCCTGGATCACTCCTGGATCACTCCTGGATCACTCTTGGATCACTTTTGGATCACTCCTGGATCACTCCTGGATCACTCCTGGATCACTCCTGGATCACTCTTGGATCACTCCTGGATCACTCCTGGATCACTCCTGGATCACTCCTGGATCACTCCTGCATCACTCCTGGATTACTCCTGGATTACTCCTGGATTACTCCTGGATTACTCCTGGATTACTCCTGGATCACTCCTGCATCACTCCTGGATTACTCCTGGATTACTCCTGGATTACTCCTGGATTACTCCTGGATTACTCCTGGATTACTCCTGGATTACTCCTGGATTACTCCTGGATCACTCCTGGATCACTCCTGGATCACTCCTGGATCACTCCTGGATCACTCCTGGATTACTCCTGGATCACTCCTGGATCACTCCTGGATCACTCCTGGATCACTCCTGGATCACTCCTGGATCACTCTGCACACACTTCGGAGCCTCGACACACAGGACACGTCACTCTCAGGACCGCGGGATGCAGACGCGGCCTGCGGGGAAACAGTTTATCCACACAGGGCGACGCTCCGTGCGCTCTGTCGGCTCTGGGATTGTGCTCCGTCATTATATGCAGTTAAAATCTGTTAGAAAGAGCACTTTTTGCAGTGACATCTTAAAAACAGAGGTGCTGATGAATGGACTAAGCGAGTGTGATGTGGGCTCCGGTCAAATGAAGCTCATGATGCTAAAAGTTACAGGGGAAATTTGAGGCCAGGCCATATTATGATTAGGGTTTTTAAATGGACATAATAGCGAAATAAAAACAGCAGGATCATGTAGAGCGGGGTTAATACGAACATTTTAAGACCAAAATGATGAGGCTCACAGCAGCAGTTACAGAGAGAGGGGCGATTATATTCCAGTGTAGAAATGAAGTGTGTATGTGTGTTTATGCGAGGTGTGAGTATGTGTGTATATGTACCTCATGAACTTTAGTGCGAACTGCTGTCTGGACATTTTGTTATATTTACTGTTAATTTTCAACTTTTCATTTAACGTAACGGTTCAAAGCCCTTTTAGGCACAGGCGTTGGCTATAAACACTGTGGTAAATGCGTCAGATTATTTTGACACAGTGATCTATGCTTATTGTATCTGTGCTTATCAAATAAACTATAGATAAATCGATAAATAAATGTAAGTTAATGGGAGCCAGGGTCAGAAGGAGCCTGAAGTGCACCCATGCTCACTTCCTATTTGCAGTGCAGCATATATATATTATTTATATATACAGCCTATGGTAACAACTCAAGTAATCAGCCCAAACAACACATTAGCTCAAGTGATGTCAGTGCAATAATGTGGGTGGAAGTTGATGAAGCAGTTTGATATGACAAAATAACTTTTAATTGGTTGACTCAGTGCTTTTTAGATTGTGTTGTTTAAATATGCATGACACTTCATTCACCCAGAATTAATTGGCTGAGGCCTGCATTATACTCGACTCTAAAGACGGCCACTAACTACAGGAGAGTTTGTCCGATTTTGGCTGCGATTTCTTCTCCCTGAGTTCAGGGAGGAATGACCTGATTTTTTGTCTCTGTGTGTGATGTTGAAGCTGTTGCTCCTCGTGTGTCTGCGGTGTCAGTGTCAGATCAGAACCACTAGAGACGGGCATTCAATTACATTTTATTAATTGATCGCCAGGAAAATTAACAATCGATTTTCAATTAATCAGTAACATTTTATTTTAAAATTATTATCACTATTATTACTATTACTAATCTGCATAAATAAACTCAACTTTA
Organism: Odontamblyopus lacepedii; assembly: GCA_034769755.1. NCBI lineage: Eukaryota > Metazoa > Chordata > Actinopteri > Gobiiformes > Gobiidae > Odontamblyopus > Odontamblyopus lacepedii. The sequence goes on along the minus strand of CM068358.1, from coordinate 3,269,211 downwards.
CAACATCTAAACCTCCTGACTCCAGAGCCTCATCAGTGTGAGATCAGAATGTGTTTAATGCAGATTTAAACATTTACTTATGTTTTACAGAAACTAAACTTAAAACCACATGACTCATTTGCGTAAGTGAAAAAAAGCAGCTCTTTCCTTGTGCTGATGTGGTTCAGCTTCTGTTGGACCAGTGGTTCTTAACCTGAGTTTGATTGAACCCCAGGGGTTCAGAGTCAGACTCAGGGGTTCAGAGTCAGTCTCAGGGGTTCAGAGTCAGACTCAGGGGTTCAGAGTCAGACTCAGGGGTTCAGAGTCAGACTCAGGGGTTCAGAGTCAGACTCAGGGGTTCAGGGTCAGACTCAGGGGTTCAGAGTCAGACTCAGGGGTTCAGAGTCAGACTCAGGGGTTCAGAGTCAGACTCAGGGGTTCAGAGTCAGACTCAGGGGTTCTGGGTCAGTCTCAGGGGTTCAGAGTCAGTCTCAGGGGTTCAGAGTCAGACTCAGGGGTTCAGGGTCAGACTCAGGGGTTCAGGGTCAGTCTCAGGGGTTCAGAGTCAGTCTCAGGGGTTCAGGGTCAGTCTCAGGGGTTCAGAGTCAGACTCAGGGGTTCAGAGTCAGACTCAGGGGTTCTGGGTCAGTCTCAGGGGTTCAGAGTCAGTCTCAGGGGTTCAGGGTCAGACTCAGGGGTTCAGGGTCAGACTCAGGGGTTCAGGGTCAGTCTCAGGGGTTCAGGGTCAGACTCAGGGGTTCAGGGTCAGTCTCATATGATTCATGATGTCTTGCCCCGTTTGGCCGTTATTGGATGCAGGAAATTTTATGTGTGCAATAGTCTGTCACTGTGGTGATGGTGTCGTGTCATTTCTTTCTTAATATTTTCCCTTCATACGAACTATGTGGAGCAAAAAAAGAAAGTGGTCGGACGAATATGTAAAATATGGATTCACATGTGGCACCAATAAAATATATAAACCTGTGTCTGAATTTGAAAAAAACATTTTATTTGTCCAGTTAAGAAGGTTCGGTGAATGTGCAGATGAAACTAGTGGAGTTCAGAACCTCCAATAAGGTGAAGAACCACTGGGTTGGACTAAAGAACACAACTCAGTGAATATGAGTGTTCTCCCTGTGACAGAGGATGTTCTGCTGATGCTGAGTCTGTTCTGTGCGTATGTCGCGTTGCCGATGCTGCGTAAACATGTGAAACCGGGACACTCAAAAACCCGATCATACCCGGGACACTGATGTGCAGGGAAACACACTCTGAGGAATATAGGGATCTCCAAGGAGCCAGAGCCGAGACGTGGGACTGTGAGGCTCCAGAGTTTGTGCTCAGACCTCGACTCCTCAGGCTACGTTACACAGACACCGACATTCAGTTTGGCCATTAAAATGAACCTGATCCACCAAATTCTTAATGATCAATTATCAATTAATCAACTAATCCTGCCCATCCCTAATAACCACCAAACATCAACAACAGGACGCTAACAGCCAATAAAACAGAGCGTCAGGAGCAGAAGAGTGATGGACACAGACGTAAGATACAAACTCGACATAGAGCAAAAATAAAGACTTTATTATCCACCTCTTGCAAAGTGGTAAAGTTAAAGTGCAGCATTTCATCCACATTATCCATAGAAATTGTCATCCACAAATAATGACCCCAGTCCACAAAACCACGTTATTAATCCAGTTTGAGGCGTTCTTTGACAGTAAAAAGGCGAGATAGCTCCTCACGTGTGTCTGTTTACATTGTGTAAAATCCCTCCGTCGTCCAGGTAGAATCCATGGCAAACTTTTACTAAACTTTAAATGAAACTTTTGTCCAGTTGACAAATTGAATTCTCTCCTTTGCCACGTCTGTTTACATCCGCACAGCACACGGATCAAGGTGAAGCTCCAGATTAACGATGGTGACTCTACTTCCTGTGGACTTTATCTCCTCTTTTCTGCTTTAAAAATCCTGTATCTGAAGGGTTGCTCCACATTTCACAAATAATAATCACACAGTTTTGACCTGTATCTGAACTCGAAGTGCAGAGTCTGATCTTTGAACACTTCAGAGTCTCGGAGCGACAGGAAACAGCAGACAGGATCACGCTCACAGGTTTGCAGCCTGTTTTACGCACACAGATCCCACTGGAGTCTTTGCGATCGGAGATTTTAAGTCTCATAAGTTTCTCCTCGTGTCTGTGGTGTTTGCGCTTTTTGTTGCACGTTTAAAAATCTCTTAAGACCCAAAATCCCGCAGTGTGTAGCCGCCTTAAGCGTTAATTTGTGCACCAAATGTTGCCTTTTTGTGTGGAGTTTGCATATTCTCTCTGTGTCTGGGTGGGTTTCCTTCGGACACTCCCACAGACTGTATAAAGAAGTGGACTAAACGAGTGCGGCGTCACTTCCCCCAGTCAAATAAAGCTCACAGACGCTAGCGGTTATAGGAGCGAATATTAAGCCAGTCCCATATTAGGAAGAGGAATTGATTTAGGGACAAAATAGCAAAATAAAAACACCAGGATAATGTAGAGCGGGTAAATGCAAACAGTTTGAGACCCAAATGAGGCTCACAGCAGCAAATTTCCAATGTAACGTCAATTGGAGCCATGCTAGTGACTTAGCGATGTCCATTTATATATGTACAGTCTAAGGTCCTAACAAGACTAACTGAAGATCTGGTGAGTCCACACTGCTCCCGACAGGTTCAACTTTAACCCAAACGGCTCTGAAGGACGGGTCAAATGCAGAGGACCTAAAAACATACTTAAAACTAAATTAAAATGAGCTGTATAAACACGGTATCGCTCCGTATTAAATCAGCGCAATTAAAAACCGCTTTATCAAACCTCTCCAGAACACGGGGCCGGCGTTCCACTCACCTCCCGCCTCCCATCCTCCACCAGTGAGGTCGATATTATTTTAAAAATGTCATCAAAGCCGCTAATTAAGACTGGTGAACGCGTCAGTCCTGGATTCATTAAAATTGAAAATGGCTTCCGCGATCGGCAATTAAAATTCACTTCGCTGGTTGTAGTTTGGTTGCGCGGCCGTAATTACACGCCAGAGAGAGGCCGTCTATCTGATCTCCCTCTATAATTTGCCTTATTCGCAACCTTCTGACACGTCGAAAACATGTCCTTTTTGGAGGAATTTTTATAACTTACCTTGAATTTGAGGCGTCGTCGGAATTGGATTTCCCTCATTTGTATGTGGCACCGCTCCACGGAGGTCACGGTTTTATTTCAGTGGGGAAAAAATCAGGCGAGAAAGCACAGGTGCCTAGTTAAAATGGTACAGCTTCAGGCAACAGAACTTTTGAGAGGAAATAGAACTGCAAGTTTAATCGCAATTAATTAGATTGTGCATAATTTCAAAGGGTGAAACATGTTTTGAAATGCCTGCAATTCTTGTATCAGTTTAGCAGTTCATATTTTTGCCCTGTTTATGGTATGAATTCATTTTTTTTCTTCATTTTTTTGCCTTTTGAGCAATAAAAACAGATACACAGGGATTTGACAGCACAGAGTAAGATATAAAAGTCCTGAATTACACAAATTTGACTTTTGTGAGCTTTAAGACATGTTATAATCGTGTTAGCTCCTCAAAAACACACTGGGACATGTGTTTTGTTTCATTCCTACAGGCTTCTGTTACCTTGCGTCATTAGTAGTGCTGTTTTTAAAATCAGATTAATCACACTTTAGAATTTTGATGAATCACAATTAATCGCAGTTAATTATTCTTCAAAAAAAGACTAAAATATTTTGACCAAAATGCAATTTATTATCAAAAAGTTATTTTATTGACATTTTTCTATCGCGCTTCACCATTGTTGTTTGTCGTGTTTGACTTGTTGTTGGTGCAGTGTCGTCGTTGCTGCCGCTGAGTCAAACCCGTGTTTTGCTTTAAGACGGTGTTTTAAACTTGTGCTTCTGTGGAAAGAGTGTTCATCGCTGCAGTATTTGACAAAATTGACAAAAAGTCACGTATGGACAGACCTGATCACTGACCTAATCACCTGCGCCGCCCTCAGGTCCATCCGCGCTTCCACAGAGGAGCGTTCAGGATAAACTGTGTGATTAAAAAACATTAGTGCGATATTTTTTTGGGATTAATCGCATGCGTTAACGCGTTGACAGCCCGAGTTATTAGTTTGTTGATGTCTCCAAAGCTCAAAGTGCTCTGTTCCACCTTGTGATGTCACAAAGTGGCAGTTTTCAAGTTAGCATCTACTTTTTACCTTTAGTTCAGTTGAGACGGGCAATTCTACGGCTGAATTTATCCAAATGGTTCTAGTGAAGGTATAAACAGGGTGGAGCACTTCCTGTATTGTGTCCATGGAGTCAAGCGAGTGGTAAATCCTCCACCGCAAAAGTTGCACAGTGCACCTTTAAAATAGTTCTGTGCAAAAGTTTTAGGCCGGTGTGAAAACGTGCTGTAAATAAAGAATGTTTTCAAAAATATAAATAATGATTGTTTGTTTTGATCAATTTACAAAATGCAAAGTGAGAGAAAAGAAAAAGCCAAAGTCATTATGAAAGATCTTCTTCTCTTTTGTTCATTCACTGCATTTTGTGGATTGATGAAAATAAATAATTAACAATTAAATTTTTTAAGGCATTCGTAGTTTACAGCATTTTTCCACACCTGCCTAAAACTTTTGCACATTACTCTACAAGAACTGTAATAGCAATTTTTGGTTTCATTATTATTGTTTTATTTATTTATTTTAGATTTTTGCTGTCATTATATCTCCACTCTTTTACACTACAGTTACGACATCTAAAAATATAAATTACCAGCACTTAACCCACTCACTCTCTTTTCTCAGTATAATCTGTGCACCATGTTTTAAATAAATAACATTTTTATTATTACTGTATTTTTTGGACTATAAGTCGCACCAGCCAAAAAAAATGGACAATGAAGACGAAAAAAACATGTATAAGTTGCCGGACGATAAGGGGGAAATTTATTTGATAAAATCAGAGACCAAGAACCGACATTTCATCTTGAAAGGCGAGTTATAGAAGTTATAGTAATAAAAACAACCCAATAGAGAAGAATCTGTGTGTCATTCGTTTTTCAGTATAGAACCAAAAATAAGAAAATTAAAACTATTTAATTTATTATTTGTCTCTAAAACCAAAATAAAAAACAGATAATGATTTGTTTTGATTCATATACGATTCATATATTTGGTCTATGTGCTGTCGGTGTGAAAAATGTAATATATAAGTCGCAGGAACCACACACACCCTGAAAAAAAGTGCAACTTATAGTCTAAAAATACGATAATCTTGTGGCATTTTTTCTTGCTGGATCTTCCCCTGTCCCCTCCCTTTGTGCTGCTTAAATATTTCACTTCTTTTGTGTTCTGCTAATTGTGATCGTTTCATTTGTTCATTTATAGCAACGCCGTTTTCCTTTCCTTTTTCCGAGCTGATTTTTGAGGCCGTTTTTTCGTCGTTGCTTTTCCAGGCGCTCCCGAAGATCCTGTCTCAGATCGCTCCGGCCTTCAGCATGGGCAGCTGCAGCTTCGTGGTGGAGCGCTCCAAAGAGTCCACGGCTCGGGTGGTGGTGTGGAGGGAGATCGGGGTCCAGCGCAGCTACACCATGGAGAGCACTCTGTGTGGGTGTGACCAGGGCAAGTACAAGGTAAGAGCAGGACCGAGACCAGGACCGATGCACGTTTCACCGGTTTATACTGAGAATGAGCGGCAGAAGTGATCCATATTGGAATCATTTTAACCTGCGCGAAGTCGCCCCCATCAAACTCAAACCTGCACAAAAACTGTCAGTCGTTTGTGCTGCAAAAAGTTTTGTTTGTGGTTCTTTAGTTTTGGAGAAATTAACGATTCTTTTACAGGTCAAACTGGGGTCAGACCCACAGGAAAATTAAAAATGCTCTAAAACGCCCAAAATGGAGTCAGTCGTTTGTGCTGCAAAAAGTTTCGTTTGTGCTGCAAAAAGTTTCGTTTGTGCGATTCTGGTTCTTCAGATATTCACAGTTTTATTTTCGGCCGATGACGTCGTCCAGAACCTCAGAATGTTAAATAAAGCTCAAAACAGGAAGAAAATTAAAGAAATTTGTATTTGGTTTATGCTGTTTTGTGCTGTGACCAGTTTCATTTGTGTGAGTTTATTTCTAAAATTATTAATTCTGTGGTAATTATAGGACGTCATTTCCGCTCAACTGACGGCGACAAACTCCACAAAACTAGTGAAGAGAAACGATCTGAGGCTGTGGAAAAGTCTGTGTTATTCTAGAAAATATGAATCAAAAGCAAATGACTAAAGACTGAAACAGACTTTGAATCTAGAGATTTGAATGTAAAATTACTCCCAGACACTTATATTGAGTCACTACAGTCATTTTTTCACCTGCTACAAATACATGGGGTTTATCACTGTGAGTTTAAAGTTCTTTTTGTGAAAAACATACACTCAGTTTTTTTTTAAATTTCCCATCTCTATTAAACAAAAGGTAAAAGTTAGCTGTTAAATTTCACTTCATGACATCACAAGGTGCAACGGAGCATTTGGAGATGTAGACAGACCAATAATATTTATGTGTTTATTTATTTTTATTTATTTAACCTTTAGTTCACCAGATAAAGACGAAAAATTAGTTTTCATTTACAAGGGTGACCAGGCCACGTGGTCAAGAGCAGAAAACAACAATCAATTAAGATAAAAACGACAAGAAAACAACAATCAATTAAGATAAAAATGACAAGAAAACAACTATTAATTAAGATAAAAACAACAAGAAAACAACTATTAATTAAGATAAAAACAACAAGAAAACAACTATTAATTAAGATAAACATGAATTATGAAGGTAAAGTGCAATAAATGTAGAAAATATTTGGAAAGTGCAGTAGCTGTAAACAAAAGATGATAAAATCTTAATGTTAAAAACACTGATGAATAACAAATAAAGAGTCACTCAAACATGTCGCACCTCCGGGTGTGTTTTAGAGGAGGTAAAAGACGAGTAAACTGCAGAGACCAACACAGACCACAGTGATACTGGCTCATTTATATAGACACAGGCAATAACACGGTGCATTTTGGGTAATTGCTTCTATCACAGGCAAAATGAAGTTAAGTATGTGTTTTTCCCTCATTTAGAATATTTGATAATTGTTTGTGAACATATAATGAATTCATACTTTCTTATTCTTAATCTGTCTTCAGTCCGAATCTTTCTCACACGATTTTCACTTCCGCATCCTCATCGTGCAGGTGTTTACTACGATATTTGTGATTTTCCTGCTTAAAAATGGTTCCATGTCCCCTCCGTCCAGCAGGTGGAGCTATAGGCCTTGTTTTTCCTTTGTTTTATTCCCGGCTTTGCCCTTTGACCCTTCACTCTCCTGTTTCTTTGCTGATGCATCGCTGCAATTTCAATTTAGAAAAACCCAAATGTGCCCGTCACAAGTCTGGACACACCCTCCTGTTCAAGGGGGTTTTCTTCCTTTTTTTTTATTCCAATTTTTATTAACAATCAAATTGAGATGACAGTTACAAATCACAAATGTACAACTTGCTTTTTTCTTTTTTCCTTTCGTCGTTCTTTCACGTTTGTTTTTGTTTTTTTTTCCTTTAAGAATACAAAGTAAAAATAAAGAAACAAGAAAAAACTAATATTTGAACATTTGAGTAGCAACGAACAGGGAATATCACTAATGTTCCTTTTTTTATGTTCGTTTCCATGGTTTCCAGTCTTCCTGTCAGATTCCAGTCTTTGTATAAGTGTCAGTCTTTCCATTTGTGAAATGTCTTTGACAATATTAATCCAGTCCTCTAAATCCAGTAGTTTGTCACTCATCCATTTTTTGGTGTTTTTCTTTATTTTTTACAACTTTATACGTTTTAGACGCACGCTGATAACACTATAAATATACACTATAAAGCAAGATATGTGGTACTTTATATGGTATATTATGTAATAAAGAAAAAAGAGCGTGTATAACTCAGCAAAATATATATTTTTAAATATTTGATTTAAAGTAGCTGCAGCAGCTCTGCTCTGTTGTCAGTGCTGTGAACCTTTGGCCTTCACTCCATGAGCTTCATGATCAAGTCCTGAAATGGTTTTCACTTCATAGCTGTGCTGAAATGCCAAAGATCCAAAGAAGGGTTCAAAGCAAAAGAAGGATTTATTTGTATTATTATTTTTTAAAATCTAAAACCAGTTTGGATTTATTTTGGGTAATTTTGTATATTAAATTCATAGTTTTGATACAGTGTAAATAAACAAGAAAAATAAGTGGGAAAAGTGTGTCTAAACTTTTACGGCTGTTGCGTGTTGGTCCATCTCCCCTGATAAATAAAATAACTGCACTTTCTTGTTGCTAGGCAGAGTTTTATGTACTAAGTGCATTACGCACACTCTTTACGACCAGCCTGGAGTTATATATGATGCATTTAAGCGTATGCTTTGCTTTCAGGTCACATATCAGCAGTATTTAGGTCTGTAGGTAAAATACTATAATCAATAGGGGAAAGTGTCATCATGTTATAAAATATCAAATCCAGCCGTTATACTACTTCACTTTACATCAGATCATCTGGATTAGTCGTCGTTTTTGTGACTGATTCTGTGTTTTGAGGACAGTATTTGCTTGTTGTGTCCCAGGGCCTCCAGATCGGGACGAGGGAGCTGGAGGAGATGGGAGCCCAGTTCTGCGTGGCTCTGCTGAGGCTGAAGAGGCTCACGGGGCTCCGCAACCACCAGCACCTCCTCGACCTGGAGAGCGACATCATCGGCTGCCACGCCAAAGTCGCCAGGTTAGAACGGACTTTATGTTTACGATTTAACAGAGAAAACAACAAGATATACAAGGATCTGACATCATTTTAAAGTCCTATATACACAAAATCGACTCTTTTGAGCTTTAAGCCATGTTATAATCTTCTTACCCCCTTTATTATTAGTCTGTCCACGACTCCAAAGCTCAAAATGCTTCGTTCCACCTTGTGATGTCATGAAGTGGTAGTTTTCAAGTTAGCAGCTCCTTTTACAATCCGTGCACGATTCATTCATTTGTTTTTCAATATAAAACCAAAAATAAGAAAACGGAAAAAAACAAAAAAAACAAACATGATTCGTTTTTTTAGTTTTTGATTTTGGGTGTAAATAAATCATGGAAAAAACGGATAACGGCCGTTTCCCGTTTCCCGAACCAAACTCCTGGTCCTGATGTCCAGTGTGGAGCGTCTGCGTATGAAGCCGAGTCATTAGAGGATCACCGAGCCCATCACCAGGACTGAACCAGGACAAAACCAGGACTGAACCAGCAAGACTAAGCTAAGACTAAGCTAGGACCGAACCAGAACTGCACCAGGACTAAACCAGGACTAAACCAGATCTAAACCAGGTCTAAACTATTACTGAACTAGGTCTAAACTAGGTCTAAACCAAGTCTAAGCCAGGACTGCACCAGGACTACACCAGGACTGCACCAGGACTGCACCAGGACTACACCAGGACTGAACCAGGACTAAACCAGGTCTAAACCAAGTCTAAGCCAAGACTAAGCCAGGACTGCACCAGGACTAAACCATTACTGAACTAGGACTAAACCAGGACTAAACCATTACTGAACTAGGACTGAACCAGGACTGAACCAGGACTGCACCAGGACTACACCAGGACTGCACCAGGACTACACCAGGACTGCACCAGGACTGCACCAGGACTACACCAGGACTGCACCAGGACTGCACCAGGACTACACCAGGACTACACCAGGACTAAACCAGGAATAAACCATTACTGAACTAGGTCTAAACCATTTCTAGACCAGGACTGAACCAAGTCTAAACCATGTCTAAACCAGAAGTTCCAAGACTGAACCAGGACTGTACCAGGCCTAAACCAAGACTAAGCCAGGACTTGAACCAGGTCTAAACCAGGACTGGACCAGGACTCTGCATTTCCTGTAGAAAATCAGTTAGTCGAGGCAGAGACTGGGGAGAGGCGGTGGAGATACTGTGCCCGCGAAAGTGAGTATCAGGGAGGGTCCTGGTTTAGACCTGGTTTAGACCTGGTTTAGACCTGGTTTAGACCTGGTTTAGACCTGGTTTAGACCTGGTTTAGTCCTGGTTTAGTCCTGGTGATGGGCTCGGTGATCCTCTAATGACACCAGGAGTTTGGTTCGGGAAACGGGAAACGGCCGTTATCCGTTTTTTTCCATTATTCATTTGAACTCGAACTGAAAAAACAAATCCGTTATCCGTTTTTTCACTTTGGTTTTGGGGACAAATAATAGAGAGTTGTTTTTTCGTTTTCTCATTTTTGCTTTTATATTGAAAAATGAATGAACACAGATTTTTTTTACCTTTAGTTCAGTTTTGTTTTGAATGAAACGAAACACAAGCCCGGGTCTGTTTGCGACGAGGACACAGACGTTCTATTTTTGGTGAGTCAAACTACGCGAGCGTGGGACCTGAATCGTTAAAAAATAAAAATAAAATATGTAGAAATCCTGCCCTATTTTAGCTAACACAAATTTCGCAACAGTCTGTTAAATTTGAGTAATGATTCCCCTTAAGGTCGTTACAGTTTTATCATTTTAAACTAAAACAAAAATCCATCATTTTGAGCTGGTCCAATATCACACGGTGTCACCAGCTCTGACTTTGGACTGGAGACGGGAGATTTGGAAATTGTCAGATCCCTGAGACGTACTCGTCCTGTCGTGAGTTTTAATCGAGAGCTAAATTTAGAAACAATAACTATAAATGGGATTGTAATCGATCCACACATTACTGGTGAAAGAACGGGCCTCTTCCTGGAGCAGCATGAGTTCGTCTTATTGCCATGTCCGGGAAAACGAGGAGGGGGCGGCACAGACGTGTGGATCCAGAATATTCACTTCTTCAGTACTTTACGGAGATGTGAGTTCAGATCATGGAGCGTAAATATGAGCGTCTGAGTGAGGGCGACGTCTGCACAGCGTCAAATGAGGCTCCTGATGTTCACAGTTACAGGAGCGAATCTGGAGCCAGGTCCATATTTGGAAATCCTCCCGCGAGTATCATAGCAACACAAGAGCCAATCATGAGTGAGGAGGTTAAATGTGGCGCCCTCCTCAGAGCGGAGATACTCTGCACCTGCTCAGACCGATGGACTTCAATGAGTCTTGAGAATAATGAGGAAACTTTTATCTTTTATCATCAAACTTTAAATAGTAAGATTTATGTTGTTTGTTCTGTTATGTACAAACAACAATAGAGTCGCAATTTAGCGAAATTCACTTTACTTTATGCTAGTTCAGATTCTAGTAACGTTAGCTGTTGTAATTGTTTGATTTATTTTGTAATTTTATTTCAGAAATCGTCACTCGGGGGGAAAGCGGGAAGGGAACTTACTTAGCAACGAAACGAGCTGCCAATCAAACCTGTTGCTAACACTAGGAGGAGGGGCCTCGGGGAATGAAGGCGTCTCATTGGTCCGTTATTTATGTTCAGATCTTGATTCAGGAACAAAACAGAGAAATGAAAAGTTCAGGATCCTGTGTGGCGGCTTCAGACGAACAGTTTAAGTCCAGAATGACGAGGCTCAGAGCAGCAGATCCAGAGAGATGAGCGAGAAGATCCTAATGTGAATCAATAGGAAAAAGGAGAGAAGGAGCAGGAAGAGCCTCCTGGAGCACTTCCTGTTTGGCACGTTGCGGCTAACGGGTTAGCTTAGCCCACTCATATATACGGACTATGGTTCAGATGGACGTCTGTGTGGATTTCTGATTATAGTTTATGTTCTGGTCACATTGTGTTTAAATAAAGCACAAATTAAAGGTGTAACTTTTGATTTAGGCGTCCGTCACCTGTTGTTTCTATGGATATGTCATAAGGTTCAACATTTGTGAACTGTTCTCTTCGATATTTCCTTTCACTCAAGTTAGACTTTAAAGGTGCATTGTGGAGGGTGCGTCAAATGCTTTTCTCCAAGGGAAAAAAAAGATAATTAATGAAAAATGCAGAATCAATGAGCAAATCACTAAACGCTGTTCATCTGAGGTTCATCTGATATTGACGTGATCTTGTTTGTAAATCACGACTGACGACAAACTCCTTCGTCTCACACGTGTCAGAATATCGTCGCTCGAATCAGATTTGTGCAGATAAACACGTCCATGCCAAATAACTTTACCGTCACCACCAACAAACACCTAAACAGGACCATGAACGCTCCTGTTTAACCCCTGAAGACCTGAGGGCAATTTTAGTACATTTCTCCTCGCATGGATTTTTTTCTTAATTTTGCTTTTAAAACTGCCCCTTTTACCCCTAATGAAGTGTTCTACCTCCTTTTGTTTACTCCAACCTGTTATTTCACAATCTGCTGCTGTAGTTGTGTCATGAGGCTGTGATAAAAGCCACAGGACCAGAAATAGAAAATAAAATTCACACTCTTTTATACAAAACACACAGCAAACATGTAGAAACAACTTTTTGGACATAAAAAATGCTTAATTTAGGGCCTTAGCTACAAAAATGCAAAATCTCAAGTCTGTAAGTAAATAAAAAATCTCCTTATTGCCCTAAAAACAAAAAAAAAGTGCAATGGCTCCATGACTTTCCTGGTCCAGTCCTGGAAACAGCTCCTGTCAGGTCCAGGGCCAGAGCCACAGCACTTCTGCATTTCCAGGGTGGAAATTACATTTGGATTTGTTCATTTGGACTGAAATAAACCTTTAAATAAAAATAGAAAGAGATGCACAATTACACACACCAAGATGTGTCATTTTCCATGTGTGTGAGAATTAACTCCACTTAGAGCGACTTTTTCCCTCGTTATAAACACACACAGTCAGAGGAGTCGACCATCTTGACTCACTTCACTCTTTGGCAAAGTTTGGCTCGATCAAAATGGACGGAGCGCATGAGTTTGGGGAAAACAAAGTTCCTGTTGGACACTCGTTTTGCTCCCGTCATCACACAGCGTGAGTGTGACGTAGGATAAAGCCGCAGAAATGTACGGAAACCTCTATGTCTGCACTTTCAGAGGGGAAAAGGAAGTTTCTGTCTTTTACCGTTACAAAGTTCTGCGCGGTTATAGAAAACGTAGGGTTAATGTGTTTCTTTGGTTTTGTACGTCTAAGTATCGTTATAATCTGCTTGTCTTTTAATAAGGTGTGAAGTGTTTGTCGTTCTTTTCCTCCCCTCTGGGCGACGGAGTGGAAGCCGCGGTGGCTGAGTGTTGTTTACAGGAGGAGGAGGTTCAGAGGATGTGGAGGTGTGGTTCTGCTTCCTTAATTATAGATGGAGACCAGCTCGTCAGTCAGATGTTCTAATTACAGTTTGGATACACAGGAAATCTAGCGTTACGTATATTTAAAGGTACATTAAGTCACTTTTCTTGTGTGGTGACTAGGGGTGTAACGATATCCAAGTCTCACGATACGATATCGTCACGGTCTGAACCTCACGGTACGATATTTATTGCGATATCGTGGGAAAGCTCACGATGTTTTATCACGATATAAGTGTTTAAATCTTTGCTGTGCACCTGTGGTAAATATTTAACACGTTTTTTTATCAGTGAACTGACGGTTTGTGAAGAAACGTTGGGGAAAGACTTGAAATTACGACTGTTGCCACAGCAAATAACAAGTTTGAACAAAATTTGCAAACTTTTTCAATAAAAAAAACGCAGTGCAATCCAAAATACAGAGGCGTTTGAGACTGACATTATAAAACGCTTTGTCCAGTCATTTGGTGCAACATTTATGGTCATTAGTGATGGAACGAAATCCAAATCTCTCTGTACGATATTTTCACCATAAACATCTCACGGTATAATATTTATTGCCATATAAAACAGTGAATCGGCTACTTTTTCCTCTAAAAATGCCTTCACAATACTTAATTTTAATATGTCGTCTGCACTGAAACGGAGCAAAGGATCATGGTCTATGTAGTTCCCTCTGTTTTTTTAGCTATTTCTGCATCAGAACTGTTCATTTAAGCAAAGAGACTTGGGATTCGATATATTGTGATGCTCCACGATGTTATTGTGAGACCTTTGGCGATACGATATCACCAGATTTCAGTTATTGTTACATCCCTAGTGACGACTGCAACATGCTTGTCTCCACGTAGATGTAATTTACCTGGGATTTTCCACAGTTTGGCATTAAACCCATACTGTATCTTGCATTTATTCAGTTACAGGTATTTTTGTTGGGAAAAAAGACGTCTCTCCATAGATCTAGTCTATAATTTAACCTGGTGGCATCTCTTGTTGGCAGTGGAGATCTTTTATAAAGCTGTGATTGACTTGTACATACACATTTATGTAATTATGTCTCATTTCACACCAGTCTCTCGTTTCTTATTACATTATATTGCGATTGTGTTTGAGCTAATGTGTCCAAATAATTTCCCCTGTGGATCAATAAAGTTTGTCTGAGTCTGAGTCTAGAAATAGAGTTTCAATGACAATGTGGAGCATTACAGACAAAACAGTAATATTTCCATGGAGACGATGTTAACAGACCTTTTATCAGAAAAATACAGGACAGTACAGAAGGAACAGTCGTATCCTCTGTAAGAGCACGGATGAAAACATTGCAGATTGTTCCCCCAAATCTTTAGGTATAAAATGCAATAGTAAACTACTACTTTTACTACTAAACTACTACTCTATTTCGATACTACTACTTTTTTTTTCTAATACCTCCGTCGTCCATGTCGGTTCCACAGTGCTCCATTGGCACATATTAGTCTATGTGCTCTTACACTTGTTCTGATACAGCTCAAGGTCATTCTAAAGCTTCAGGAAAAGCTCATTTCTGTCCTCAAAATGTGACTTTTTCAGTATCGATACCTGCTCAAACGAGTATCAAGTTTTAATACTCGTTTAAGCATCGACAAGTACCTGATTTTGACAACCTCCTGCGCTCGTTCACGCTTCTCCCGTCTAATTAATGCCATTCAAACTCCCGAGTCGAATGAGGTCGGGACAGATCAGACGAATATTAATTATTTAAGTCCGATCCGACCAAGATTCTTATTCTTATTATGTTAATTTTGTTTTTTAAATTGTCAGCCGTTTTCTTCGCTTGGTTTAGCAGAGCGGGTTCACTCTCCAAAAACCACTTAATGTCTCTGCTCCTTGTCTCTGTGCCCCATATTGATACAGCCATTTATCATTCATGTGTTAAGGGATTTAGTTAGCGGTGTGTGTGTGTGTGTGGGTGTGGGTGTGTGTGTGTGTGTGTGTGTGTGTGTTTATGGTTTTATGCCTGATGCCACTTAGCATTTAATAGGTCATCAAAACAATAATTGGAGCAGCCACTGGGAGAAGTACAGACCATCAGAACATGTGGAGAAGTGCGTTTGAACCGAAGCAAAGTGTAATGACACAATGTTTTTTCTTCTGCATCGAGAAATCACAGGAATTTTAAATGCGAATCTTATTTTGAAAGGTAAATAATAATTCAGAGGATGGTTTTACTCTGTTTCAGAGGCAGTCGAAGTGGTTTTCTTTTACAGAATTCAACAAAAAAACGAAACTGTAAAATTACACTTCGATGTGCACTGTGTAACTTTTCATTTTGGGGTGTTTGTTACCATGGAGATGCCACTGCTTTGTCTATAATGTTCCACAATATGGTATTAAACTTGTATAAGATGCATCTATTCAATTATGGATCTTTTTTATTGCTCAAAATACCTTTAAAAACATGCGTTCTTACAGCAAGATTGAAAAGATTAATGCCAGACTTTGGAATATTTGAGGTAAAGCAATAACATCTCCATGGGGACAGGTAGCTGGCGGGGCCTCTGTCTGAAAAGTTACACAATGCACCTTTAAAGGGCACGTACCTGAACGTGCATTTGAGCAAAATGTGTCGTAAATCAGCTCTCGGGGTCTAAATGAGTCCACTGTGTACAGTCCTCATCTATTTATAACGAGTTTTTATTGTCCGATAATCAGGAAGTTCACTTTAGCATGCTAGTTGTTGTTGTAAAGACATTACAGTGAACAGTTCTGAATGCATAAAGTAAGCGAAGAATATCTGGACCACAGCAAAACCGTTTCAAATGAGCCAGTTCTGTTTTTCATATTTTTAAAACCGTAAAATCAGGCAACACTTTAACGAATATATTTAAACCAAAATTTAAAAAAAAATTTGTTTATTAAAGTAACTTAATAGTAACTAAGTCACTATAAGTATATAAATATGTTTTTGTAGTGTCCAGTATTATTTATTTATTGTCACATATAAGAGATATTAGGTGACAGCAGCTCAAGTGGTCGAGTGAACGGTGAATGCTGTTGTGTCCTTGAGCAAGACACTTAAATCACATTAAAGGGACAACTTGGAGTTTTGGACATAGGGCCTCATTTGCTCGTGAGACAGTGTTGGAGACGTGTGGAGACACTTTTTTAAATCTTCCTCCAGTCCTTGTATTTGCAGAGGTGCTGGTGCTGGGCTAGTGCAGGTCAATGGCCACAGTCGTCCTGCCACTAAAAACAGTCTGACCCACTCCACAGACCCGAGGAAAAACTATTAGAACTCCAGACTGTCCCTGTGAACGTCTGTGTCCAGAGAATAATTTTAGAAGTAAAACCAACCGTTGCATTTGAAGGATTTCTGTCTGAGCAGCAGCAGTGAGTTGTTCTTCCTGATAGAAGCTCGGCAGCGGCGACTGATATATGAGAAAATAGTCCCTCAACATGCGACGATTCAGGGTTAGTTCAATGCAGTTTTTGTACCAAAAACAGTAAATACGCGTAGGTTTGTATAAAGATAGACTTTGGTTTGAAGAATTACGCCGTCCCAAAGTCCTCAAAATGGCGCCTGTAACAAGAAGCTGAGACCGTGAACGTAGTGGTGTCATCTGAACCAGAGCATTAACCACACATACAAAACAAAAATACATGTAGGTTTGTTTAAGGATGGATTCAAATGGTCAAAAATAGTCCCTCAACATGCGACGATTCATGCGATGTAAGGTTAGTTTTATTTCAAACATTATTTTATCAACACAGACGTTCACAGGGACAGTCTGGAGTTATAACAG
Source organism: Odontamblyopus lacepedii (assembly GCA_034769755.1). NCBI lineage: Eukaryota > Metazoa > Chordata > Actinopteri > Gobiiformes > Gobiidae > Odontamblyopus > Odontamblyopus lacepedii. The sequence continues at coordinate 3,252,178 of CM068358.1, read as the reverse complement.
TTTTTCCTCGGGTCTGTGGAGTGGGTCAGACTGTTTTTAGTGGCAGGACGACTGTGGCCATTGACCTGCACTAGCCCAGCACCAGCACCTCTGCAAATACAAGGACTGGAGGAAGATTTAAATAAAAAAAAAGTGTCTCCAACACTCTGGCCCTGTGTCCAAAACTCCAAACTGTCCCTTTAACGTGGGTTCCTCGATGCAAAGCCCTCCGAGTGCACTGTAGGCGGAAAAGCGTCGTGCTAAAATGCGGCTGTTTACTATTGTGAGCTTTTAACTGTCAGATTTTTTCCTGATCACAAACCTCTCTGCCGTAGTATTGCGTTTATTTATCCCTTTTGAAGAGGGACTAAATAATTCTCTTTATTATAAACCTGCACGTTTGATTTAATTGTCTACTTTAAGCCGAACGAACTTTGGCTTCCCGCGACACCTCCGTCTCCCCGGAGTCGTGTCCGGAGTGAATAAGTGATATTGGCGTTTTCCATCGATAAAGAGGCCGTGTTAATTCTGTCTGCACCTGCCACAAAAGGTCCGGTCACCGCACACAACCGCAAACAGAGAAATAGAACTGTTAACGGTGATTTACTGTGACCTTTTAATTGAATTCTCCTGCTGGCTTTTGCTTTCCTTTTATTTATTTATTTTGCACGTATATAACATAATAAAAAGCCACACTAGATAAAAAAGTAGGTGCGGGAAGAGGCCAAAAACCCAAAAGGGCTCATTATATTAAAGCCTCCACCTTATGAATACATTAAAACTGAACATTATAGCTGCGCATTAATAAAAAAAAATACATTTACGCACCTTATATTAAACACATTTGATTCAAACGTGGATTAAAACACAATGAAACATCCACGACTGAAAGATGATCAAACTTTATTATGAAATATCAAACATTTCCTCTTTTTAAACGACATTTCTGATGCCGTCACGAACCAGATGTGAAAACTGCTCCACACTTTCCCGCAGAACTGAGCTCTTGATGCGACGCATTTTGGAACATGAACAATTATGATTTTTGACGAGTTTTACGTCTATGAATCTCTGCAGTGTTTTTAAAGTAACATGTGAAATGTTCGGGGATCGTAGTTGAATTATAGATCATTTTATTCATAAAAACACACATATAAGTATATAGTATAATGTAAGTGTGGATTTTGAGTCGAAAAATGTGCAAACTTTTCTTATAATACCAAAAGATTTATTAATTTTTCTAGTCACCAAGTCTGCAGCTCGTTCCAGTTTAGATCATCAACAGTGACGCCCAAACATTTGGTGGAAGAGACGCGAGTTATTTCATTTAATCAGTTTTGATTTCAGGGTTGGAAATGATTTCTTGCCACAAAAAAATCACACAATTAGTTGTTGTTGTTTTTTTTGATATTCAGAGATAATTTGTTCATTTTTAACCACTTTGCTTTATTAAGATGAGATGATAAGATATGAAGGAACAGCTTTGTTGAGATAGTGAAATTAATCACATTACAAAACTACAGGAGTAAATGTGCAATTAATTAAAATATGAGGAAGTCACGTTCGTAACAATACATTTGAAAAAGATCAGATCCCAAAGTGAAAATGACTTAAAATACGCTCTTTAAACGTGGGTTGTGTAACTTTTCTGGTGGAGGGTCCTTCAAATGCCAATTTAAACTTCAGTTACAGGTCAGATCTGTGGAGAGGCGCTCCTGCTCTCAGTCAGAACGCCTGTTTTTCGAGGTATTTTTGAGCTGTAAAACCACCTGTAACTGAATAAATGTAAAGCAGAGCTGTTTAAAGTCACACTGTGGGCAGAGCCATGACGTATCCATAGAAACAAGCAGGTGACGGACTCCCCCAACCAAAAAGTTACACAATGCACCTTTAAAACAGTGACACATTACCAGCTTAAAACCTTAACTCGTTTATATTTTGGTCACTCTTATATTCCTAATTCTAAATTTTACAAAATAAAAGCTTTTATTTTTGGTTTGTTAGTTTGGAGTATTGCAATAAAAACCTTGGAAAAGTGCGTGGTCCTATAGGTGAGCAGGCTTGCATCTCCACAAACCTGACTCTTAATGGGCCAGCTTGTTTCCATGGAAATCCAATCCACTTTATTTCTATTTTATAAACAAATAGTTTCCAAAGTGCTGCACAAATACAGACAAAGAAAAACAATAATAGAATAAAAATAAACGCTCAGATTTACCGTATTTTTCAGACTATAAGTCGTTTTTTCAGGGTTTGGGTGTTTCCTGCGACTTATACTCAGGTGCGACTTATATATGATATTTTTTCACACTGACAGCACATAGACCAAATATATGAATTGTACATATGAATCAAAAATGAAAAAACAAATCGTTATCTGCTTTTTCATTTTGGTTTTAGAGACAAATAATAAAGAAAAGAGTTGTTTTTTCGTTTTCTTATTTTTGGTTTTATATTGAAAAATTAATGAACGAATGACACACAGATTCTTCTCTATTGTTTTTATTACTATAACTCCTATAACTCGCCTTTCAAGATGCGATGTCGGTTCTTGGTCTCTGATTTTATAAAATAAATTTCCCCCAAAAAGTGCAACTTATACATGTTTTTTTTCTTCTTCATTACGCATTTTTTGGCTTATACTCCAGTATGACTTATAGTCCGAAAAATACAGTAATCATACTCGTCTTAAAACAATAAAAACTCAGATGCTCAGATTAAACGTTCCTTTAGCTATAATTTTCTTTAATCTTCATGGACACTGGATCATTTCCTTGTAATCAAACAGGTGATATTTCCAGAAAATTACAAACTGAACCTTTAAATAATCATAGATACTTAACAAATACATAAGAATTACTGTGAATAAAGAAAATACTATTGCGCTACCTGATTAAAATACAAATATTCTGCTTCAGTTCTCCGTTTCTAGTTCAGATTTTCCCTTTTGTGAGCGGTAAAGCCCTCGCATCCCACTGGCCTCGCGCCGGTGTAGTTTTGCAGTGGGTTTTTGCAGCGGGTTTTGCAGCGGTGCACTTCAGCCTCCAGCAGCAGATGATTGTGTGAAGCCTGATGGACTGTCTCCCAGGGATTACATTACAGACCATTAACACCATTAAAAACCCACTAAAGCCACTAAAACCTCAAGAACCAGTAACCATTTAACCATTAGGACCCACAGGAAAAACTGCTTCGCTGGAGAGAGCCTCTTATCTGCAGGACCCCAAATGGCATGTTAAGTGCTTATTTGTCTAATATATCGCCGAGACAAGTCCGTTCATACGTCTTCATGCTCTGTCTCAACATGTTCGGACGCAAAACACACAAGAAATTGCTCAAATGGGCGTGACTAATCAACAAAGCGTTATATGAATTCTAACGATATGAAAAATAATACGTCATAATTTCACGTTATCTGGACTATTAATGTTAAACACGCCGTCTGCTGTTATAAAAATTTAATGGGCACAAGAAGTACAGACTGTCATTATTTTTACCACAATCTGAGAGAGGAGGGGGCGAGTCTCTGTTCGCGCTGACAGGAAGACGTTTGGAAACATGCGAGTGACGAGTTTGAGTGTAGTTACCGACACTGGGCATTAGGGATGTAACAGTAACCGAAATCTGGTGATATCGTATCGTCAAAGGTCTCAAAATAATATCGTGGACCATCACAATATATCGAATCCCAAGTCTCTTTGCTTAAATGAACAGTTCTGATGCAGAAATAGCTAAAAAAAACAGAGGGAACTACATAGACCATGATCCTTTGCTCCGTTTCAGTGGAGACGACATGAAGAAATAACTGTTCTAAGCACTTTTACATCTTCATTTGTTGGATTAAGTCTTGTGAAGGCATTTTTAGAGGGAAAAGTCGCAGATTCAGTGTTTTATATCGCAATAAATATCGTACGGTGAGATGTTTATGGTGAAAATATCGTACAGAGAGATTTGGATTTCGTTCCATCCCTAATGACAATAAATGTTGCACCAAACGACTGGTCAAAGCGTTTTATAATGTCAGTCTTGTTATTCTGTAGAATATCGTAATATCGTGAGCTTTCCCACGATATCGCAATAAATATCGTACTGTGAGAAAATCGTATCGTGACACTTGGATATAGTTACAGCCCTAAAAAAAACCTGGAATCAGCAGCAACGATCTGGGGCTGTGGATAAGTCAGTCTCAGTCTTTAGTAATTTGCCTTTGATTCATATTTTCTATAATACAGACTTTTCCTCAGCCTCAGGTCGTTTCTCTTCACTAGTTTTGTGGAGTTTGTCTCCTTCAGCTGAGCAGAAATGACGTCCTATAATTACCACAGAAATAATAATGAATAATTTTAGAAATAAACTCACACAAATGAAAATGATCACAACACAAAACAGCACAAACCAAATACAAACGATTTCTATCATTTTCTTTCTGTTTTGAGTCTGTTTCACATTCTGAGGTTCTGGACGACGTCATCGACCGAAAATAAAACTGCAAATATCTGAAGAACCAGAATCACACAAAGAAACTTTTTGCAGCACAAACGAAACTTTTTGCAGCACAAATGAAGCACAAACGAGTGACACAGTTTTTAATAATAATAATAATAATGCATCAGTTTTATACAGCGCTTTTCAGGACACTCAAAGACGCTTTACAGAGCATTATTCATTCACTCCAGACCCGGTGGTGTAAACTACTATTGTAGCCACAGCTGCCCTGGGGCAGACTGACAGAAGCGAGGCTGCCAATCTGCGCCATCGGCCCCTCCGACCACCACCACCATTCACGCACACACCACTTTCATACTTTTTGTGTAGGTTTGCGACTTCACGCAGGTCGTTCTTTCTCGGTTATCGTGTGTTGCTAATTCCGATTCCCGTGTTTTTCAGCAGTTGCACGACCACGTACGTCCTGGACGAGGACGAGCCGTCGTTCCTGGAGGCCGTCGACTACAGCGCCGAGAGCAACGAAGAAGAGGAGACCGAAGCGGAGACGGAAAACACGACTGAAGTGCACGAGGCCCTGGAGCAGCTGTCCGATTCAGATCACAAGGACTGACACCGCACCAAGCTGAGAGGAATGAAACATCGCAGGGGCTGAAACCTCACCAACCATAGGGAGTGAATATTCATCAAAATACACTTTATTCATCTGGAAAAACAAATGCTGTCAAGTCGATTACTAAAATAATAATAATCTACGTGGATTTAAGCAACACCAGGGGCTTAAACGTTATAACTATAAACACTGAAATGTCACAACCACAGGGGCTGACTTTTCATCAAAATGCACTTTATTAATTCAATATTTAGAAAAAGAAACGCTGTCTAGACGATTACAAAAATAAGAAAATATATGGATTTAAACAACACCAGGGGCTTAAACATTATAGTCGATTTACTAAAATAACAGACTTACATGGACTTAAAGGTGCACTATGTAACTTTTTGGTTGGGGGGTTCTGCTTGTTTCTATGGATACGTCATTGCTCTGCCTGGAATGTTCCGCGGTATGACTTTAAACAGGTTCTGCCTTACATTTTTTTCGATTATAGATGGTTTTATAGCTCAGAAATTCCAAGAAAAACATGCAAAAAACAGGCGTTCTGACTGTAAGTGGGGGTCGCCTCTCCACAGATCTGACCTGCAACTTGGTCTGGCTTGATCTCCGTGGTGATAAAAATGTTTAATGCCACACTGTGAAACATTCCAGACAAAGCAGTAACATGTCCATGGAGAAAAACATTTAACAAAGCCTGAAAACCAGTAAAGTTACACAACAATTCACCTTTGAACAACATCAGGGGCTGAAACGTCACAACGACAGGGCGGAAACTAAAATAACTCGAAGTGTAGAAACTTTACAGACAGAAATACTTTTTAATGTACATCTCTGTCAATTAAATAAATACTCTTCAATTTATTTTTGTAGCGCCCAAAATCGCAACAACTCTATCTCGACTTCTAAAATAACCAACCACAGGGACTGAAACGTCACAAACAGAAGGACAGACTTGTCACAACCACAGGGGCTGAAACAGAGACCGAAACACAACAGAGACACAAATGTTCATTAAACTGCACTGTTCCTGTCACATAAATAAACACAATACCGTCGGGACATTTTGATATTTTTGCACAGCCCTACAGTAGAGGGACTGAAACGTCACAAACAGAAGAACTGAAACGACACTGTAGCTGCAGTGATTAGTCGGAATATTTATGACTAGGAAATAGTCATAATTGTTGACTGGACCAGACAAACACAACACCAACACATGGAAAAACATCACCAGGGACTGAAACCTCACCAATCCCAGACTGAAACGTCACAATCAGCCAAACGTGCACTTTTCACACCATTCTACGCACTGCGAAAATGTAATCTCTCGATCAGCTAAAAACACTTGAATTCAGTATATTCACGTTAGATTTCCGTAGTTTTGACTTGTCCTGGTTTGATCCTGGTTTAGGCCTCGTGTAGACCCGGTTCGGTCCTGGTCTAGTCCAGATTTAGTCTTAGGTTTAGTCCCGGGTTAGTCCAAGTTTGTCTAGAATGGCGGACTTGCCTTAAATCTGCGCTGCGTAACTGTTCTGATGGAGCGTATGCCGCCTGCTGTGCCTAGAATGTTCCACAGTTATGGCATTGAACTTACCTATCGCCATGGAGACGGGCGGGCGCGGCTACCGGACCTCGCTCACAGTAAGAACGCAGGTTTTTCAAGGTATTTCTGAACATTTAAAACAGAATAAATGGCATAGTTTCCCCATTTAATTACGATTAAAAATAAATTCATTCGGAATAAACGTTAATTCCGATTTTAAAAGATCACGTAAACACTTAATTCCCAATGTATATTTGGATTTAAACTTAATTCCGATGTAAGTGGGCGGTTTATGCCGTTCTTAAATCCGATTAATTTATTCCTCGATCATGTAAACGTTTATTTTTCTTAGAAATAACTCCAGTCGTTGAGCGTGTGCACGTTGGGTCGCCGTTCTGACGCTGATGACGCACTAAAAGATGGCGGAGCAGCAGGTTTTAAAATAAGTGCGCTGGAAGAACTGTAAATAATGAAAAAAGTGCATGGCCATAGAGCGTATATATGAGTGGACTAAGTGAGTGTGACGTCTCCACAGCGTCGCTCAAATGAGGCTCCTGTTGCCACGGTTACAGGAGCCAGGTCCATATTTGGAAATCCTCCCGCGAGTATCATAGCAACTACAACAACCAATCCTGCTTGAGGTCATTAAATGTGCCGCCCTCCTCAGAGCGGAGATACTCTGCACCTGCACAGACCGCTGGATTTCACTGATTCTTGAGAATAATAAGGAAACTTTCAGCTTTAACATCAAACTTTAAATAGTAAATTTAAGTCATTGATTTATGTTGTTTATTCTGTTACGTACGAACAACAATAGAGTCGCAGTTTAACAAAATTCACTTTACTTTATGCTAGTTAAATTATGCTAGTTAAGATTCTAGTAAGGTTAGATATTGTAATTGTTGGAGATATTTTATTTTATTTCAAAAATAGTCAATCGGGGCAGGAAAGGGGACTTAGCGAAACTAGCTGTCAATCAAACCTGTTGCTAACGCTAGGGGGAGGGACCTCGGGGAATGAAGGCATCTGATTGGTCCGTTATTTACGTTTAGATCTTGATTTAGGAACAAAACAGAGAAATGAAAAGTTCAGGATCCTGTGTCGCGGCTTCAGACGAACAGTTTAAGACCAAAATGACGAGGCTCAGAGCAGCAGGTCCAGAGAGACGAGCGATAAGATCCTAATGTGAGTTAATGGGAAAAAGAGAGGGAAAGAGCCTCCTGGAGCACTTCCTGTTTGGCACGCGGCGGCTAACGGGTTAGCTTAGCACACTCATATATATGGACTATGTGCATGGCAGAAAACATAAAAACACAAACCTTCTCAAAGAGTTAGCGGAATAGTTTGGGAGGGTTCACGGAGAGAGACGCCGAGCAGATCAGAAACAAGTGGAAACGGTGGAAGCAGGAGGAGAACAAAGACTCAGTTTGTCTTCTTCCTTCCTTCTCCGACGCTCTTCCATCTTCCTCCTCAGCTCACAGACGTAACCTGTGATAATGTAATTCCCAAGCTGCTGTTGTATTATCGTTGGAAAGACTGCGGAGATAGTTTGGATCACGTTTGCGTCCGTGGTGTAACGACAAACCGAGATGCCAAAAAACAAATGGATAAAAAAAGCCGGTAGCAGCTGAAAGTGTGCGTTTTCTTACGGTCGATGTAAACACGTTGATGTCGCTGTCCAATCAGAACCCCTCCCGACCCCTAGACGTTGAGCGGATGTAAATAAAGTCGATTAAACATGGAAACCTTTATTCAGAATTATTATTTACATGTAAACTCGAAGGAGAATAATTTAATTCCGGTCTATTTAATTCAGAATTAATCAATTTATCATGTAAACGGGGCCACTGTGGAACATTCCGGGGCGAAGCACTAGGATCTCTAGGGAAACCTCCACCGAATAAGTTCCGCAGTGCATCTTTTAGAGGATTTCAGACAGGTTTTTCTTGTTCCAAGCAGAAGTTATTGGTCCACTGACACATTTTGACTTATTGCATTGACAAATTTTAGTACAGTTCTCTTATTTCCTGCCCGAAAAACAAACATTATTAAACTCGGAGGGAATAAATCTTCACTTGTCAAAACTACTCAAAGCAACATGAATATTGTGAATGTATCTTTTTAATACCTGGCAGATATGAGTTTTTACAGTGCGCAGACTCCAGCGTGTGAGTTTCCCGATAATCACATTTACTTCTCACCTCCCGGTGTTAATACGGAGCCATCTGTTCCCCTCAGACTCGGCACAGCTGCATTCCCCGTCAGGCGCTCGCTGAATGCCTCTGCACCTGCCACTCTGACAGGGATAAAAATGGACTCTTCTTATACCGTGTCTCCATTCACCGCGCTGATGAAATTTACACGAACAAAAAACCTATTTCGGGAGCGTTTTGTTTTCGCCGCTGCGTCTTAATTGTGCACCAAAATGACGTTGAAGCTGCCATCTGTAGTTAGACCGGCTGTTGCATTCTCGCACGTCACCACTAGAGGCCGTCGACGTTACTGCTGCCTGATCGTGGCCTAAGGAAAGAGGAGACGAACGAAGGCCAGGACCGAGTCTCATTTCTGTTTCCTCGCTTCCTTCTGCTTGATTCCTTGCCTCGATATTAAGCGACAGTCTGATTTTGACAAACCGCATCCGCTCGTACCCGTCATACCTCAATCTGCACCCGTTTTCCGACAGAATTGAAGTAAAATTCCACATCAAATCCGACCCGCTGTAACTATACACCAACACCCAAACCGCATCTGATTGAAAATCAGTCTGAGAGCCAAAAAAGAGCCACAACTTTACACTCGCTAATTGTCTTTTCAGCTCCTCGGGAATAATTTTGAACCACAGGACGTCGCATGCGTGGTCTGAAAATGAAAGTGGCAAAGATTTCTGGGAATGCGCGCGTGCAAAAACATGGATTTTACATTTAATCATTTTGCAAAAACATTGGCATTTTTGCATTTCACTAAAACACAGCCCTGTTTTTTGTTCGCACGATGTTTTGTAAACCGCACATTAGACCCACGCCCTCTTACGGCCGACAGGGCGGAGCATTTTTCACCCGTTTCATTAGAATTTACGGTTCACTCGCCTGGTATCCGAACACGTGCAGGACTCTGGTACGCGGTGTCCCAAAGAAAACCTCGGAAAGAAGGAGTAAACATGACGGAGGCTTCAGGATCAGACGTCAGAGAGAAAAGAATCCACCTTTTTTAATCTCAGTGAGGTGTTTAGATCCTCTCGCTTCTCCGTGTCTCCTCTGTGGGCGGGGCTTCCTCACCCATTTCCTGAAGAATCGACGAGAAGGAAGCGAGGAAAGAGAAACGAGACGAACAAAGGCCCCGGCGAAACCAAATAAACCTCCAGATGGCAGCTTTACGTGCACTATTTTCACGTCCAGATGCAAGATACTCAAAGCGCTTTACCGCATTATTTATTCGCACCCGTACGGCATCTCGGACCTGAGACGCGGCGTTTATTCATATCAGGCGGGCGAAGTGTCTTGCTCAAGGACGCAACAGCTTCCGCTCGACGGGCGTTGACTAAACTGTCGCCCTTAAAATTATTTATTCAGATCAACTCGTCTTTAACTGTGGCGTTCTGAGGACACTTCGAAAACGGCTGCTGATACTACGCCTGCAAATACCACCACTTTGAGTACCGTTACCACGACGATTACCCACACGACCGCCCGGCTTTGCTCTGAAGCTTTTGTGCATCTGCTGCCCGTCTCAGTCTATTTGTGGATTGATATAAGTGCACTATAAAGCCCTCACCACAGTAAAGGCTCTGTACCTGATTTTCACCGTCTTAAAATCGCGTAAAAACGGAAATAGTCCATTTGAAACCGTTCGCAGCGGCCCAAGAGCTGCTCGCACAATATCCCTGTACTTGGGCAAGACACTTTGGGAAAAATCAGGTACAAAGTCTGAATCATGACATTATTTATTATAAAATGGGAAAATTGAAAGACGTTTGTTGCTTTTGGACTATATCATCTATTTTGCTGCACTCCCTCAGACCTCAGACACCTAATAGCCTGGAATCCTCATCACATTTACTGTTTTCCCGCTTAAAATGTTTTTCCTCTGTAGATAATTCCTTTCTTAAATCCAAGGTCTTTAAATTTCAGCCACGATATTTGAAAAACTGCTGATTTAGAAAACTGGACCTCAGTAAAAAAAAACAGCTCTGGAATGACTTGCCTTCTCTGAACTTTGAAAATTTCACCGTTTTTATTTCGTTTAGCCTCAGTATTAAGGTTTAAAGTTGCACTGCGTAACTTTCCAGGCGCAAGGCTCGTTTCTACGGAGGTGCTGGCTTGGAATGTTCCGCAGTAGGGCATTAGAACGCCTCCATCTCGCATCGTGTGGTTTTACTGCCTTGGAAAAACACACGTCGTTACTGTGAGCGGTCTCGCCTCTCCGCAGATCTGACCCGTAACCCGTATCTTCTGCTTGTCTCCATGGAGATAGACACTAGAGTGAAGTGAGAAAAAAAAAACTCTTTTTTTTTTTTCCAGCTCATTTTTGGATAGTGATAAAAAGTGAGAAACAAACCAAAAAATTAGACATTTTGAAGCGAATCATCAGAGTCCACAACCTGAATAAACAGGGGAATAAATAAAAACACAGGTTAGTAAAACACACAAGTAATTATTTTATTTTTACAAAACTAACTAGTTCATACTAACATGGTAACTATTGGGAACCATATCTTAATCATATAAGGCACATGTGTCAAACATGCGGCCCGGGGGCCAGATCCGGCCCTCCAAGACCTTTAATCTGGCCCTCGGCTGATTTTTCTATTAAAATACTTAAAATTTTCAGATTTTTCTGTTAATTTTCTGCACCGTTTAGCATAGCACCGCCACTTGTTGCAAACACACCAGAGCAGCACAAATGAAGACTTTCCTCTTCCAAACGCTCTTAAAAAGAAGAATTCGTAAATTTTGACTGTCGAAAATCCGTGACCCTCATCAGCAAAATGTCAAAAATGAGAAAAGCAGATGCTGAGTTCAGGATTTCCCAAGAAAAATAGTCTAATTCTTATTTGTTGACAGAGGTGAATGGGAAATCTGTGCTCAGTGTGTTCTGGAACAAGTGGGAGGTTGCTCGAGGAATATAATCTTAAACACCACTACGAGACACGGAGAAAAATACAATAACTTGAAGAGAGAACTGAGTTTTCTGATCCAGCCCTTTTGGGATCAAAGTAGGCTGCATACGGCCCCCGGACCAAAATGAGTTTGACACCCCTGATATAAGGAATGGACAGAATAGTCGTAGAATGGATCAGATTCGACGCTTCAGTGTGTTTAATGTTTCAGAATTTCTTTACAAAATATAAGTGAGGTAAGAAGAGGAAGTGCAGGATAAATCTGTACGGAAACATCACACATTTATATATCGTCCATAAACAGTTAAGAGGAATAACCTGATTTTTAAAATGTCTTTCTGTCTTTACCATTTGGACAGATTCATTATTAAATTTTGTGTCCGCTCAGAATCAAGCTCGAAAATGACTCGAATTTGAGATGGAAACAATTTGCGTGTGTTTTAATTTAAGAGACGTGTTTTCTGTTCGTTATCATGTTTATATGGACGAGTTAGTTTTATAAAAAATAAAATAATTACTTGTGTGTTTTATTAACCTCTGTGATTTTGGTAAACAGCCCATATTCCCCCGTTTATTCAGGTCCGTTCTGGAGACTGAAGATTTGCTGCAAAATGTCTGATTTTTTCTCACTGAATGTGTCGACGACTTTTTATCACTGTCCAAAAAAGATCTGGAAAAGGAGTTTTTTTTCACTCCACCCTAATAGACACGTTTAATGCTGCCGTACTTTGGGAAGTTCTGTGAAAACCAATTCTACCTCCATGGAGAAAAGAAAGTAGGAAATGTGACGCAGCGCAGCTTTATAACCACACCATAGATTTCATTTCGCCGCCTTGTGATTTTTATTTCACTTTTTTTCCTCAAACACAACTTTAAGAATGTGCTTTTTGGATTCAAACGAGACAAACTTTGTACATAAGATACGCACAACACACCTCCACTTGGGTTTTTTCATAGCGAGTGCGAAGTGCGGAAAATAAGTGGAATGTTACTCGAAAATATTACTGTCGTCGTCTTAATTAAATCACAGTGTTAAATCATCAAAGTGTTTCTACCTATAATCACATTTGCACTTTGGGTAAATACAGTTCTATTCACACACAAACCGTCACTTTACGAAATGCAGGGGATGAAACTGGTGTCGGACGTGTTGCCGTTTTCTTATTTCTAGAGGAGTTATTGACATGAAAGTTTCACCAGAAATTCAGAATGAAATGTGCAAAATCTGAAATTATCGCTTTTTTGAAGGTCATAGTTGCCCGGTTCGAGTCCTTTTAGCTGCTTTGGGTTTCGTTTTCTTCATAAATCATGTCCGAAGTCACATTTTGCCAGGATTGTTATGTCATAGTTAAAACTCTGGATTGCTTTGGCTCTCGTTTTTCGGTAAATCGCGTCCAAAATCGTAATCCGAGCGCTCACAAATGCTCTCTTTGCATTTCGCCTGGATTGTTATGTCATAGTTAAAACTCTGGAATGTTCTGGGTTTAGTTTTTTTTTCAGAAAATCACATCCAAAGTCTTAATCTCTGAGCGCTCACAAATGTTCTGTTCACATTTCTCTTGATTGTTATGTCATAGTTAAAACTCTAGATTGTTTTGCGTTTTGTTTTTTTGGTAAATCATGTCCTAAATCGTAATCTGAGCGCTCACAAATGCTCTCTTCGAATTCTGCCAGGATTGTTATGTCATAGTTAAAACTCCGAATTGCTTTACATTCCGTTTTTTGGTAAATCGTGTCCAAAGTCGGAATCTCTGAGCGCTCATAAAAGCTCTCTTTGCATTTCCCAGGTTTGTTATGTCATAGTTTAAACTCCAGATTGTTTTGTGCTTCGTTTTTTGGTAAATCGTGTCCAAAGTCGGAATCTCTGAACACTTAAAAATGCTCTCTTTGCATTTCCCATGATTGTTACGTCATAGTTAAAACTCTTGATTTCTCCTGCGCAGTTTTAAGTCCATAAACCATCACCGGACACTTTCTGCCGTCAACGAACCGACGGCTCTTTTAGCAAAGCGTCCACAGGAGATTTACTCTTTCTAACTGTTAATAACGACACTTTAACGACTAAATGCCTCGTTGGAAACAGAGGTGTAGCATTTACCGTTTATTTTCCAAACGCAGACATGATTTTAAGTTAGAAAATGCGAAATGATTATCCCAAAGCTTGACCAAACGCATTTTTAAAGAGAATTAAAGCCACAAAAATGGATCATATGTTCTCTTTGAAGCTTTCTTTTTTCAGTAAACCTGGAAAAATCTGTTCTGAATTCTGTCCATGTGTGGATCGCCTCATCAGTCATATCTGGGGGAAATTTCATGTCCGTAGCGACTTAAGAAAAAACGAAAAATGCCGACGCGTCCAGTCCCGCCTTTCACGCTCTGTTTCCTCTTGTGAACCTCCACTCTGAAGGCAAAACTTTTACTCGATGTTTTGAAAAGCACTGGAGTTATTTCAGTTTTTTTCAGATGGTGCTCTGTAAAAAGCTTTAAAGTGGGTTTTTTCTGTATAGCTAGAGTGGCATGGCTACTGTGATTTTTACATTAATTTATTATTTATTCGTAGCGCGACGTCGGTGTGAAAGAGCGAGCGCGTGCGGCTAACGGGAGTTTTTTTTTTTTTTTTTTTTTAAAGCCGCACCGTGTAACTTTTCTGGCGGAGAGTCTGCGTCTGCCTCCGCGGAGATGTCACCGCTCGCTTTGCTTCGCCGGGAATGCCCCGCAGTACGGCGTTAAGCTTTGCTGTATCCGTGGAGACGAGCGGGCCACTCCAGCCTGGCAAGTAATGGGTTATAGGCGAGATCTGCGGAGAGGCGAGCCCGCTTATAGTAAAAAAACGTTTGTTGTTTAAGGTACTGTTTTAGCAGTAACAACACCTTCAATGCCACATTACGGAACATCTCCCTGGAGACGAGTGAATGGCGGATCCTCCACGAGAAAAGCTACACGGTGCAGCTTTAAGTTATTTCATTAGATTTTCTCCTTTCAAACGCTTTCACTCAGTATTTTCTTTCTTTACGGATTGGACCTGGTTTTCACGTCACACGAACATTATTTGGTTGCGGTAACAGGAGCGTCGTGAAGAGTAAAACCCGTTCATTCGCCGGAGGAGGAGGAGGAGGAGGAGGAGGAGGAGGAAAGGAGCATCGATCGTAGCGCTTCGAGAAATGTCGCGTGAGGTTTATTTATCAGAAGAAAATATTGTTGTCTGTGGAGACGGACGACACGAGGATGATGTGGTACAAATGTTTACTGTGTTGATTTGGTGGAGAACGGCGGCGTAGGCTGTACAGAGCTGGAGCGCAGGGCCTTTGTGTTATTCTGTTTTCATTATTGTATAAATAAAGTTTGACACAGTGGGAAAGACTCTTGTGTCGTCACTTCACAGAAAACAGTCACAACACAACACTGTCTGTGAACTTAAAGGGCCCATGTTGCACTGTTACTGTTATAATGTTGTTTTTGGGGCGACAGTGGCTCAGCTGGTCGAGCGTTCGTCCACTGATCTGAAGGTTGGTGGTTCGAATCCCGCTCTCGACACAAACGTCATTGGTGAGCGTCAGATCCGCTGAGCCACGGGAGCCGGTGTGAGTCCAGCTCCCACAGATGAAGCGGTCGTCGTGTCCTTGGGCAAGACACTTAACCCACCTCACCCCCAGTGTCTGCGTGCAGTGGTGTGTGAATGAGTGAGTGAATGAGTGTGTGAATGAGTGTGTGAATGAGTGTGTGAATGTGTGTGTGAATGTGTGTGTGAATGAGTGTGTGAATGTGTGTGTGAATGGGTGAGCAGTTCCTTGTTGTAAAGCGCTTTGAGCCTTGAAGGTAGAAAAGCGCTATAAAAATGTGACCATTTGATTTGATTTTGTCATAACAAACATGCCTGAAGTTATGTTGTGCCTCCCCTCACTCGTACTTGAACTCCTCCACTTGAGGCAGGGACTCCGCGGCGTCGGCAGTGATGCGGTCGCTGTATCGGGGCCGCCGCGGTGGTGAAGAAGGAGCTCTGGATTTCCCTCGGTCACGTTCCTCCGCTCACCTGTGGTCCTGAGGTCTGGGGAACGACCCGAAGGACCAGATCGCGGATACAAACGGTCGAAATGAGTTTCCTCCGCAGACTGACTGACAGCGCTCCCTTAGAGAGAGGGGGAGGAGCTCGGAGTAGAGTCGCTGCTCCTCCGCGTCGACAGGAGCAGCTGAGGGGAGGGGCATCTGTTCCGGACGCCTCCTGGACATGTCCCATCGGGAAGAGGCCCCGGGGAAGATCTACGACTTTAACCATAACTGCACTGTTTGTTTTCAGCTGTTTGTATTTGAACTGTTGCTTTTAACTGCCTGTAATGTGTATCGTACTTGTGTGAGGCGACTGTGAGGGTCCAGAAAGGCGCCTAATAAACAAAATGTATTATTATTATTATAATTATTATTATTGGGGAGGAGCTGGAGGAAGTGTCTGGGGTGAGGGAAGTCTGGGAGTCCCGGCTCAGACCGATGCCCCCGCGACCCGGCCCCGGAAAAGCGTAAGAAAATGGATGGATGGATGTGTTTTTGTTTCACTCTCACATGTTTAACGCACAAACCCTGCACATTTAGGACGCGATTCCACCTCGTGATGTCATGTGGTGAGACAGGAAGTGCTCCATACGCCTTCACTGGACTCATCTGGACGACGCGGCACGACTCCAGGTACGTTTCCGACGAGGTAACGACATTCAAACACGACGTAAAGCTCACGAAAGCTCGTGGCTTAAAGGTGTAACTTTCCTGACCTTTTATTCATTCATTCTCCCAAAACACTTTACAAATAATCATAATATAAGAAACAAATAAACAAATAAAACTCAGATCTAATCAGCTCTGAGGGAACTGATGACCACAAAACCTATGATTGTTAAACGTTATAAGTTATTTATGGATTTCACTGAATCGGATGGATGGATAGATAGATAGATAGACAGATAGATAGAGATGGATGGATGATAGAGATGAGTACAGAGGGAGGAGAGGGTGAGAAGGGAGGGAAAGAGAAAAAGGAGGGGCCAGAGGGAGAGAGAGGGAGGGAGAAATGAGGATCGAGGGAGAGACTAGAGAGGGAAGAGACAGGGAGGAGAGGGAGAGGAAGGGAGAGACACATTTAGGGAGGAGGAAGGGATAGGAGAAGTGAGAAAGAGTGAGAAAGGATATAGAGAAATAAGAAGAGGAGGGATGGAGAGCTAGGGAAGGAGGAGAGAAGGAGGAGGGCCAGAGAGAGAGAGAAAGATGGAAAGAGGGAGGGAGAGATGAGGAGGAGGAAGGAGGGAGAGACTAGTGAGGGAAGAGACAGGGAGGAGGAGAGGGAGATTGAGAGAAGATGGATGGATGGAGATGGGAGGGAGAGAGGAAGGGGTAGAGATAGGGAGGGAGGAAGGAGGGAGAGAGGAGCAGGAGGAAGGAGGGAGAGAGGAGCAGGAGAATGAGGGAGGGATACGATAGGAGAGAGAAAGACAATTAGGGAGAGAGGGATAGCAGAGAATAGAGAGAAATAAGACAGAGAGGAGGGAGAGAGAAGAGATAGAGGAGGAAGAAGGAGGGAGGAGGAGGAAGGCCAGAGGGAGAGAAGATTGATGAGGCAGAGGAAGGAGGGAGCAGGAAGGAGCAGAGGAAGGAGGGAGGAAACACTTCTCAGTCGTGATCTCCATAAAGACCTCACCTGACCCTGGCAACACGGCGCCCCCTGTCAGCGCACCTGCCAACTGCCACCGGGAGGAGAGAGGGAGGAGAGGAGGGAGGGAGGAGAGGAGGGAGGAGAGGGGGAGGGAGGAGAGGAGAGGAGAGGAGGGAGGAGAGGAGAGGAGGGAGGAAAGGAGATTAGGGAGGGAGGAGAGGAGAGGAGGGAGGAGAGGAGAGGAGGGAGGAAAGAGGAGACAGAGAGGAGGAGAGGAGGAGAGGAGAGAGGGAGGGAGAGGAGGAGAGGAGAGGGAGGGAGAGGAGAGGAGAGGAGAGGAGAGGAGAGAGGGAGGGAGGAGAGAGGGAGGGAGGAGAGGAGGGAGGAGAGAGGGAGGAGAGGAGGGAGGGAGGAGAGAGGGAGGAGAGGAGAGAGGGAGGGAGGAGAGAGGGAGGAGAGGAGAGAGGGGAGGAGAGGAGAGGGAGGGAGGGGGGAGGAGAGGAGAGGAGGGAGGAGAGAGGGAGGGAGGAGAGGAGAGGAGAGAGGGAGGAGGGAGGGAGGAGAGGAGGGAGGGAGGAGAGAGGGAGGGAGGAGAGGAGGGAGGAGAGGAGAGAGGGAGGGAGGAGACAGAGAGAGAGGGAGGAGAGGAGATTATGGAGGGAGGAGAGGAGATTAGGGAAGGGCCGACTAAGACTGAGAATAATGACGGGAGAGAGGCGGAGGAGAGGGAGAGAAAAGGAGGGGACAAAGAGGAGAGAGAGGGAGGAGAAGTGAGAGAGGAGAGAAGGAGGAGGCCAGGTCTATATCCATAGAGGAATAAGAGAAGGAGGGGAAGAGAAAGAGAAGGGATAAAACAGGATTATAGAGAGAGAAACAATTAAGGAAAGAGGGAGGAGGGACGGATAGGAGAAGTGAGGAGAGAGAGAAGATATAGAGAAATAAGAGAAGGAGGGGAAGAGAAAGAGGAGGGTGAGAGAGGAGAGAGGGATAAGGGAGGATAGCGAGAGAGTGAATTAGGGATATAGAGAAATAAGAGAAGATATAGAGAGGAGGAGGTATAGGAGAGGATAGAGAGAGACAATTAAGGAGAGAGGGAGGATAAAGAATGAGAGAATTAGGGAGAAAGGACATAGAAACATAGGAGGAGAAGAGAGAGAGGCGTCTAAGAGAGAGGGATAGGAGAAGGGAGAGAGAGAAAGAAAGAGAAGGGGTATAGTGAAATAAGAGAAGGAGGCGAAGAGATAGAGAGGAGGGAGAGAGAGGGAAAGGATAGAGGAAAGGAGAGAGGGAAGAATGAGGGATAGGAGAAGTGAGAGGAGAGAGAGGATATAGAGAAATCAGAGAAGGAAGTCAAGAGATAGAAAGGAGGGAGAGGAGAGAGAGAGGGGATATAGAGAAATAAGAGGAGGGGAAGAGATAGAGAAGAGGGAGAGAGAGGAGAGAAGGATAGGAGAGGATAAAGAGAGAGAATTATGGAGAGGGATACGAGAAGTGAGGAGGGAGAGAAAAAGGATATAGAGGAATAAAAGGAGAAGAGATAGAGGGGAGGAGAAAGAGGAAAGAGAGGATAAGAGAGGATAGAGAGAGAGACAATTCAGGAGAGATGGAGGAGGAAGGATAGGAGATGGGAGAGAGAGAGGGGGTATAGAGAAATAAGAGAAGGAGGGGAAGAGATAGAGAGGAGGGAGAAAGAGAGGATAGAGAGACAATTATGGAGAGAGGGATAGGAGAAGTGAGCGGGGAGAGAGAGAGGATAGAGAGAAATAAAAGAAGGAGGGAGGAGAGAGGGAGAGGAAGAGGAACCTTCAGGTCACGGTCAGTTCACACATCTGTTAAAATCTGTTTTTTCCCCCGTTGGACGTCTGATCCAGTGAGGTTCCTTTGGTTTTACTGGATCCTTTTTCAGACCAAAGTCTCACTGCTCATTAAATCCAGACGATGAACCAGGACGAGGGGCCGTTTTTACTCCCACACACCTGGAACTGTCCTGAAGACGTCCGGCTGCAGGTGGCGCTGTCGTCCTGCCTCCACTGACACGAAAACGCCACCGAAACCTGTTTGGATCATCAGCAAAACCGTCAGGTGTGAAAACAAACTAAACCTTAGTATGAAAAAAAATAATCTGTTAAAATAGGACTTTGATATAATCCGTGAAGTTGAAGTCGTGCTGCAAAAAGTTTCGTTTGTGCTGCAAAAAGTTTTGTTTGTGCTGCAAAAAGTTTCGTTTGTGCTGCAAAAAGTTTTGTTTGTGCTGCAAAAAGTTTCGTTTGTGTGATTCTGGTTCTTCAGATATTTGCAGTTTTATTTTTGGTCGATGACGTCGTCCAGAACCTCAGAATGTGAAACAGCCTCAAAACAGGAAGAAAGTTATAGCAAACGTTTGTATTTGGTTTGTGCTGTGACAGTTTCATTTGTGTTTATTCCTAAAATTATTAATTATTATTTCTGTGGTAATTATATGACGTCATTTCCATTCAGCTGAAGCAGCGACTTTAGCAAAACTCCACAAAACTACAGTAGTGAAGAGAAACGATCTGAGGCTGTGGAAAAGTCTGTTTCAGTCTTTTTCAAGTAATTTGCTTTTCATTCATATTTTATATAATAACTCAGACTTTTCCACAGCCTCAGGTCGTTTCTCTTCACTAGTTTTGTGGAGTTTGTCTCCGTCAGCTGGAGTTTTGCTAAAGTCGCTGCTTCAGCTGAGCAGAAATGACGTCCTGTAATTACCACAGAAATAATAATGAAGAATTTTAGAAATAAACTCACACAAATGAAACTGTCACAGCACAAAACAGCACAAACCAAATACAAACGTTTGACATCATTTTCTTCCTGCTTTGAGGCTGTTTCACATTCTGAGGTTCTGGACGACGTCATCGACCAAAAATAAAACTGTGAATATCTGAAGAACCAGAATCGCACAAACGAAACTTTTTGCAGCACAAACGACTGACTCCATTTTGGGCGTTTTCGTGCATTTTGAAGCTTCCTGTGGGACTGACCCCAGTTTGATCTATAAAAGAATCATTAATTTCTCCAAAAATAAAAAAGCACAAACGAAACTTTTTGCAGCACAAACGATTGACATGGTTTTTGTAGGTTTGAGTTTGACGGGGCGACTTCACGGAGGTAAAAAGGTGGTATTGGTCTTGAGGTAAATCTGAAGTCATAACTGAAAAAATGAACTGATCCACGTCTAAATCAGTGATTCTGTTTTCTAATCCTGCGTTTTTAGTCTGTCTACATCTCCAAAGCTCAAAATCCTCTCTTCCACATTGTGATGTTATAAAGAGGCAGTTTTTGAATTAAAAACTTCCTTTTACCTTTTGTTCGGTACAAATTGTCAATTCCAGGTCTGAAATCATCCAAATGATTCTAGTGAAGGTTTATCCTGCAAATTTCTCTGATCTGGCCAAGATTTTAAACCTTGTATCAGGTTCTTCATCTTGTTTTCAGATTTATTATCGACTTGCTCGTTCTGAGACGCTTCATTCTCGTCTAGAGGTTTCGTTTATTTGAAGAGAACTTGTCCAGTAAAATGATCCGTCCACACGGCGAGATAATTTCACTCTTTAAGTCATTTTCTGATAGATTTAAGTGTTTATATCTTAAGCACAACAACATTATAACAGATCAGCAAAGCTTCTGAACTGGGAGAAAGGGATTTTGTCCGACACTTGAAACGGCCTCCTCAATTTGTACATGTTTTAATTAATTTATTGTCGTTTTTATTTATCATTTTAACTGCGTTTTAAATGTGTTTTTACCGCCTCTTGGTCAGAGCTCCCTTGAAAAAGAGGTTTTTAATCTCAATGGGACTTCCCTGGAAAAGTAAAGGTTAAATTTAAAAAAAGAAAAGAAAAAATAGATCAGAAAATAGTGTAATATGGGCCCTTTAAGTAATAAAAAAAAGAAAATATAGGTCAAGTCCATTCTTAAATAAAGGTCACGTGTTTTTTATTCTATTTCCGTTAGCATCTCATTTTGTTTTCAGCTTTTCTGTTTTCTTCACTTAGAAAAAACTCCTCCCCACAAATTACAAACCGAATTCCTGTTCACTTCCGTATTAAACCTTCCAGAATAAACCCTCCGTCGTAAACCCGCTCTAACCTCCACTGAACACAAGTGAACTGAGCTGTGGCCTCGTTCGCAGTATCGACGTGTGAGTTTGGACCTGTTTCTCCGCAGGAAAACCGGACCTCCCGTGCAGCCGGACGTCGTGTTCTGGGAGGCGAGGGTCCGGTGTTTTTTTTACAGCGTCAGACGGAAGGACGCGGGAGCCGAGCGCAGAAAGGTTTACGAGAACTTTAACAACAACAACTAGTTTATTTGAGCGGATTAATCTTGACAAGTGAAATTATCCACCAGTGGAATAAGTGTTTTTCTCTTAATTCAAGCAACATTTGATTTTATTTCTTATTTTAAGTGCAAAAAGTAGTTGTTTTTCTTATTTTAAGTGCAGCGAGATGTATTTTCATATTTTAAGTGCAAAAAGTCTTGTTGCACTGGCAGATATTTTTACTTGTCAAGTGAAATTTACTCAAATCCTGACAAAACCTTTCATAATCCAAGTCATTTTAGCTTGACTAGATTTTGTTTTTTGCAGTGCGAAGTAAAAGAAATAACAGGACTTTATTATTCTCAGTATTTAATTACTTAAATCTACTAAATTGTACCTGATATACGCTCAATTATACCCACGACTGCACCTTTAATCAAAAAATATGAGTTAAAGTGACTCAAAATGAAGAACATGTTACAGCAACTTGACATAATTAAGTTAGTAGGATTATTTCTAATACTTTGACTATACACAACTTAATCTATTTAATTATGTGAATATGTGGGTTTACAGTGTAGTCAGGATCATTAAAAGGACACGAGGAAACATCCAGTCCCACTGATCACGCTGCGTAAAATGTGGCGCGTTTTAAATTCCCAGTTTTCGAGGGCGAACAGACTCCCGGAGGCTTCAGTCCTTCGCTCCTTCCCTCCTTTCCCAGTGTTCCTGTCGTATTTGCATATCCACATCACGCTGACAGCGGCGGTGACAGGACGAGTGTGCGGAGAGAGAGAGGGAGAGAGCCGAGCGCGCAGGAAAGAGCCGTTCACGCACACACGGAGACAGCGGCTCTGAGCAGCGGACGCACGGAGGGACTGTGGACGCTCCGGGAGAGGAATACGGCCGAACCGACGCGTTGTGATTTTGTGATTCTTTCTCGAAGCTGGTAACGACTTCTTTCCGCGCTGTCCGTGATTCCCAGCGGCTCATGGTTTTCTAGCCCTCCCCGCTTTCGCATCATCAGCACCGGGAGAGAGCTGTGTTATCGTACGCGGAGGGTCTGCGGGGCTCTGGAGCGAAGCCGAGTCGAGATGCGATCGTGGGGGGCTCCGTCGTGGTACTGGCGCCGCTGGAGGCACTGCTGGTGGTGGGTCTTGCTGCTGGGTCTGGCCGTGGGCTCCGGGGATACGGTGTGGAGCTCTGCGGAGGCTTGTCCGACCTCCTGCTCGTGTAGCGGCTCCCGGATCTCCTGCGTGGACCCGGAGCGAGGCATCAGCGGCTTCCCCACGCTGCAGAGCGAGGCGGAGATGGAGAACATCACCGACATGTGAGTGACGGTCCCCCGGCCGCAGCGCGCACACGCCGCGCTCTTCATTCATTGTGTATTCGCGCAAAATCACACACCAGAATAACAACGCAAGGTGCTTTGACATAACTGCACGCAAGCGCTCAGCCTGTTTCATCCCAAACGACAAAATTGGGAGAAGTAACTATGCCCCCTGAGATTTCCAACGACCCCAACCTATCGCAAATACACTGGGACGGGCTTTTATTGTCAATCATCGCCGATCAGCTGTTGGAAAACGCGTAAACAAACCGGATACAATTTAAATTTAATAACACGGGCCCATTTGTTCTTGTACCTGGCGTAATTTGGACATGTTAAGCGTGAATGTTGCCCGAAGCGATACTCTTTTTACAGCCAGACCGAGCGTAGGCGATGGGAATTCGGAATCAACAAAAAAAAAATATCGCGCGTAATAGTCAATCCAAACCCTCCTAACCTAATTTTCGGCACGGCGCGCTCGCCTATGGAATATAAACTAACGTAAAGGTGTAGGGATGGATAGACAGCGCTCGGCTCAGTCAAGGAGACCCACGGGGCCGTGCGCAGTGGGCTGTACGCTACGTAATGTCAGTCTTGGCTACTGTAAATCCATCGCGTGTCAATCGTGCGAACATTTCACATCTATCAGAACGCGATTTAACTCGGGGATTCGGTTCTGGACGCTCGACACGAACGCGTCTCCATCCCTCCTGTCTCCGGCGGGTTCATCCTCACGCACACGCACTCACACACACACGCACAGGCACACGCACAGGCACACGCACACGCACAGGCACACGCACAGGCACACGCACACGCACAGGCACAGGCACGAAGGAAAAGAAGGCACCGATTTGTGATGCGATGATTCATCCGCCTGACTCGGGACGTGTCACCTATACGCCGATTGCATAACGCGGCGACGCAGCACGATTTCCCAAACAAACGCTGCGATAAAGAGACCCCCTGTGCGCGTGATACGTGCGCGTGAGGATGGGTACAGCTCTCTCACACACGCACACGCACACACACGCACCGTGGGAGACGCGCTTTCTTTACGATGACAGGTCAGATTATGTCCACGTTTAATAGGTTAATTAGATCAACAACTGTTTAATATTCAAATGTGGGTTAGGTTAAGGTTAGGCAATTTGGTAAGATGTATGTGGCATTGGGGATTCGGCACACGCACACACACACACAGAGACACACACACACACACACACACACACACACAGAGACACACACACACTGTAATGTACATGAATATACGAGTGAAATAAATTACGGTTTAGGGTTAGGTTATATATATTGCATTGTAGAGACTAAAATTGACACACACACTCTCACAGACACACACACACAGACACACACACACACACACAGACACACACAGACTCTCACAGACACACACACACACACACACTGTTATGTACATACATATACGAGTGAAATAAGTTAAGGTTTAAGGTTAGGTTTAGATTTGGCTATTTGGTAGGTTATATATTACGTAGTGGAGACTAAAATTGGCACACACACACACAGACACACACACACAGACACACACACACACACATTTACAGACACACACAGACACACGTCACGGGAGACCTGCTTTCCTTATGATGACAGATCAAGTGACGCAAATCTTTCATAATCAGAAAGTGTTTAAAGTTCAGATATGAGAACAGGTTAACGTTATGATTTAGGTTAAAGTTAAGGTTAAGGTTGGTGTATATCGCACTGTGTGGGGACTAAAGTGGGCACACACACACACACTCACACACACACTCACAGACACACACACACACACACACTCACAGACACACACACACACACACACACACACACACAGAGACACACACACGTCACGAGAGACCTGCTTTCCTTATGATGACAGATCCAGTGGGGCAAATCTTGTACAATTAGATCAGCAACATGTTTAATGTTCAAATATGGGTTAAACAGGTTAAGGTTTCTATTTATATATGTACATATTTGGCATATATAGTATTGTGGGGACTAAACTCTGTACACACACACACACACACACACACACACACACACACAAACATCACGGGAGACCTGCTTTCCTCATGATGACAGATCAAGTGACGCAAATCCTCAGTTATTAGATCGACAGCGCAGTTTAAATCCAGACATGGGTTAAATAAGAGAAGGTTATACATAGACTATTCGTCACATTGTGGGACTAAAATAGGCACACACACATACGTATACACACACACACACACACACATACACACACATACATACGTATACACACATATGTATACACACACATACGTATACACACACACACATACGTATACACACACACACATACGTATACACACACACACATATACACACACACACATACGTATACACACACACATATACACACACACACATGCGTATACACACACACACATACACACACATACGTATACACACACACACATATACACACACACACATACGTATACACACACACACATACACACATACGTATACACACACACACATATACACACACACACCATAGGAGACCTGCTTTGATGACAGATCAAGTGACGCAAATCTTAGAAATTGCTTAAATTCAGATATGGTTAATAAACAAGTTAAGGTTATGGTTTAGGTTCAGGGCTGCAGCGATTATTACAGCAGTCGATTATTCTGTCGATGATTTTGTTCGAATAATCGAGTAATCGTTTGTTAATGTGCATCTACTTTGCACACGTTAAGTACACCTGTTTTGGACATGAAAAACGTAATTATCGCTAGGCCAGTTATGATTTTTAAAACTACATGAATGTAGCAACTACTGCCTGCAAATTCTTGTTTGGTTTTAGATCTGGTTTTAGATCTGGTTTACACCGGGTTTAGATCTGGTTTACACCTGGTTTAGACCTGGCTTAGATCTGGTTTAGACCTGGTTTAGACCTGGTTTACACCTGGCTTAGACCTGGTGTTAGTTCTGGTTTAGTATAAAATAATCGAAGCATTTTTCTAATCGATTTACTCGATGAATCGTTTCAGCCCTATTTAGGTTAATGTTGGGCAGTTTGGTGTAGCCTATAGAGAGCATTGTGACTAAAATATACACACAACACATTGCGTTATTAACAAGTTAACACAAAACATTTTTAGTGGCGTTATTTTTTTAATTTATCGCAGTTTTTTCATAAGCTTGCGACCACAGGATCCGCTGTAAACAGGAAGCAAAACCATTTGTATGAAACTGAGAAGCTCTGTCAGGTGCGCTGATGTTATTCATATGAGGAAAACATGAAATAAAGTCCAAAACATTCAGCAAATCTGCGCTGACCTTCGAAGTTTGCAGCTTCTCTCTTCTGACTGTTCTCACTCGTCCAAACTGTTTTTATATCCACAAAACTCACGGAGGAGCGTATCGCAGCAGGACTCAAATCTGGTTTACTATTAACTAGATATTTCTATCGCTGGACTTATTTTCTCCACTAAAAGCGTTAGCTCTGCTGCGCCGCGTGTAAACAAACAGCGGCGTGTGATGACGTCTTTAGTGCAGCAGCGTTGGAGCGACAAAAAAAAATACATTTGCACAAAGCCTATGCACTTTTCTGTGTCGCGAGGAGAATTAAAATGACGATTCAAGAGACAAAAATGTGCGATTAACTTGAGATGAATCGTGAGTTAACTACGACCTTCATGAGCTTAATCGTGTTTAAATGTTTTAGTCGACTGAGCGCTAATAAATATGCATATGTACAGTCAAATAAGTTAAGGTTATGGTTTAGGTTTGGCAATTCGGTAGGATAAATTTAGCCATCAGGGGACTAAACTCAGCACACACACACACACACACACACACACACACACACACACACACACACACACTCACACACACACACACACACACACACACACACACACACACTCACACACACACACACACACACACACACACACACACACACACTCACACACACACACACACACACACACACACACACACACACACACACTCACACACACACACACACACACTCACACACACACACACACACACACACACACACACACACACACACTCACACACACACACACACACTCACACACACACACTCACACACACACACACACACACACACACACACTCACACACACACACACACTCACACACACACACACTCACACACACACACACACTCACACACACACACACACATGATGACAAATCAGATGACGCAAATGTTTTATAATTGGATCAGAAATGTTTTAAATTCAGATGTGGTTCATAAATAGGCTCAGGTTATGGTTTAGGTGAAGCTTTGGCAGTTCGGTTCAGCCTACAGAGACCTGCTTTTCCCCACCAGGACTAAATCGAGACTAAAGAAAAACTAAACCAAGACTAAAGCAGGACTTAAACAAGATTAAACCAGGACAAGACCAGGACTAGACCAGGATTATACCAGGACAAAACCAGAACTAAACCAGGATTATACCAGGACAAAACCAGAACTAAACCAGGGATAAACAAGGACTAAAATAGGGATAAACCAGAACTAATCCAAGAGTAAACCA
Source organism: Odontamblyopus lacepedii (assembly GCA_034769755.1). NCBI lineage: Eukaryota > Metazoa > Chordata > Actinopteri > Gobiiformes > Gobiidae > Odontamblyopus > Odontamblyopus lacepedii. Next base: position 3,224,671 of record CM068358.1, on the reverse strand, counting down.
GGACTAAATAAGGGATAAAACAGGAATAAACCAGGACTAAACTCGAGATAAACCAGGACAAAACCAGTGATAAACCAGGACTAAACCAAGACTAAACCAGGACTAAATCAGAGATAAACAGGACTAAACAAGACTAAACCAAGCGTAAACCAGGACTAAATCAGGAATAAAACAGGAATAAACCAGGACTAAACTCGGGATAAACCAAGACTAACCAGGACTAAACCCAGACTAAACCAGGACTAAATCAGGGATAAACAGGACTAAACAAGACTAAACCAGGACTAAATCAGGGATAAACAGGACTAAACCAGGGATAAACCAAGACTAAACCAGGGATAAACCAGGACTAAACCAAGAGTAAACTAGGACTAAATCAGGGATAAAACAGGAATAAACCAGGACTAAACTCTGGATAAACAAGGACTAAATCGGGGATAAACCAGGACTTAACCAGGACTAAACCAGAGCTAAACCAGAGCTAAACCAGGACTAAACCAGGTTAAGGTTATAGTTTTCGGTACAGCCTGTACAGAGCGTTGTGACTAAAATCAGAGACCTGCTTTTCTCGTGACAAATCAGGTGACGCAAATCTTTATTTTTGTATTGTTATATCAACATCTGCCTTCAGATATGGGTTAAACAGGTTAAGGTTACGGTTTAGGTTCAGTTCCGGCCCCTGGAGACTATATTAAACATGAGAAAAAGTCACCAGGAAATGAAATGGGAGTCCGAAAAAAGCCCAGAATCCCCGGCGCGTGTTTGGAGACGCGGCGCTTATTCAGACTGTCCAAATATTAGCGCAGACGTCTCTCCCCTCGGGTGCGTTCGGGGAGGTTTTCCAATGAACCCCCCGAGCGGGCAGTGCCACGGCCGGAATCGATCGTTATGAAGGAGAGTGAAGAGTGAGCGAGGTGGGCACCGGCGGCGGGAGAGCGATGGCCGAGCGCTGCCGGGAGCCCGGAGACGTCACACAGCCCGAGAACGTCAATAGAAACGGTTAATTATGGAGCCATCTTTCCCGATAAAAACAAGGATAAAGCAGGACTAAAGCAGGACTAAAACCAGATTAAACCAGGGCCAGACCAGGACTAAAGCAGGACTAGACCCAGGGATAAACCGGGACTAAAGCGAGATTAAACCAGGACAAGACCAGGACTAAACCAGGACTAAAACAAGATTAAACCAGGACAAGACCAGGACTAAACCAGGACTAAAACAAGATTAAACCAGGACAAGACCAGGACTAAAGCAGGACTAAAACAAGATTAAACCAGGACAAGATCAGGACTAAACCAGGACTAAAACAAGATTAAACCAGGACAAGACCAGGACTAAACCAGGACTAAAACAAGATTAAACCAGGACAAGATCAGGACTAAACCAGGACTAAAACAAGATTAAACCAGGACAAGACCAGGACTAAACCAGGACTAAAACAAGATTAAACCAGGACAAGATCAGGACTAAACCAGGACTAAAACAAGATTAAACCAGGACTAGATCAGGACTAAAACAGGACTAGACCAGGAATAAAGCAGGACTAGACCAGGACTAAACCCAGGGATTAACCAGGACTAAACCAAGACTAAAGCAGGACTAAACCAAGACTAAAGCAGGACTAAACTAGGACTAAACCAGGGCTAAACCTGGACTAAACCAAGACTAAACTAAGGATAAACCAGGACTAAACCAAGACTAAACCAGAACTAAACCCAGGGATTAACCAGGACTAAACCTAGACTAAAGCAGGACTAAACTAGGACTAAACCAGGAATAAACGAGGACTAAACCAAAACTAAACTGAAGATAAACCAGGATGAAACCAGGGATAAACCAGGACTAAAACAGGACTAGACCGGGACTAAAATAAGATTAAACCAGGACAAACCAGAACTAGACTAGGACTAAACCAGGATTATACCAAAACCAGTGTAGACCAGGGTTAAACCAGGACTAAACCAAGACTAAAGCAGGACTAAACTAGGACTAAACCAGGAATAAATGAGGAGTAAACCAAAACTAAACTGAAGATAAACCAGGACTAAACCAGGGATACAAAAGGACTAAACCAAGACTAAAGCAGGACTAAACCAAGACTAAAGCAGGACTAAACCAGAGATAAACCAGAACTAAACCAGGATTAAACCAGAGATAAACCAGAACTAAACCAGGACTAAACCAGGACTAAACCACGACTAAACCAGGACTAAACCAGAACTAAACCAGAACTAAACCAGGACTAAACCAGGACTAAACCAGGACTAAATGTCTCAGACATCCGGCGTCCTTACGGTGTCAGTAGAAATGGTTAATTGCGGGCCTATCTCTCGAGGCGGAGGTGTACGGCCTTGTCGAGAGCAGATAAGGGGCTGTTTGTCACGGCCGGAGGAGCCTTGAGTCGCTGTTTGGATTCGACGCGCTGATGGTGGAAGTCCAAACAAAACCACAAAAACTAATTTCATAAATAGTAACGGAGGCAAAAGTTCGAAACATCACGATCATTTCAGTGAGGCACATCTCTAAATCAGATAACGAGAGTAATCAGATCACCCAATAGGATTTCTCTTGTGTTTACAGCGCTAGAGAAATCTGATCAACAAAAACACCTGGTAACACGGTCCGACTTAACTCAAACTTGACTCTTGTGAGCTTTAATCCATGTTCGAATGATTTTACATCTTCTCTCAAACGGAAAACACTCTGTTCCACCTCGTGATGTCATGTGGTGATACAGGAAGTGCTCCGTTGTGTTTTTAAACCTCATACACCTTCACTAGAATCACTTGGATGATTTTTAGCCCTAGAATTGCCCATTTCCAATAAAATAAAGATAAAATGCAACTCCTTAACTTTAAAACTACCACTTCATGACATCACAAGGTGGACCCCCAGTGTTTTTAAGTGTTTGCTGATAATATTTACACTAATGTCTCTTGTCTCCGTCACAGTTACATCGCGAACCAGAGCAGCTTCTCCTCCATCAACGACAAAGATCTGCACTACTACAAGAACCTCAGGAACCTGTGAGTACAACAGTTTACCCTATGAACCAGGACTGGACCGGGACTGGACCGGGACTGGACCGGGACTGGACCGGGACTGGACCGGGACTGGACCGGGACTGGACCGGGACTGGACCGGGACTGGACCGGGACTGGACCGGGACTAGACAGGACTAAATTAGGATTTAAGCAGGACTAAATCAAGATTAAAACAATACTAGACCAGGACAAAACCAGGACTAACCCAAGACTAGACCAGGACTAAGCAGGACTAGATCGAGATTAAAACCAGGACTATACCAGGACTAAACCAGGACTGCACCAGGACTAAATCAGGACTAAACCAGGTCTAAACCAGGTCTAAACCAAGACTAAGCCAGCACTAAACCAGGACTAGATCAGGACTAAACCGGGACTAGACCAGGACTAACCAAGGACTACAGTAAATCAGGACTAAATCAGGACTAGACCCAGGCTAAACCAGTACTAGACCAGGACTAAATCAGGAATAAATCAGGACTAAATCAGGACTAAACCAGGATTAAACCAGGACCAGTCCAGGATGAAACAAGGACTAGACCAAGACTAGTCCAGGATTAAACCAGGCCTAGACCAAGGCTAAACCAGGACTAGACCAGGACTGGTCCAGGATTAAACCAGGACTAGACCAGGACCAGACCAGGAGTAAACTGGGACTAAAGGAGGACTAAATCAGGACTAAACGAGACTAGACCAGGCCTAAATAACCACTAAACCAGGACTACACCAGGATTAACCCGGGACTAAACCAGGACTAGACCGGGACCAGACCAGGACTAAACTTTGACTAAACCAAGTAGATCAGACGCATTGTCAGAATTTTAATGGTTGATTCACATAATTCTAAATAAACGGGTTCTGGTTTGGTCCTGTTTGGAGCTCAGTTTAGTCCGGATGTAGACTTGGTTTGGTCCTTTTCTAGTCCGTCTTTAGTCCCGGTCTAGTCCAGGGTTATTTCACACTTCTTTTAAGTCCAGACTGAATTACTGTACATTCTGTTTTAAACCACTACAAGCCCTAAACGCCGGCGATATTACTGTACGAACAGAATCTCGTACTGTAATGATAAAAATCTAGGCTTTAATGGCCGAACTGATGTGATTAGACACACATTAGCTGCAGTCAGATGAACCCGTGGAGTCGTGAGCGTAGTCGGCCTTCCCGATGTGTTTGTGTAGTAATCGTATCTCGCCGTGTGTTCTGAAGCCCCTGTTCAGCGAGCCGAGCGTCTGTTGTGTTAATGTATATGCTTTTAATAAGACCGAGCGGAGGTGGCTATGGCCTGGGCAGCTCTCATTTCCTCTACAAACCACTCCACCTGATCCGGCACGAGTGGAGCTACGCGCTGCCCTCTCGCCGTGTCCTGTCGCCGCCTTTTCCCGTTGTCAAATTATAATCAAATGTACTTTTAATCGGTTTATTTACTTTGCTCGATCGGGAGGTGCATGTTTTTCTAGGTAGTTTGAGCTGTAAAACCACCTCTAATTGAATAAATGCAAGATAGAGCTTTTCTAATGTCATACTGTGGAACATTTGAAGCAGAGCAATGGCGTATCCATAGAAACAAAACAAGACAAGTGCACATTTAAGTGTTGCTGTTATGTTTTTGCTCATGTTTTCAAAAACATGGAGTGCAACAGGCACAGTGCACTCTGGTTCCTGAAATAAATCTTCCACTAATTTTTCCCATAAAAAATGTTAATATTAATAGTTCAGAGGCTAACCAGCTACATGCTAACCATAGATCTATAATAATAACAACTGGATAAGACTAGTGGCCACTCCAGGTACTGCAGCTCCTGGGAGCCCCGGCCATAGATCTATAATAAGAGCTGGATAAGACACGCCCCCTCTGATTTGTGTCTGATTTGTCTCTGATTTGTCTCTGATTTGTGGTCGAGGGAGGTATTTTAGCCCGCAGCTCAGAAAGAATTCTTCCACGGAAGCACAATGCATTTTTTGAGAAATCAAACTGCGTGTGTTCGGCTGACAGGACATCCCCGGCTTTCATAAAGGTCAGATTTTGTAGGGATTCTTGGGTATTTTGACAATATGAACTTTAAAAAATGTTTAACTTGTCGACGCGCCTTAAAGTAACCTTTGTAAGAGTTAGCCTCGCCCCGCTCTGAGCTAGCAGCTCCGCTCCAGCAGCTCTCGCTCTGTTCAGGTCAGAACTCTAATTCTGACGTCACATGTGAGGCAACGTTGGGCTGTGAAGTAAATGCGGAAGTAAAAATCTTTTTTGCAGTCATGCGCCAATGAGCACAGGCCATTGAAAACAATACAGCATCTTGGATTCATCTTCCAGTTTTTATTATAGTTCTGTGGCCCCGACCCAGAAAGACTTCTCCCATAGAAGCACAATGCATTTTTTGTGAAAACGAACTGCCTGTTTTTGGCTTACAGAACATCCACAGCTTTCATAAACATTGGATTTTGTAGGGATTCATTTCTATTTTTACAATATGATTTTTTTTTTAGAATTATTAAATCGTCAAAGCGCCTAAAATTAGCTTCAAAGTGCCTAAAAATTAGCTTTGTAAAAGTTAGCCTAGCCCCGCTCTGACCCTATGCTAGCTCCACTTTAGCAGCTCTCGCTCCGGGCAGAACTGTGTTTCTGACGTCATAGGTTTTGTGCTGTGAGTATTCAGGAAGTAATATTGACGTAAAAATGGTTTTTGCCCCATGCGCCAGTAAGCACAGGCCACTGAAAACAATACAAAGCCATTTTGGATTTATCTTCCAGATCTTATTATACTTCCACGATGCTAACCAGCTAAGTGCTAACAAGCTACATGCTAACTAATGTCCATAACACAGCTCTTTAAAGCTCATAAAGCTCATTTAAAAAACAACTTAGTGGTAAATAAAGTTCCAGAAACAGATTTTAAATAAAGTCTTGTACTCTTTACCACACAGCTGATAAACCCTGAACACTGAGAATTTTAATATTTTTCTTAAAATGAAATTAACCGGGTGGTCACTGTTGAGTTTATTGTCTGCATTTTATTTGTTATTGTGACAGGCCTAGCGCTGAAGTTTGCCAAAAGTTCAGATTTTTCAACTGGACCAAATCCTGTGCATTTCCCAACTGTTTGTAGAGGTCTAAAGTATGAGGTGAGCAGCTTTTCCACAGAACAAGAGCCCACGGATACAGCGGGGGGGCATCTGACACACAGGAGAATTTCAGAACATGTTTGTGCAATAATTGTGTAACAGTTGTGTAATAATTGTGCAATAATTGTTTAATAATTGTGTAACTGATTTCATTGTTTGTGCTGCCTGACTCAAAGAAATCTCAAAATCTCAAAGGGAAGAAATAACTCTTGTCCTGATTTGGTTCTGGTTTAGTCCTGGTTTGGTACTGTTATGGTCCTGGTTTGGTCCTGGTCTGGTTCTGGTTTGAGTCTTGTTTGGTCCTTGTTTGGTCCTGGTTTGGTCCTGGTTTAGTCCTGGTTTAGTCTTGGTTTGGCCCTGGTTTAGTTCTAGTTTGTTCCTATTTTGGTCTTAGTTTAGTCCTGGTTTGGTCCTGGTTTAGTTTTAATGTTTTTTTTTTTATTATTATTATTTTTTTTTAAGTTTAAATGTATTATTATTAATCCTGGTTTGGTCCTGGTCTGGTCCTGGTTTTGTTCTGGTTTGGTTCTAGTTTGATCCTGATTTGAGTCTGGTTTGGTCCTGGTTTAGTCTTGGTTTAGTCCTTGTTTACTCCTGGTTTGCTCCTAGTCTGGTCCTGGTTTGGCTTTGGTTTATTCCTGGTTTGGTCCTGGTTTAGTTGTAGCTTACTCCTGGTTTGCTCCTGTTCTAGTCCTGGTTTAGTCCTGATTTAGTCCAGGTTTAGTCCTTGTTTACTCCTGGTTTGCTCCTAGTCTGGTCCTGGTTTGGTCCTGGTTTAGTTCTAGTTTACTCCTGATTTGCTCCTGTTCTAGTCCTGGTTTAGTCCTGGTTTAGTCCTTATTTTATCCTGGTTTGCTCCTGTTCTGGACCTGGTTTAGTCCTGTTCTAGTCCTGGTTTAGTCCAAATTTTCTCCTGGTTTGCTCCTGTTCTGGTCCTGGTTTAGTCCTGGTTTAGTCCTGGTGTAGTCCAGGTTTAGTCCTTATTTTCTCCTGGTTTGCTCCTGTTCTGGACCTGGTTTAGTCCTGGTTTAGTCCTTATTTTCTCCTGGTTTGCTCCTGTTCTGGACCTGGTTTAGTCCTGTTCTAGTCCTGGTTTAGTCCTGGTTTAGTCCTGGTGTAGTCCTGGTTTAGTCCTGGTTTAGTCCTTATTTTCTCCTGGTTTGCTCCTGTTCTGGTCCTGGTTTAGTCCTGTTCTAGTCCTGGTTTAGTCCTGGTTTAGTCCTTATTTTCTCCTGGTTTGCTCCTGTTCTGGACCTGGTTTAGTCCTGTTCTAGTCCTGGTTTAGTCCTGGTTTGGTCCTGGTTTAGTTTTAATGTTTTTTTTTTATTATTATTATTTTTTTTTAAGTTTAAATGTATTATTATTAATCCTGGTTTGGTCCTGGTCTGGTCCTGGTTTTGTTCTGGTTTGGTTCTAGTTTGATCCTGATTTGAGTCTGGTTTGGTCCTGGTTTAGTCTTGGTTTAGTCCTTGTTTACTCCTGGTTTGCTCCTAGTCTGGTCCTGGTTTGGCTTTGGTTTATTCCTGGTTTGGTCCTGGTTTAGTTGTAGCTTACTCCTGGTTTGCTCCTGTTCTAGTCCTGGTTTAGTCCTGATTTAGTCCAGGTTTAGTCCTTGTTTACTCCTGGTTTGCTCCTAGTCTGGTCCTGGTTTGGTCCTGGTTTAGTTCTAGTTTACTCCTGATTTGCTCCTGTTCTAGTCCTGGTTTAGTCCTGGTTTAGTCCTGGTGTAGTCCAGGTTTAGTCCTTATTTTCTCCTGGTTTGCTCCTGTTCTGGACCTGGTTTAGTCCTGGTTTAGTCCTTATTTTCTCCTGGTTTGCTCCTGTTCTGGACCTGGTTTAGTCCTGTTCTAGTCCTGATTTAGTCCTGGTTTAGTCCTGGTGTAGTCCTGGTTTAGTCCTGGTTTAGTCCTTATTTTCTCCTGGTTTGCTCCTGTTCTGGTCCTGGTTTAGTCCTGTTCTAGTCCTGGTGTAGTCCTGGTTTAGTCCTGGTTTAGTCCTTATTTTCTCCTGGTTTGCTCCTGTTCTGGACCTGGTTTAGTCCTGTTCTAGTCCTGGTTTAGTCCTGGTTTAGTCCTGGTTTAGTCCTTATTTTCTCCTGGTTTGCTCCTGTTCTGGTCCTGGTTTAGTCCTGTTCTAGTCCTGTTCTAGTCCTGGTTTAGTCCTGGTTTGCTCCTGTTCTGGTCCTGGTTTAGTCCTGTTCTAGTCCTGGTGTAGTCCTGGTTTAGTCCTGGTTTAGTCCTTATTTTCTCCTGGTTTGCTCCTGTTCTGGTCCTGGTTTAGTCCTGTTCTAGTCCTGGTTTAGTCCTGGTTTAGTCCTGGTTTAGTCCCTGTTTTCCTGTGGTGTGTGACCCCGGCCCACGCGTCTGTGTTTGGACACCACTGGACACCGTGACAAACACGTCCTCGCTGAAGCATCGGCGATATTCAGTTCCCCGCGGTGAAACAGCCGGCGTCATTTCAAGTGTGGAAAACTTTCAGATCCAAACCCCGTGTCTCTCCTCTCCCCGTCCTGTCCTGTTGTTTTTTTATCTTTGTTTCTTTGTTTTTCCAGAACGGTGACCAACAGCCGGCTCACATATGTGTCCAAACTGGCCTTTCAGAACAACCTCAAACTGCAGTACCTGTGAGTATTTTTACCTCATGATATTTTATTTATTCTGCTTCGTAAAAAGTGAATTAAAGCACGAACATCACACCGTTTTTGGATCTATGTTATAATGTTGTTCCCTCATTACAAACGGACCTGGAATTGTGTTTCGTTTTGTTTCATTCACACATTTCCAACACAAAAACCCTGCGTATTTAGACTCTAGAGAAAACGCTCTGTTCCACCTTGTGATGTCACGCGGTAACACCAGGAAGTGCTCCGCCGTGTTTTTAAACTCCACACGTCTTCCGTAAACTCATTCGGACGATTTCAGCCCTGGAATTCCACATCTCTACTGACTTAAAGGTAAAAAAAAGGAGCTGTTGACGTGAAAACTACCACTTCGTGACATCACAAGGTGGAGCAGAGCATTTTGAGCTTTACTCAAACTCCAGGTATGTTTTTTTGACGCGGTAACAACATTACAACATCCAGTCCACTTTATTTCTGTAGCACATTTTATGAACATGACAGTTTCCAGACAAATTAGTACAAAAAAAAGACAGTAAATCATAAATACAAACAATAAATAAAAAGTGTTGCGATGCATAAAGCTAAAAAATATTTAAAAATAAGTAAATAAATAAATAAAGAAAGAAAGAAAATTAAATAAAATACACAGAACCGCACAACTGACGCGGTGTTAAAAGCCGGAGAGTAAAAGTGGGTCTTAAGACGAGACGTGGCTTAAAGCTCATAAGAGTCAATATTGCAAAACACAGGACCTTTAAAGTCTGTTTTTCTAATTATTATTTGGTTTGGTGACGTTTATATCAGAGTGTCAACTTTTGCCCGGTTGACAGATGTGGGTAATGTTCAGAAAGATGAAAATTTTGGGCTCGAATCGAAATATTTTTCAGTTTTGAATGGTAAAAAGTCTACAGAATGTTGTGTATAACATGAAGATAAAACTAAAGGGAGTTTTGGACATAGGGCCTCGTTTCCTCGTGAGCCACAGTGTTGGAGACGTGTGGAGACACAGACTGTCCATATAAACGTCTGTGTCCATAGAATAATGTTTAAAATAAAACTAATCTTGCGTCGCATGTTGAGGGACTATTTTCTCATATATCAGTCCGCCGCTGCCGAGCTTCTGTCAGGAAGAACAACTCACTGCTGCTGCTCAGACAGAAATCCTTCAAATGCAACGGTTATATTTACTTCTAAAATTACGTCTCCAACACTCTGGCTCACTAGGAAATGAGGCCCTATGTCCAAAATTCCCAACTGTCCCTTCAAGAGTTCAAGGGCTAACCGGCTACGTGCTAACTAATATCCATAACGCTGTTGTTTTAAGCCCAAAAAGCACATTTAAAACACAAGATTTGGCACATTATGAAATGACAGGACTGGGAGAAAAATCAGCAGTTTAACAAAACGCGGGTTCTTCTTTCCCCGTCTTCACTGTTGCGTCTTTGGCCCTTGTTTACGGTCTGGTTGCTACGGGTAACGCTTACGGGATCATCTGTACGTGTGTCACATCTGCTCCGACCAGAAAACAACATTATCACCAAAATTTACCAAACGAGAGAAAACTAGGTGAGATTTTTTTAATCCCAAACCCGTTCACCAGGTCTCGGTCTGGCCCCTGAATGAAAAGCGGAGGTTGAGATGGTCTGAAGTCCTGCTCCTGTTTTGCTCCTGTTTTATCGTCCGGCTCCGGGTTTAATCTGATTTGGTGTTTGTCTGATTTCCTTCACAGGAATATGAAAGACAACAACCTGTCATCACTGTCCTGGAGGATCTTCAGACACCTCAACATCTCCTATCTGTGAGTCCACACCTCTCTCTGTTTCTCTCTCTCTGTTTCTCTCTCTCTGTTTCTGTCTCTCTGTTTCTCTCTCTGTGTTTCTGTCTCTCTGTTTTTCTCTCTCTGTGTTTCTGTCTCTGTTTCTCTCTCTCTGTTTCTGTCTCTGTTTCTCTCTCTGTGTTTCTGTCTCTCTGTTTCTCTCTCTGTGTTTCTCTCTCTGTGTTTCTCTCTCTGTTTCTCTCTCTGTTTCTGTCTCTGTTTCTGTCTCTGTGTTTCTCTCTCTGTGTTTCTCTCTCTGTTTCTGTTTTTGTTTCTGTCTCTCTGTTTCTCTCTGTTTCTCTCTCTGTTTCTGTCTCTCTGTTTCTCTCTCTGTGTTTCTGTCTCTGTGTTTCTCTCTCTGTTTCTCTCTCTGTTTCTGTCTCTGTTTCTGTCTCTGTGTTTCTCTCTCTGTGTTTCTCTCTCTGTGTTTCTCTCTCTGTTTCTGTCTCTGTTTCTGTCTCTGTTTCTGTCTCTGTTTCTGTCTCTCTGTTTCTCTCTCTGTGTTTCTCTCTCTCTGTTTCTGTCTCTGTTTCTGTCTCTGTTTCTCTCTCTGTGTTTCTGTCTCTCTGTTTCTGTCTCTCTGTTTCTGTCTCTCTGTTTCTCTCTCTGTTTCTGTCTCTCTGTTTCTCTCTCTGTGTTTCTCTCTCTGTGTTTCTCTCTCTGTTTCTCTCTCTGTTTCTGTCTCTGTTTCTGTCTCTGTGTTTCTCTCTCTGTGTTTCTCTCTCTGTGTTTCTCTCTCTGTTTCTGTCTCTGTTTCTGTCTCTGTTTCTGTCTCTGTTTCTGTCTCTCTGTTTCTCTCTCTGTGTTTCTCTCTCTCTGTTTCTGTCTCTGTTTCTGTCTCTGTTTCTCTCTCTGTGTTTCTGTCTCTCTGTTTCTGTCTCTCTGTTTCTGTCTCTCTGTTTCTCTCTCTGTGTTTCTGTCTCTCTGTTTCTCTCTCTCTGTTTCTGTCTCTCTGTTTCTCTCTCTGTGTTTTTGTCTCTCTGTTTCTCTCTCTGTGTTTCTGTCTCTCTGTCTCTCTCTGTGTTTCTGTCTCTCTGTTTCTCTTTCTGTGTTTCTGTCTCTCTGTTTCTCTCTCTCGTGATTTCTCTCTCTGTGTTTCTCTCTCTCTGTTTCTCTCTCTGTGTTTCTCTCTCTCTGTTTCTCTCTCTGTGTTTCTGTCTCTCTCTTTCTCTCTCTGTGTTTCTGTCTCTCTGTTTCTCTCTGTCTGTCTGTCTTTGTTTCTCTCTCTATCCTCTTTTTTCTCTCTTTCTCTCTCTGTCTCTCTCTCTATCCTCTTTATCTTTCTCTCTCTATTTCTGTCTCTCTCTATCCTCTTTTCTCTCTGTCTATTTGTTTCTGTCCCTCTCTGCCCTATTTTATCTCTCTCTATATATGTTTCTCTCTCTTTGTCTCTATGCTTCTATCTTTCTCTATCCTCTTCTCTCTCTCTCTCTCTCTCTCCATTCCTCTCTGTCTCTGTATTTCTCTCTTTCTATCCTCTTTTCTCTCTCTCTGTATCGCCATTCCTCTCTTTCTGTCTCTCTATTTCTATCTCTCTCTGTCCTCTTTCCTCTCTGTCTCTCCATTCCTCTCTCTATATATATATCGTCTTTCCTCTCTGCCTCTCCATTCCTCTGTCTCTATATTCCTCTCTCTCTCTGTCCTCTTTTCTCTCTGTCTCTCTCTATCTCTGTTTCTTTCTCTCTGTCCTCTTTTCTCTCTCTCTGTTTCGCTTTCTTTCCATTACTCTCTCTGTCTCTCATTTCTTGTTGTCTCTGTCCTATTCTCTCTCTGTCTGTTTCTCTCTCTCTGTCCTCTTCTTTCTCTTTCTTTCTGTGTCTGTACCTCTCTCTCTCTCTCTCTCTCTCTCTCTCTCTATGTGCCCTCTTTTCTCTCTCTCTCTTTGTCTTTGGTCTCTCTGTTTTTCTCTCTCTTTCCTCTGCTTTTGTAAACAGTGTAAATACGTAAATACGTTTTGACAGACACAATAAAAGTCTGTTAAAAATCTGTCTTCCTTTCTCTTTCTCCCTCTCTCTCTCTTTTTCTCTCTTCATTTCTCTCTATGGCGTTGTATCTTTTTCTATGCAACCCCCATCTCTTCCTCTTTCTCCATTTCTCTCTCGTTCTTTCCCTCTCTCATTCTTAATTATGGCTTTTTAGATGTAATTTCATGCGGTCGAAGAAGCTAAAATGATCATGCAGTAAATCTCTTGATGAACTCAAAGTCTCTCTCTCTCTTTTTATCTCTGTCTCTCCCATTCACTCTCTTCACCTCTTCTCCTTTTACCCCTCTATCTCTCTCTTGCTCTCCCTCTCTCTCTCTCCACTCTTCCTCTATATCTCTCTCCCTCTTTCTCTCTTTCTCTGACTTCCTCTGTCTCTCCCATTCTCTCTCTACTCTCTACCCCCTCTACTCCTCCTCTCTTCTCTCTCTCCACTGTCTCCACCTCTTCTCCCACTCTCTCTCTCTCTCTGTTTCCCTCTCTCTGTCCTTTCTCTCCACCTCTTTTCCCTCTCTCGCTCTCCCTCTCTCCACTTCTTCTTCCTTCCCCTCAGCATCTCTCTCTCCCCTCTTTCTTCCTCTCTCTCCACCTCTTTCTCCCTCTCTCTCTTCCCCTCTTTTCTCTCTCTCTCTCCCTCCCTTTTTCTCCTTTCCTCTCTCTCCCCACTCTCCACCTCTTCTCCCACTTTCTCTCTCCCTCTTCCTCTTCCCCCTCTCTCTTCCCTTCTCCTCTCTCTCTCCACCTCTTCTCCCTCTCTCTATCTCCCCCTCTCTCTTTTCTGTCCTCTCTCTCTCTCGGTCTTTCGATCTCTCTGTCCTCTCTTCTCTCTCTCCACTGTCTCTACCTCTTCTCCCACTCTCTCCCTCTCTCTGTCTTTTCTCTCCACCTCTTTTCCCTCTTTTTCACCTCTCCCTCCACCTCTTCTCCCTCTATATCTCTCTCCCTCTTTCTCTCCTGTTCTCTCCCTCTCTCTCTACATTATCTGTTTCATCTCTCCGTGCGGTGCGTTCCTTCATCCCTTCATCACAGTACAGTATATTAGCATCTCCAGTGTCGCCTCCAGAGCCTCGCAGGGACAATCCAATAACAGCGTCTGCTTCCCCCAGAGGAAATCTCAGGGACCATCTATCCAGTATATTTATTTTAATGCAAAACTCTTTTCTGTCTCATTCCCCACACGTCATTTTCATACGTCTTAATAATCTGCCCAGTCACGCGTTCGGAGGCACTGGTGTAAAAGCCACAGCTGCCCCGGGGCGGAATAAAAACTCGACACAGACGGTTTACGTAGAAGCAAATGGACACAGGGACTGCACTGGGTAAAAGTGCGTTGTGGCAAAAAAAAAAACTGCTTAGATCTTGAAGAAAAAAATAATGAATCCATTTGCAAAGCCCGATGAGTTTTTGGAATCCGGACAAAGGTTTATTGTTGTTACAGCAGATGTGGACGAGGCCGAGACCTGCTCCAGCCTCTCCTCAGCAGCGCCGTGTCCCTGCATCAGCTCTGAGGATTTATACAGAAACACAAGTTACGCACATATCAGTGCAGAGTGACCTGTGCTAACCTAATCCATCAACTTAAATTACATTTGAGGACAGATAAAACTACATTTACACCGAAATGAATCACCGTATCATCGTATTGGAAACTATTTGCGTCCAGACACGACATGTCTGCATCATCGTGACTCGGCTGGGGTCACGATGTCCCGACACCACGTGGGCGGTAAAAACAAGGAAGTGGAGCAACGTGTCTGAAGTCGCAGCCGCTGATTTCGAGCCGAGGAAGATGCGAACGTGAAAACGGTCTTTTCGTGGACCGACGCTGTTTCGCGTTTGTCTACGGTTTGTTTAAACTGTTTCCCGCAATAGCGTCACATGCCCGATGTCACGAACCCAGCGAATCAGGAAGGAGCAGGTCACAGTGATGTGGTCCAATAAGGACGGCAGCGAGAGCTCCTACGTCAGCGTATCAGCGTCTTCAGGCGGTCCACATGGCGCCGGATCAGATCTGTGCTCAGGTGAATCCGTGGGAGCTGCGTATCCAGATCGTTCCGTCTCCGGAGCCGTTTTCCATCGGATTAGTGTGGACGAACTCTGCATCCACAGTGAAAATGACTCGAATACGAACTAGTGTGGACGGGGCCTAAAACGACAAAGGGCTTCCTGACTGAGCCTTTACACATGTTAATGATGCTCTGGTCTCAGGTAGAAATCACATTCATTTACACAAAGACAGATTGAGAGAAACCTTTCGGCAATATACATTTCCATCAGAGGTGCGTTGTGTAACTTTGCTTTTCTCCATGGAGATGTTATTGCTTTGTCTGGAATGATTCACAGTTTGGTGTTAAACCTTTTCTATCCAAATGGAGACCAAAACAGACCAAGTTACAGGTCAGATCTGTGTCAGAATGTCTGTGTTTCTAGGTATTTTTGAGCTATAAAACCACCTATAACTGAATAAATGTAAAGTAGAGCTGTTTCTATACTGTGGCAGAGCAATGACATATCCATAGAAACAGATGAATGACCCCCCCCCCCCACACATAGTGCACCTAAAGAAGACATAGTGTGACATAGTGTGGCCCAATGAAAGGTCGTGGAAACCAGGACATTTCCCTCACTTTATAAAGAAAATCCTATTCATAACGTAGCACCTGCTTCCAGATTCGCCTGTGACTGTTTGTATCACCGTTTAAGAAAATAAAATTGGAGAACGAAGCAAGTTCAGAGCAGCGGGTCAGTGCCGGCGATGTAGAAATGTGAGTTGATGAGCAACATGGCGTCTTGAAAATGAGCGATTAAAGATTGCACAAATCACAACAAATACGACTTGAAGTGAGTAAGTGGTGCGGGGAAAACAACGGACAATGGAAACATGGATAAAAGACCTGAAAAGTTGATTTCTCAGAATAGGTCTGATCTAAATTTAATACTTCACAGAGCAAATCGTTCTAACTGACTTGAATAAGTGAACTTAAATGGAGCCGGCAGTCGGCCTTGAACTCCTTTCACTTGTCGGCACTGGCAATTTGAACAAACATAAACATTCAAAGTTCACATTTTAAACACGTCCACAAGAACTGACAAAAAGACTGAAATCTTAACAGAGTCGGACAAACGAACACAAGAATCACATCCAGAACAGTTTGTACACAACTAAACTACAACGTTAGCGGTTTGTGTGGAGGATAAGACCCCGCGGAGACACGGGGAGGGCATCTGACACACACTCCGCAACCCTATGAGTGACTTCCTTTAGCACGTTCCCGTCGTGTAGGACTAACAAACGCGTATTTTGTGTAGGATCCTGTCGGGAAACCCTCTGCACTGCTCCTGCGAAAACATGTGGATCAAACTGACCCTGGGGGAAGAGGCGGACAACCAGGAGCTGCGCTGCACCGAGGACGGAGGCTGGAAGAAACTTCTGTCCAGACTCAACCTGCCCAACTGTGGTGAGAAGCACTTTGTACTCACATACACTTTATTTATACTATACACTCACTCTATACTAATACACACTATATATACACTCACTCTATACTAATATACACTATATATACACTCACTCTATACTAATATACACTATATATACACTCACTCTATACTAATATACTGTATATACACTCACTCTATACTAATATACACTATATATACACTGTATATACACACGTACACTGATAACAGGAGACCATTAACTTGACCTGCCCAACTGTGGTGAGAAGCACTTTGTACTCGCATACACTTTATTTATACTATACACTCACTCTATACTAATACACACTATATATACACTCACTCTATACTAATACACACTATATATACACTCACTCTATACTAATATACACTATATATACACTCACTCTATACTAATACACACTATATACACACTGTATATACACACGTACACTGATAACAGGAGACCATTAACTTGACCTGCCCAACTGTGGTGAGAAGCACTTTGTACTCACATACACTTTATTTATACTACATATACACTCACTCTATACTAATATACTATATATACACTCACTCTATACTAATATACTATATATATACACTCACTCTATACTAATATACTATATATATACACTCACTCTATACTAATATACACTATATATACACTCACTCTATACTAATATACATGTTATATACACTCACTCTATACTAATATACTATATATATACACTCACTCTATACTAATATACTATATATATACACTCACTCTATACTAATATACTATATATACACTCACTCTATACTAATATACTATATATACACTCACTCTATACTAATATACTATATATACACTCACTCTATACTAATACACACTATATATACACTCCCTCTATACTAATATACATGTTATATACACTCACTCTATACCAATATATACTTTAAATACTCTCACACTATACTAATATAGACTATATATACACTCACTGTATACTAATATACACTATATATACACACACTTACTCTATACTCATATACACTTTATATACACTCACTCTATACTCAAATACACAATATATACACTAAACATACACTCACTTCATACTATATTTACACTATACGTACATTCATTCTATACACATATACATTTTATATGCACTTTATATACACTCAACTCTATACTAGTATACCCTGAATATATACACACATACAACGATGTACTTTATACGAATGTACTCTATAATATACTCATACTCTGGTAACTATGTACTTTATACGAATGTACTCTATAATATACACTCATACTCTGGTAACTATGTACTTTATACACAGATCTGACAAATCTCACCTTTCAGACTTTACACTGGATTATTTTATTTATAATTTCCATTTGTAAAGCGCTTTACAACATCAACAACTCCTCCAAAATGCTTAAAATGCACAGTAAAAATAATAATCATGCCTGTAGGCTGAATGACTTTAGGAAAAACGGAGTTAAAGGGCCTGTTTTACGCTATTTTCTGATTACGTCAGGATGCCGTTCCCTCGTCACAAACGTATCTGCGGATGTTTAACTTTCTAAACTCCACACGCGAGGATCATCTGGATTATTTCAGAGCGAGGAGCTTCTGCACACAGCGAGACACCTCCGAGACACGAGGATAATTAGTTCATTTTTATGGGACTTTTATTCTCCCAAAACCTTTCCGGTGACATTTGTGGAAATTAAAACGAACACAAGCTCCATAAACGCCGGCCTCCCTCTGGATAAACCTGCTCTGAACCAGCCCCGACTGAGACGATATTTGGACATTTTCGGGTTTAATTTCCTGTTTCCTGTGTGTACTTTTCCCCGTTTCCCATCCTTCTTTGGCCAAAATTTTTACAGGCCAGGAGTTAAAACAATAAACAATTAAATAAATAAAAAAAATGAGATATTTAAGGAAGATTAAACTTTATTTACTTGTTTGCGCAAATGTGTCCTGCCCCAGAAATATTGTCATTGAGGCGAGAGCGCAGAGGTCCTTATGCAGATTTTTTAACCCTCGAAGACCTACGAGGAATATGTTTCTATAACCGCAGAACTTTCTAACGGTAAAAGACAGAAACTTCCTTTTCCCCTCTGAAAGTGCAGACATAGAGGTTTCCGTACATTTCTGCGGCTTTATCCTACGTCACACTCACGCTGTGTGATGACGGGAGCAAAACGAGTGTCCAATAGGAACTTTGTTTTCCCCAAACTCATGCGCTCCGTCCATTTTGATCGAGCCAAACTTTGCCAAAGAGTGAAGTGAGTCAAGATGGTCGACTCCTCTGACTGTGTGTGTTTATAACGAGGGAAAAAGTCGCTCTAAGTGGAGTTAATTCTCACACACATGGAAAATGACACATCTTGGTGTGTGTAATTGTGCATCTCTTTCTATTTTTATTTAAAGGTTTATTTCAGTCCAAATGAACAAATCCAAATGTAATTTCCACCCTGGAAATGCAGAAGTGCTGTGGCTCTGGCCCTGGACCTGACAGGAGCTGTTTCCAGGACTGAACCAGGAAAGTCATGGAGCCACTGCACTTTTTTTGTTTTTAGGGCAATAAGGAGATTTTTAATTTACTTACAGACTTGAGATTTTGCATTTTTGTAGCTAAGGCCCGAAATTAAGCATTTTTTTATGTCCAAAAAGTTGTTTCTACATGTTTGCTGTGTGTCTTGTATAAAAGAGTGAAGCCTTTTTTCCCCTCTCTATTTCTGGTCCTGTAGCTTTTATCACAGCCTCATGACACAACTACAGCAGCAGATTGTGAAATAACAGGTTGGACTGAACAAAAGGAGGTAGAACACTTCATTAGGGGTAAAAGGGGCAGTTTTAAAAGCAAAATTAAGCAAAAAATCCAGGCGAGGAGAAATGTACTAAAATTGCCCTTAGGTCTTCAGAGGTTAAATAACGGTAATGAAACTGAGACCGCGGGATACCGTATCACTGTATTACCGTATTACCGTATTACCGTATTACTGTATTACTGCCCAACCCTAATAACCGGGATACTGATGTGTAAACGCACTCATTTATGTCACATAGGACCTTTACGATCTGTTTTTTTGTGTTTGTCCTTCTAATATTTTATCGTCCACCAAATAAAAGCTCGTTCCATCAGCGCGTGCGGAGCCGGGGTGTGTTTAGATGGTTTCTGTGACTCTGTGGGGTGTGTGTCGGTTGGATGAAAGGCCGGACGCTGTTAGAGTGGCTCCAGCGCAGCGTTTGGCCCATAAACAAAGAGCTGCCGGGTTTATGCAGGGGTTTATAGAGGTCCCCAAAATGTCCGCCGTCTAAAGAGGCCTTCAGGCGTCATACATGCAGTTATCACACATACGCGCCATGTTAGAACCGGGACTAGACCAGGACTAGAACAGAACTAAACCCGGGACTAGACCATCGCACATTTACGCCATGTTAGAACCGGGACTAGACCAGGACTAGAACAGAACTAAACCCGGGACTAGACCATCGCACATTTACGCCATGTTACAACCGGGACTAGACCAGGATTAGAACAGAACTAGAACAGGACTGAACAAGGACTAAAACAGGACTAGACCGGGACTGAAAAAGGTCTAAAACAGGACTAAACCAGAACAGAACTAGAACAGAACTAAAACCGGACTAAAACAGAACTAAACCAAAACTAAAACAGGACTAAACCAGGAGTAGACCAGAACTAGTCTAGGACTGAACTAGGACTCAACCAGGACTAAACAAGGACTAAGCCAGGATAAGAACAAAACTAAACCATCGAGTCTTTTGGGCTTTCGCATGCGCAGTGGGAAATCAACAAGCTAATGCTAAGGCTGCTTATAAAGTTGTTTTCTAACGTTTCCAGACACTAATGAGTGAACCAGGCAGAGCGTTTTGTTTGTTAGACTCGTGGCTGTTGTCAGATGGGTTAAAGTGGAGTTAAGCTTCTTCAGTCTGAAGCAAATTGGCGTTTTACGTGGAAGTTCAGAACTTGCCCCCATCACTGCACTAGTTCAGAACTTGCCCCATCACTACACTAGTTTGTTGCCTTGACAGACTCACTGCCACAGAATTCGACCACCTCCAGTAATGGACTTTAGCTTCAACCCTGCCAGAGTTTCCCTTTAACCAGATACAGCTACAGTATGCCAAATGGGAGCTTCCTGATCCATCCATCCATCCATCTTCTCCCGCTTAATCCGGCTGGGTCGCGGGGGCAGCTTGCTGCCCAATACTCATAGCACCTGACCCCCCTATGAACCCCTCTGCAGGTGGTGAGCCCACAGGAGGGTGAACAACATGGTCCTTGATGTTAGTTCATAGGGGTGCGGGCATGTTTTAGGTTGATGGGGGAAACCCATCCAGACACGGGGAGGAACATGCAAACTCCACACAGAAAGGCCCGGGTGACCCGGAGATCGAACCCGCAACCTTCTTGCTGTGAGGCCTGAGTGTTGCCACTCAGCCACCGTGCCGCCCTTCCTGATCGAGTATTTTAAAGTTTTCTTCAATCATTTTATTTGAATAATGGGATTGTTTTCATTAGGAAATGTCTCTTTGTGGTGTACTGATCCCCAGTGGTCTGCAACTCCAGGCCGGGGATCAGTGCCAGTACATTATTTCCGTTTTTTAAAATTATCTCAGTCTGAACAATGTTTTATTTTTACCAAATTCTCCGTTATTCTTCCGTTACGTCCATCTCTGACTCACTCTTGACTCACTCCTGACGCAGGTCAAGATGCCTGTCTGGGTTCCAAGCTGAGTTGAAAACAGATGTCTTTGGAAACATTTTATTTACAAAGTACCACAGATTTTGTCTCGGTCATAACATTTTATTTAGCCGTTTTTATCCATCACACCTTAAAGGTCGGTCTGTGAAAATACTGTGTGACATTCAACCGTCCATGGTGCGAAAAAGGCTGGTGACCGCTGGTGTAGATAACGATTAAAGGACCCGTATTTCACTATTTTCTGATCTGAAAGGGTTGTTTCCTCATCACAAACAGACCTGGAGCTGTGGTTTGTTTCCTTCACACATGTTTAACGCACAAACCTGCATATTTAGGCTGAAAACACTCTGTTCCACCTTGTGATGACACGTGGTAATACAGGAAGTGCTCCATTGTGTTTTCAAACTCTTTCACGAGAATAATTTGGATAATTTTAGACCTGGAATCACCTCTTCTGAACAAAAGCTAAAAAGGGAGCTGTTAACTTGAAAACAATCACTTCATGACATCACAAGGTGGAACAGAGCATTTTTTATCTTTGTAAATCTACAGACTGATAGTAAAACATTATTCAAACATGTGAATGAAACAAAACACAACTCCAGATGTGTTTTTGATGAGGAAACAACATTAAAACATGACTTAAAGCTCATGAGAGTCACTTTTACACAATACACAGGACCTTTATCGATTATGATATTTCTGTCATACCTCTGACCTCCATGAAACCAAATTGTTTTTAAATGTCATGTGGTGCATGACATTTTAACACTTTAAGTACACACTTTAAGTGACTAATAACAGCAGGAATTCTGTGGCTGGAGTTTAATAACAAAGTTGACTTGGGTGAATGGTTCTTTAGGCGTTTTTCTTCATTTTCAGCATTTTCCAGGGCAGTAGTTTGTTCATTAAACACAAGCAGGCGACTGTCATGTTGGAGTAAAAGAAAATATCAATATGCATTAAAAATCTAAAGAAATGCAACAGTTTGTTTCTATGCACTTCATTAGGTCCCGACCGATATGGATTTTGTTGCGGCTGATTTGATACCGATAAAATGGGAGTTGGAGCTGCCGATATAATCACCAATTATGACATAAAAATTCACTGTAAATCTTCAGTTGTTTATAGAACTTAGGTTTGGCTCTATTGGATTTTCAATTGGGTTTATTTAAGCAACATTCATGGTTATTCTGCCTCTTTACGTCATATTTAACAACAGTCAGTCGGCCTAATGGGATTTCTGTATGATATTCTAGCCTGTAAAGATGTGGTAATTAATTATCTGCTAAATGCTGATAATTCACACCTCTATTCACAGCTCATTTCCATATCAGTGTGTGTCCAGTAACATATATACGCTTTACAGTCAATAACAGAAGAGAAAACAGCCTGTTTATGTGTGCGAGCTACAACAGCTAATCGCTAACCAATGAGAAAGAACCAAAACGAGCTTCAAAACCGACACATTTCCGCACTCAGCCTCACACAGGCTCCTCTCAGATCAGCACTAAGAACTGTCCTTTAATCCAGACTCACACTGAGCATCCGCAAAAACAAGAGAATCTCAGAGTTGTGCAGGTGGATCTGAGGCTGCGGCTGTAAACAAACACACATGGTGATGCGTTCAGGAGCGGGACGGACACAGACAAATGACTCCTCAGATAAACACTGATGCGGCGCCACAGATCAGGACATTTATCTGTCTGTAAACTGGATTAAATGAGCAGAATATAGAGAGTCTAAGCTTTATAACAAGGTAAAACATGGAATATCGGCCCATATCGGCAAGATTTAGGCCGATGTGTTTCAAAGTGCCAATATCGGCCACATAATAACTTCATATTACTCAGAATGTAGATTAATATCCCAACCACGTTTTAAAAAATAAAACAATTTTAAGGTTATTCTCGGTCGCACCACATGACATTTTACACCAGAAATGCTTCATATAAATGTTAAACACAGATTTATTCACCTGACACTGTAAATATTTGAAAAAGTTCAATAGAAACTAATATTTTTTTATGTTTTAAAATTTGCCTGTTACGTCATTGACCCATATAATGTGTTGTGAATTACATGTGACTCTTGTATTGGTTTAACAGCCAATATTTCAGTGTTTTCTCATATATGAACCCTCCTGGACATGTTTAAAATGTTAAAAGCGCCGCGGTCATATTTCCCCCGTCGCGTTTCTGTCCTGTTGGGAGTTACACGTGCAGTAAATGACGCTCGGATCACGAATGACGCTCGGATCAGCTGCGACGGCAAAGCGAGGTGTGAATCCCGTCTGGAGGCAGGTGTGTACACGGACCTCACCCCGTCACCCTGTCACCCCGTCACCCCGTCGCCCCGCGCTGTCCACCGGGGGCAGCGTTCGGTGCTGTGGGGGGGGGTCCGTGTGAAACAGAGGCCCGACCCCTGGACCCCGGACCCGCCTCAGACTCGGACCCGGGGGGGACGGCGAGGAAGGGTCGAGCTCAGGGCCTCTTAAAGTGACAGCGACGCTTTTTCATTTCCTCTTTTTTGACCAGGACTAGAACAGGACTAGAAAAGAACTAGAGCAGGACTAAAGCTTGATTAAACCAGAACTAAACCAGGTCTAAACCAGGACTATAACAGGACTAAAACAGAACTAAACCAGGGTTAAACCAAGACTCATACCGGACTAAACCAGTATTAAATCAGGACTAACCAGCTCTAAAATAGGACTAGAACAGGACTAAACCAGGACTAAACCAGAACTAAAACTGGACTAAACAGGTCTAAAACAAGACTAGAACAGAACTAAAACTGGACTAAACCAGAACTAAATCTGGACTAAACCAGGACTAAACCAGGGTTAAACCAGGGCTAGTACTGGACTAAACCAGGACTAAACCAGGGTTAAACCAGGGCTAGTACTGGATTAAACCAGGACTAAAGCCTGATTAAACCAGAACTAAACCAGGTCTAAACCACGACTAAAACAGGACTAAACCAGCGTTAAACTAAGACCAGTATTAAATCAGGACTAACCAGATCTAAAGCAGGACTAGAACAGGACTAAACCAGAGCTAAACCAGGACTAAACCAGGACTAGAACAGGCCTAAACCAGAGCTAAACCAGGACTAAACCAGGACTAGAACAGGCCTAAACCAGAGCTAAACCAGGACTAAACCAGGCCTAGAACAGGCCTAAACCTGGTCTATATCAAAGATTCGTGTGGAAAAAGGCCTGGCCCTGGACCGCCTCGGACTCGGAGGAAGAAGACGAAGAGCGAGGAAGAGTCTTAAAGCGACAGGCGCCGACTCTTTTCATTTCCTCTTCTTTGTGCGGTTGCCACGGGAACAGCGATGCACCTGCCGGACGCTCACAAAGGCAGAAATCAGAAACGTGAACGAGCGGCTTGGATGTGCGGGGTTATTAAAGCGAAGAATCTGCGAAATATGCGGAGTTTCAGTCAAATAAGGTCCTGATGTTTCCATTTGCGACCAGCTTTTTAATAGAGAGATCCACAGTCGGTAAAAACGTGGAGTCTGGAGCTCAGGGTTTGGAGAAAGACTTGAAATTTGACGATTTTGTGTGTCAGATGAGACCGATTATGTTGAAGCGTCGAATGTTTATGTCGAGGAAATTTAAACTTTATTTTTTTTAAAGACAATTCTGAAAAAAATGTGATAAAATGCAATCTGACTTGTGGAAAAAATTGACAAAAAAAAAGAACTATTTCATTTTAAACTGGTCCAGAGTCTTCACGCTAAAGCTAACAACAACTACCATGCTAACCGTGCACTTCCTGATAAATACCTTTTGAAAGTGTTTTAAAGCAGTACTAAAACGGAACTCAAACATGACTAAAACAGGACTAAACCAGGACTAGAACAAGACTAAACCAAGACTAAACCAGGACTAAACCAGGACTAGAACAAGACTAAACCTGGACTCTAGACCAGGGTTAAACCAGGACTAAACCAGGACTAGATCAGGACTAAACCAGGACTAGATCAGGACTAAACCAGGACTAAATCAGGACTAAAACAGGACTAAACCTGGGTTAAACCAGGACTAGATCAGGACTAAACCAGGACTAAACCAGGACTAAACCAGGACTAGATCAGGACTAAACCAGGACTAAACCAGGACTAAATCAGGACTAAACCAGGACTAAACCAGGACTAGATCAGGACTAAACCAGGACTAAATCAGGACTAAAACAGGACTAAACCAGGGTTAAACCAGGACTAGTACCAATCCTAAAGGCTGATTAAACCAGATCTAAACCAGGACTATAACAGGACTAACACAAATCTAAAACAGGACTAAACCAGGACTAGAATAAGACTAAACCTGGACTAGACCAGGGTTAAACTAAGACTAAACCAGGACTAGATCAGAACTAAACCAGGTCTAAACCAGGACTATAACACGACTAAAACAGGACTAAAACAGAACTAAACCAGGACTAGCCCAGGTCTAGACCAGGGTTAAACCAAGACTAGACCAAGACTAAACCAGGACTAGACCAGGACTAAAACAGGACTAAAGCTTGATGTGACCAGAACTATTGACAAAAATATGAAAAAAAAGAATTATTTCACTTTAAACTGGTCCAGAGATTTTCCCCACAGAGCCTTCACGCTAAAGCTAACAACAACTACCATGCTAATCGTGCACTTCCTGATACAGGCCCTTTGAAAACGTTTTTGCTTAATTAAAGAAAATGTGGAAAGAACGCAACCTTTAAAGACGGATTCAAAGTGTCAAATTCTACTTTTTTCCACGGAGATGTTATTGCTTTGTCTGAAATGTTTCATTGTAAATCTTTCTATCTCCATGGAAACCAAACCAGACCGAGCTACAGGTCAGATCTGTGGAAAGGCGACCCCGCTCACAGTCAGAATGTTTGTTTTTATGGATATTTTCGCGCTATAAACCCACCTGTAATTTAATAAATGTAAAGTAGAGCTGTTTAAAGTCGCACTGTGCACCGCCTCAGACAAAGCAATCTCCAGCATCTCCATGGAGACCAGAAAAGTTACACAATGCACCTTTACGTATGTGTGCAGTGTCTTCATGTTTCGGTCAAATCCGTGGAGTTGCGGTTGATTCAGGGCGAAACGTTTATTGTCGTTATAAACTGTAAATCTTTGCCTCTCGTTGACACTTCTCTTTCCTCTGCTGAATATTTGATGCTGTTGTCTATTTTGGACTCGTTCTATTCATAAACGGCTCGTATTACTGCCTCCGCTGCTCAGAACCCGTGACCTCGCGTTAGTGTACTTAGTGTACTTAAAGTTACTGTTTAAGATAAGATAAGATAATCCTTTATTGTCTCCCGTCACATGCTTTAACACAAAGACAAGACAATACAACACATCAGCACCACAAACATCCGCCATAGAACAGAAATGGATAAGAGACCAAATATGACCATGAGTGAAACAGGACCTTAAATCAGTCTTAATCTTGTATCTATTCATAATTGCACATTCCCTGAGTCTATGTGCAGTTTTGATTGCACATTCCTTAAGCCTATGTGTAGATTTAATTGCACATTCCTTAAGCCTATGTGCAGTTATTATTGCACATTCCCTAAGCCTATGTGTAGTTTTAATTGCACATTCCTTAAGCCTATGTGCAGTTATTATTGCACATTCCCTAAGCCTATGTGTGGTTTTTATTGCACATTCCCTGAGCCTATGTGCAGTTTTTATTGCACATTCCCTAAGCCTATGTGCAGTTTTTATTGCACATTCCTTAAGCCTATGTGCAGTTTTTATTGCACATTCCTTAAGCCTATGTGCAGTTATTATTGCACATTCCTTAAGCCTATGTGCAGTTTTTATTGCACATTCCCTAAGCCTATGTGCAGTTTTTATTGCACATTCCTTAAGCCTATGTGCAGTTTTAATTGCACATTCCCTAAGCCTATGTGCAGTTTTTATTGCACATTCCTTAAGCCTATGTGCAGTTATTATTGCACATTCCTTAAGCCTATGTGCAGTTTTTATTGCACATTCCCTAAGCCTATGTGCAGTTTTTATTGCACATTCCTTAAGCCTATGTGCAGTTTTAATTGCACATTCCCTAAGCCTATGTGCAGTTTTTATTGCACATTCCCTAAGCCTATGTGCAGTTTTTATTGCACATTCCCTAAGCCTATGTGCAGTTTTTATTGCACATTCCCTAAACCTATGTGTAGTTTTTATTGCACATTTCCTAAGCCTATGTGCAGTTTTTATTGCACATTCCCTAAACCTATGTGTAGTTTTTATTGCACATTCCCTAAGCCTATGTGCAGTTTTTATTGCACATTCCCTAAACCTATGTGTGGTTTTTATTGCACATTCCCTAAGCCTATGTGTGGTTTTTATTGCACATTCCCTAAGCCTATGTGTAGTTTTTATTGCACATTCCCTAAGCCTATGTGCAGTTTTTATTGCACATTCCACAATGCAATAATTGAGGTATTAAACATATGTATCTCCATGGAGACAAGCAAGTAACACCAGACCAAACGACTGGTCAGATCTGGAGTGTCTTGAGCTGAAGCACATTTAACTGAGATAAACAGACGACTGGTTTATTTAATGCTACATGGAGACGAGCTGGTGGCGTAGCTCACCTTTAAAACGTGACTCAAAAATCAAATCATAATTGCCCTCCTCACAGAATCGTTTTAATAATGTTTAGCTCCCATTAGCCTGTGAGTGCTAATAGAAGAAAAGCCAGTTTAAACGGCCATATGAGCACAGCATGAGGCCAGCGAAACATCTGACGCTGCTAAAAAAATCAAATCATCCGCCGCCGTAGCTGTGGGCAGTCGGGAGCCAAACGCGAGTCCGGCCTGCAGGAAGCTAACAATGTCACTGATAAGTCCTATTGATCCCAGCATCCATTAGCGCGCTATTTGTGTCGTTTGCACACTTAGCGGAGGGTCCCCGGGGAGGTGGGCTGGGGACCCCCTACACACTGACATCTGAGGAGGGCATGTGGGGGTCGCGGGGGCCGGGACGTACAGAAAACGCCCCGGGCTGCAGGCGGACGAGCAGAAAGAGCCTCACAGGGAAACTGGGAACTTTGATCTGACAGCTGGAATTTATGACTTTTTAATGAACTGACAAGGACAAGGTACATATGTCATGAAAAAAACTGGGTAAAAAACGTATTTACTCTTTTAGTTTACATCGGCTGCATGGATTTTATAGTTCAGAATTGAAATTAAAAAAAAAAATTGCACTGTTTTCCTTACAGAGCCTAAAACAGAGCCTTTACTGTCTTAAAAACGTGAAAAATACAACTAGTTTTTAATGTATTTTTATGACAATGTACATATGTCATGAAAAAAAGGTGTAAAAAAGGTGTGCGCTCTTTTAGTTTACATCGCCTGCATGGATTTTATAGTTCAAAATTGAGAAAAATATATATATATATATGTTGCGCTTTTTTCCTTAAACAGAGCCTTAAAAATGAGAAAAACAACCAGTCCAATGTACATGGGTCAATGACGTATAAGGATTTTCAACAGGAAAATTCTAAAACATAAAAAATATTAGTTTCTATTGAACTTTTTGAAATATTTCCAATGTCAGGTGCATAAATCTGTGTTTTATTTATATTAAGCTTTTTTAGTGTAAAATGTCACGCGGTGCGACCGAGAATAATAAAATAGTTTTATTTTCTAAAACATGGTTGGGATATTAATCTAAGTTGTGAGTAATATGAAGTGTATAGAAACTGTTTTTAATGCATATTGATATTTTCTTTTGCTCCAATATGACAGTCAATGACATGAGGCCTAAATGTTCTGTCCATTTGCATTTTCCTCAGTTAAAAAGGTTCAAATTTCATAATAATTCAGCACATTTCTGTAGCACCTCTGACCTCTATGGAACCAAATCATTTTTTTAGAAATTAGTTATTCTGAGTTATTAGCGTTTTTCTGCATGTTTTTTGTACTTAAAGTGTTAAAATGTCATGTGGTGCGACCGTGCATCATGTGGTGCGACCGTGCATCATGTGGTGCGACCGTGCATCATGTGGTGCGACCGTGCATCATGTGGTGCGACTGTGCATCATGTGGTGCGACCGTGCATCATGTGGTGCGACTAATAACAGCAGGAATTCTGTGGCTGGAGTTTAATAACAGACAAAGTCGACTTGGGTGAATGGTTCTTTAGGCGTTTTTCTTCATTTGAGGCATTTTCCAGGGCAGTAGTTTGTTCATTAAACACAAGCAGGTGACGTCATATTGGAGCAAAAGAAAATATCAATATGCATTAAAAATCTACAGAAACGCAACAGTTTGTTTCTATACACTTCATATCACTCAGAACTTAGATTAATATAACAACCATGTTTTAGAAAATAAAACAATTTTAAGGTTATTCTCGGTCGCACCACATGACATTTTACACTAAAAATGCTTAATATAAATGTTAAACACAGATTTATGCTCCTGACACTGGAAATATTTGAAAAAGTTCAATAGAAACTCATATTTTTTATGTTTTAGAATTTTCCTGTTGAAAATCCTCATACGTCACTGACCCGTAAACAGCCCCTTTAACGTCAGAATGTATAAATAAACTCACTTCAATCATCTACAATCAGGGCGAGTGACTCTCCTCTAACGACGCTTATCAGCACGAGAACACAAACCGTTAGCGTGCGCCGTCGCCGTAGCATGCTAACGCTAACCACCCGTGACGCTCTGATTGTAGCCGCCGCTCTATCAGCAAACGGGGCCTCGTAAGAACTGGGAGCAGTGGCTCTATCTGACCCCGTGGCCGTGATCGCAGAGGAGGAGGGGGCCCCGGATTTGGAGCACCTGCACGTAGTTGGACACATGTGGAAGGCATCGAGCGAGAGACACTCCGCAGACCTGTCTCGTCCGGTTACAGCCCCGACACTGACGTCTAATTGTCGGAGTGTCTGTGTTTCCACTCGTTATCAAACGTCCTGCACTCCCACATTTTTCCCCCGTGGTCGGAGCGGCGATTCCGGCGATACTGCCATTCCGACATGTGATTATTAAGTGTCGAGCCAGGACTAAAATCAGGTCTAAAACTAGGTCTAAATCAGGATTAAAGCAGGTCTAAACCAGGTCTTAACCAGGACAAAACCAGGACTAAAACCAGGTCTAAACCAGGACTAAAACCAGGTCTAAATCAGGATTAAAGCATGTCTAAACCAGGACTAAAACCAGGTCTAAACCAGGACTAAAACCAGGTCTAAATCAGGACTAAAACCAGTTCTAAATCAGGACAAAAACCAGGTCTAAATCAGGACTAAAACCAGGTCTAAATCAGGACTAAAACCAGGACTAAATCAGGACTAAAACCAGGTCTAAATCATGACTAAAACCAGGTCTAAATCAGGACTAAAACCAGGTCTAAATCAGGACTAAAACCAGGTCTAAATCAGGACTAAAACCAGGTCTAAATCAGGACTAAAACCAGGTCTAAATCAGGACAAAAACCAGGTCTAAATCAGGACTAAAACCAGGTCTAAATCAGGACTAAAACCAGGTCTAAATCAGGACTAAAACCAGGTCTAAATCAAGACTAAAACCAGGTCTAAATCAGGACTAAAATCAGGTCTAAATCAGGACTAAAA
The DNA here is from genome assembly GCA_034769755.1 of Odontamblyopus lacepedii. Taxonomy (NCBI): domain Eukaryota; kingdom Metazoa; phylum Chordata; class Actinopteri; order Gobiiformes; family Gobiidae; genus Odontamblyopus; species Odontamblyopus lacepedii. The sequence continues at coordinate 3,194,291 of CM068358.1, read as the reverse complement.
CCAGGTCTAAACCAGGTCTAAAACCAGGTCTAAATCAGGACTAAAACCAGGTCTAAATCAGGACTAAAACCAGGTCTAAATCAGGACTAAACCCGTGCCGCGCTCAACTCACCTCCTCCTGTTATAGACCTGGTTTAGTCCTGTTTATATACTTGTATATATACTTATAGTCCGGTGCGACTTATATATGTTTTTTTCTTCTTCATTGTGCATTTTTTGGTTGGTGCGACTTATACTTATATAAAAATACGGTAGTTTGTTAGCTACGCTCATTTATATATATACGGTCATACATACGGTACTATTGAGAGCGCCGCGAGGAGCAGAAAGTCACAAACTAGTTGAGATTTAAAAACAGATGGAGTCGGTTTCAAAGCCGAACGCGAAAGCCGCAGTGTGGGACCACTTTGGATTCCGACTGAATGATCAGGGTGAACCACTTAACCTGTGTGAGGCGGTTTGTCGCGTTTGTGCTAAAACAGAATCACCTAAACAGGGCAACACAACGAACACGCGACCGCACTTAAAACATAATCACCCAGTGTTTTCCACGTTCGAGGCTAATGTTTATTAACTTTTAAGGGCCATTTTGTCGCCGAGACTTAATAATCCATTTTATTTATTGTTCGGTTCAACAATGGTTAATTCAAGTGCATTTTTGCTAACAAGTCTTTGCTGTAGGCCAGACTACATCAGGCTATTCTTACATTAACAAGTCTGTTTTATTTAGGCCTTTTGTTTTTGGTCGTCCTGCAGTTCCTGTGTTAAATGTTCTTTAGAAAGTAAAGTTTATTGATCTTTGAAAGGGTGTATTCCTATTTTCATTTCATTGTCATTATATTAGCTAAAAATGGTCTAAAAATGTCAATATTATCATTTATTACAATAATTTCTTCTCCATGTTTGCGATGAGGAAACAGAACGCACAACTACATCAGAAAACAGCGTAATATGGGCCTTTTTTAAAAAAAATTTAGCTAGTTATTAGATTGTTCCCACGTCAGATAGAAGCCTACAAACATTTAGATATCATCCGTGCATGTTTCAGTAATTTAGCGATCTCTTACGTACTGCTGCTTTCGCTCACGGGACCCTGATGACGCACAAAATTAAAAAAAAAAAAGTTTTGCAACGCTTCAAAACAGCACAACGAGGGACAACGAAATAGTTTGAGCACAGACCTGCCATCGTAAAAAAAAATAAGTTGTGTAGGTTATGACCCGCGCGATGTGGAGAAGTCGGACTTTTCACACAATTTGGGCGATTTTCCCGGCGTTGAGGCGATGGATCTGATAAATGACTCGGTGCTGCAGACCTCGCGTTACCCTGAGCCAAATGAAGCCTTTAAAAACCTGAAGACGACGACTGCTTAGAATTAAAATAGTAAAATTAGCACCACGTAAAGCTTTTTGCGGGACCTATAATGCAGCACTTTACCTGTCACTTACGACGCTTTTCTTTCTAAATAACTGTCCAAAAAAAAAAACTCTAGCATCGTCTGTCTCCGTGTCTTTTGTTTTTAATTTTCTATCTACTTTTGTCGTCTTTTTTCTGTACGTTTTTTGAAGCAAATTCCCTTGTGACGCGGCACTTTTGGTATATGAAAAAAAAACGTTTGTCTTTCCCTCCTTTTAGTCAACTGTAAGACAATTCTCCATAAATATACACAAACATTTGGACATTTAAGCTTTTTTCTATATGTATATACCCCATGGTGTGTTTGTGTTTTTTAAATTTTTATTTATTTATTTATTTTTCCTCAATTTTTTCACATTTTTTTTTACATGTTTTATTTAATATTTATTTTATTTTATTACTATTTTTATTATTATTGAAACACTCTACCTACACATGTTTTTGTTATGTAAATCATACAGAATTTGAATTTAAATTTATTGATTCATTTCTGTTAATTTATATTCATTTTTATTATATGTGTTGTTGTCTTGTTCTAAAACTGAAAATGTTAATAAATAAAGTTTAAAAAAATACAAAAACGTGATACAAAACTGTAAACTACAACTTCACAAACCTGATGTGATGTGCAGTAGTTTCATTAGCGGGATGACTGTGTTGTGACAGCGCTCTGAAGGGGGAGCGACTTAGTGCGGAGAGCAAAAAAAATTAGTAAACAGTAACGTGTAATACCCTCTTTAAGTGATTTTTGAAGTGATTCCACTTTATCATTAATAATAAATAAGCTTGAATGTAATTTAAGGGTGGATTAGGCAGGTTGATCTGTCGGGTACGAGTTAAATTGTTCTTTTTAAATGTATTTTTACTGGTTTTAAAGTGAAATCTTTACAAACAGTTCAAAGAATGAGACATATTTTGCTTTTTTTACTGTCTAAATTACGAAAATGGTAAATTTAATATTTAATTTCATGATAATCTTGGTACAAACCCTTTTCATCATAACATTAGATCAGATTAGAGACTATTTTTAGGAATAATAACGACAGCTGCACTACAAAAAGGATTTTCTATCATAGTTGAACTGACCTGAATTAAGCAGATTCATCTTAAAAGATCAATTATAAGATTTTTTTTACTTAATAAAATGAGATTTTTTTGACTTGTTTCAAGATATTCCATCCTGATTTTTCTTATCTCGATATTACAACTTATTCTGAGCACTTTTTATATTAACTCAGTCCAGGTTAAGCCTCTTTAACTTCCTTCTCAAACCAATAAGGGGAAAAATCTTGCCACAAATACTTGAAACTCGTGTTTTCTGCTCAGAACAAGATTCGTATTTCGTCTTGTTTTAACAAAACTTTGGCAGTGAAACTTTCTTACTGCACTGGCAGAAAATTTCACTTAAAATAGGGCATTTTTACCTCAAAATTTGTATTTTTTTCTTATTTTTTGACCTAAGAGCACAGGATTATGGGAAGTGAAGTTTTGCACACTTTTGCCACTTTTTCAGAACTACCTTCACAGTGTTATTTTTATGTTTATGTTTTATAGATTCATTAACGGGACGCACAGCGTTCTGAACGGGGAGTGACTTAGCACGTATAAAACATGTTCATACTTTGTTTTCAGCAAATATGACACTTTCCGATCTGTACTTTTTCCACTTTCCGCCTCTGCACGGGACAAACCACAGACACAGAAGCACTTAGACGATGAATTCTTTTCTCTTTTCTTAAGCGTAAACATTTCACCAGGGACCTGTTTTTCGGTAAAAACAGACAAACAAATGTGCCAGATGGAGTATCCATAAAAAACCCGCGGGATGTGTGTTTAAAACAGAAAAGGTAAACGATAAGACGGTGCACGAAAACGGGAATTACTCATGAATACAAATGACGCACTTAGTCTGTGCCAGAGGGAATACGTGGCTTTTTAAGACGTTGTAATTCCCAGAGCAGTTTTCAGACCCCGAACTGTTACTCCAGCTTAACCCTCAAACACCTACAACATCATATACGATACAGAGGAACATGTTTCTATAACCGCAGAACTTTGTAACGGTAAAAGACAGAAACGTCCTTTTCCCCTCTGAAAGTGCAGACATAGAGGTTTCCGTACATTTCTGCGGCTTTATCCTACGTCACACTCACGCTGTGTGATGACGTGAGCAAAACGAGTGTCCAATAGGAACTTTGTTTTCCCCAAACTCATGCGCTCCGTCCATTTTGATCGAGCCAAACTTTGCCAAAGAGTGAAGTGAGTCAAGATGGTCGACTCCTCTGACTGTGTGTGTTTATAACGAGTGAAAAAGTCGCTCTAAGTGGAGTTAATTCTCACACACATGGAAAATGACACATCTTGGTGTGTGTAATTGTGCATCTCTTTCTATTTTTATTTAAAGGTTTATTTCAGTCCAAATGAACAAATCCAAATGTAATTTCCACCCTGGAAATGCAGAAGTGCTGTGGCTCTGGCCCTGGACCTGACAGGAGCTGTTTCCAGGACTGGACCAGGAAAGTCATGGAGCCACTGCACTTTTTGTGTTTTTAGGGCAATAAGGAGATTTTTAATTTACTTACAGACTTGAGATTTTGCATTTTTGTAGCTCAGGCCCTAAATTAAGCCTTTTTATGTCTAAAAAGTTGTTTTTACATGTTTGCTGTGTGTTTTGTATAAAAGAGTGTGAATTTTATTTTCTATTTCTGGTCCTGTAGCTTTTCTCACAGCCTCATGACACAACTACAGCAGCAGATTGTGAAATAACAGGTTGGACTGAACAAAAGGAGGTAGAACACTTCATTAGGGGTAAAAGGGGCAGTTTTAAAAGCAAAATTAAGAAAGAAAATCCAGGCAAGAAGAAATGTACTAAAATTGCCCTCAGGTCTTCAGGGGTTAATATATCGTACAGTGTAACCGTAAAATACTTGAGTAAACGTCGTCAAACCCTCCTTACGGTTCGCTGTAAGACTGTGACGGAGCTTTGCCCTCAGTCCTGTCGGCCACTCTCCCACAATCCTCCTGAAATATTCTACGCTTGCTCCCACTGTGAGCAAGTCTGCAAGCGACAGAAGCTTTATCCGTTCATTTTCTCCTGTTTTATCCGGGGTCACGGAGGCAGCGGTCTAAGCAGGGACTTCCCTCACCCCAGACGCTTCCTCCAGCTCCTCCCGGGGGACCCCAGGGTGATCCCGGGCCCAGGGACACAGGGGCCGCTCTGGAAACTCATTTAAACACTTTATCTGCGATCCTGTCCTGGCCTCGTCTGGACATTACCTAAAGATCAGAGGTGAGGGTAGGACCAGAGATCTAAACCAGGACTAAACCAGGACTAAACCAGGACTAAACCAGGACTGAACCAGGACTAAAGCAGGACTAAACCAGGACTGAACCAGGACTAAAGCAGGACTAAACCAGGACTGAACCAGGACTGAACCTGGGACCATAGGCGAGAGTAGGACCAGAGATCTAAACCAGGACTAAAGCAGGACTAAAAGCAGGACTAAACCAGGACTAAAGCAGGACTAAAGCAGGACTAAAGCAGGACTAAACCAGGACTGAACCAGGACTGAACCTGGGACCATAGGCGAGAGTAGGACCAGAGATCTAAACCAGGACTAAAGCAGGACTAAAAGCAGGACTAAACCAGGACTAAAGCAGGACTAAAGCAGGACTAAACCAGGACTGAACCTGGGACCATAGGCGAGAGTAGGACCAGAGATCTAAACCAGGACTAAACCAGGACTAAACCAGGACTAATGCAGGACTAAACCAGGACTAAACCAGGACTGAACCAGGACTGAACCCGGGACCATAGGCGAGAGTAGGACCAGAGATCTAAACCAGGACTAAACCAGGACTAATGCAGGACTAAACCAGATCTAAACCAGGACTAAACCAGGACTAAACCAGGACTAATGCAGGACTAAACCAGGACTAAATCAGGACTAAACCAGGACTAATGCAGGACTAAACCAGGACTAAATCAGGACTAAACCAGGACTAAAGCAGGACTAAATCAGGACTAAACCAGGACTAAAGCAGGACTAAACCAGGACTGAACCAGGACTAAAGCAGGACTAAACCAGGACTAAATCAGGACTAAACCAGGACTAAACCAGGACTAAACCAGGACTAAACCAGGACTAATGCAGGACTAAACCAGGACTAAATCAGGACTAAACCAGGACTAAAGCAGGACTAAACCAGGACTGAACCAGGACTAAACCAGGACTAAACCAGGACTAAAGCAGGACTAAACCAGGACTAAAGCAGGACTAAACCAGGACTAATGCAGGACTAAACCAGGACTAAAGCAGGACTAAACCAGGACTAAAGCAGGACTAAAGCAGGACTAAACCAGGACTAAAGCAGGACTAAACCAGGACTAAACCAGGACTAAAGCAGGTCTAAACTGGGTCTAAAACAGGACTAAAGCAGGTCTAAACCAGGACTAAAGCAGGACTAAAGCAGGACTAAACCAGGACTAAACCAGGACTAAAGCAGGACTAAAGTAGGACTAAACCAGGACTAAAGCAGGACTAAACCAGGACTAAAGCAGGCCTAAACCAGGACTAAAGCAGGACTAAACCAGGACTAAAGCAGGACTAAACCAGGACTGAACCAGAACTGAACCCGGGACCATAGGCGAGAGTAGGACCAGAGATCTAAACCAGGACTAAATCAAGACTAAACCAAGACTATACCAGGATTAAACCAGGACTGAACCAGAACTAAACCAGGACCGAACCAGAACTAATCCAGGCTTAAACCAGGTCTGCACCAGGGACCACAGATGAAGGTAGAAATATAGATGTTTTTTTGTGTTAGTTTTTCTCATTTTTTGCGTGAATCCCACATTTTGATCATAATTTAACCCTTCAAACTCTAACCCACATTTGAATACTTCCTTGTACCACGACTTCGTACTCGTACTTGAGTAATTTTGGTTGACGTCGCCGTGTTTTGACTGGAGCAGAAGTTTCTGGCCGGCCTCCCTCTGCTTTATGCTATTCTCTGTATTAAGCAGCCTCACTGTGGCCAACCGCATTAAAGGGGATTTACTGGAGAAGTCATTAAACGCTGACAAAAGACTCCGAGACAAGAACAGGCCTGTTTTAGACTAATGAGGAGGATATGAAGAGGGAACTTAAAGCCGCACTACGGAACTTTTCTGGACCAGGATATTCCACCACCGCTGCTGCTGCTGCTGCTGCTCGTCCACAGGGAAATATCAGCACAGGAATGTTCCGCAGTGTGTGAAGGACTGGACCAGGACTGGACCAGAACTGGACCAGGACTGGACCAGGACTGAACCAGGACTGAACCAGGACTGGACCAGGACTAAACCAAGACTAAACTAGGACTGAACCAGGACTGGACCAGGACTGAACCAGGACTGGACCAGGACTAAACCAAGACTAAACTAGGACTGAACCAGGACTGAATCAAGACTAAACCAGGACTGAACCAGGACTGAATCAAGACTAAACCAGGACTGAACCAGGACTAAACCAAGATTAAACCAGGATTTAATCAGGACTGAACCAGGACTGGACCAGGGACCATAGCTGAGTCTAGGACCAGAGATCTAAACCAGGACTAAACCAAGACTAAACTAGGACTAAGCTGAGACTTAACCAGGACTGAACCCGGACTGAACCCGGGACCATAGGTGAGAGTAGGATCAAGATCTAAACCAGAACTAAACTAGGACTAAACCAAGACTAAACTAGGACTGAACCAGGACTAAACCAAGACTAAACTAGGACTGAACCAGGACTTAACCAGAACTGAACCAAGACTAAACTAGGACTGAACCAGGACTGAACCAGGACTGAACCTGGGACCATAGGTGAGGGTAGGACCAGAAAACTGAACCAGGACTAAACCAAGGCTAAATTAGGTCTAAACCAGGACTGAACCAGGACTAAACCAGAACTTAACCTGAACTGGACCCGGGACTGTAACCGAGAGGAGGACCAGAAATCTAAACTTAGACTTAAACTAGACTTAAACCAGAACTAAACCAGGACTTAACCAGGAACCGGGTGACACTACTCGGCCATGTTACGTATCAGATCTATGGAGAGGCGATCCTGCTCCAGTCTGTTTCAAAGAGTTTGTTTCATTCATCCCTGCATATTTTTACTAGGAGTCCTTCTCTCAAACCGGAAACACTCAACACTCTGGGCCACCTTGTGATGTCATTCAGTGGTCATACAGGAAGTGCTCCACTGTGTTTTCAAACTCCATCTACTTTCACTAGAATCATTTGGATCATTTAGAACCCTGAAATCGCCAATCTTTACTCAAAAAAGGTAAAAGATCGTTGTTACTTTGCAAATTTCTCTGATCTGGGCAAGATTTTAAAACTTATATCGGGTTATTCGTCTTGTTTTCAGATTTATTATCGACTTTCTAGACCAGAGATGCTTAATTCTAGTCTAGAGGTCGTTTATTTTAAGATAACGTGTCGAGTAAAATGATCTTGCTGCATGAACAAATAATTTCACTACTTTTAAGTCATTTTTTGATAGATTTAAGTGTTTATATCTTAGATTTTGGACTGGCTTTTTTGCCGTGTAACTTGACAACTGCAGCTTCATGACATCACAAGGTGGAACAGGTGCATTTTGAGGTTTAGAGATGTAGACAGACTAATAATAAAGGATTTACATGTGAATGAATGAAAACAAAATTACACATATGTTTTTGAGGAGGTAACAGCATTATAACATGCTCCAAAGAGTCAATTTGGCGTAATATAGTTCCTTTAATAGCAAAAACTGTACAGTGCAGAGACACAGACAAGCTGCAATTAGCCTGTTATAAATATTAAGTAGCAAATGTTGTCAAAACACTTGAAATCGCACAAAGAAGAGTGCAGTATTTTTGTCTTTTGCGGAGTTTAATGTCAGATTTTGTCCAAATATAACAGAACGTGCGGTAATAAGGGTTTGTGGAAGTTTATTGTCAAAGTGAAGACATCCCTGAGGAGAGGACTAAAACGTGGTTGTCAGATCAGATAATGAGCAAACTGTGAGTGCTTGTGCGTCATAGCGTTTGAACAGCAGGGGGCGCTGGAGAGAAGTGGCTTTACAGTAGGAAAGTCCCTATAATTGACTGTAATATGGAGCATTAAAGGGCCCATTTTACGCTATTTTATGATCTATGTTATAACGTTTCCTCATCACAAACAGACCCGGAGTCGTGTTTTGTTTCATTCACACATGTTTCACACACAAATCCTGCAGATTTAGGCCCAGTTCGTCTCTCAAATCATCACACAAATCATCTCGCCTGTTGCAGTTCCGGCTAAACCAGTTCTTTCTGGTCAGATTATGTTAAACAGAACTCAGATTAAATTCTAATTTGAGTAACAGAGCTTCAGACCGAGCAGTGCCTCCAGTTAGCATCACATCCCCGGGGAACGTTGATGACGTCAGCTGCAAAGTATCGATAGCGGCCGACCTTGTGTTGTCTTGAAATTAGTGCTGTCAATTGATTAAAATACTAAAACGTGATTAATCTCATGAATGTCTTAGTTAACTTGTGATTAATTGCAAATTAACTGCACATTTTTGTCCCTTGAATAATCATTTTAATACTTTTATCAACATAAGAAAGTGGACAGGCTTTGTGCAAATGTTGTTGGTTTTTTTAATTGCAACTGTTTTTATGACCGTGTTTGTCTGCCCCATCTGCCCTAACCATAAATCTATAATTAAAAAAAGTTTTTATTATAGATTCAGGGCCCCAGTGCTGCTGTACAAAGGCAGTGACGTCATCACATGGCGCTGTTTGTTTACATGTGGCAGCAGCAGAACTAAAGCTTTTAGTGGAGAAAATAAGTCCAGCGGTAGAAATATCTATTAAATAATGAGGCAGATATGAGTCCGGCTCCTCTGTGAGTTTATGGATATAACAACAGCTCGGAGCAGTGAGGACACAGGGAAAGAGAGGCTGCAAAACTTCTATCTCCTTATTGAAGATCATAGATATAATCGAAGGTCAGCGCGGATTCGCCGTATGTTTTTGATCGGACTTTATTTCGTATGAATATTTTATTTCGTATGAATAACATCAGCGCACACAGAGGGGCTTAAGAGTGCTGATATTGATACTTTATTGATATTGTATTTGTATGTATTTATTTATTAAAGGGACAATGCTTATTAAAAGACAGGATAATGTAAGAAACAAACATGTACTTGTAAATATGCAGGATTGTAGCCAACGCTAATTTCCATCCTTAGTCCCTGCTGGAGGCACTGCTCTGTCTGAAGCTCTGATACTCCAGTGAGACTTTAAAGCAGAACTAAGGAACTTCAGCGGTAGAGCTCCCCCTACAGGTTTATTGTGAGAATGAAGTGTCATAAATACTCTCCTCAGCCCCTCCCCTCCCGCTCATCTGCCTCACGTTTGTTTACACAAAGTCGGTGAACAGTGTCCAACACAATGTCTCAGGTGGGTCATGTTTTTTTACTGTTTAATGGCGACATATGTACGAGCGGCCAGAGCACCGCGGCTCCCGGAGCGCCGCGGCTCCCGGAGCGCCGCGGCTCCCGGAGCGCCGCGGCTCCCGGAGCGCCGCGGCTCCCGGAGCGCCGCGGCTCCCGGAGCGCCGCGGCTCCCGGAGCGCCGCGGCTCCCGGCGCGCCGCGGCTCCCGGCGCGCCACGGCTCCCGGAGCACCGCGGCCAGTAACGCCCGGAGCTCCTGGAGTTTACTCAAACTGCATAAGTATAACAATATGAGCAGTGCTTATGAAACTTAGTGTCAATAACGATATCGCCAGATCTGCGTCGCTCTTGGACTCTTCTCTTTCCTTGAGCTCTGCCCTTCTTCAAATGTCTTCTCCAGATTTACTCATGTCTGAGCTCGGGCTCTGTCTGATTCACACTTTCTTTTTCTTGTGTCCTCGGCCACGGCTGACACCTCACAGTAAACACCAGATATTTATTCCTGCAGTGAGCTGTGTACAGCGTCAGTAGTGTTGTAGCTCGGTCAGCTGTGTGTAGCTGAAGTGTCTAGAGCAGTTTGGCTCTCATAAGAACAGAACAGACCCTGAGCTCAGATCCGGTCGGTTGGAGCAAAGTTGCATGTGTGGTTTTTCTGCCCAGAGGCACCAGTGAACCCTTCAAACACCCCAAAATGTCACATGTGACCATCAGAGGGGCTTTAGAGACATTTAATTAGGTAAAAATGTTAGTTCCCCTTTAATCTAAGTTTTGTTTTACCCAATCTGATCGGAAAGAACTGATTTAGCTTAAAACTGCAATGGGCAGTTTTAAGCTAAATCAGTCTTGAGCTAATCTGGTTGAAAATCAAATTAAAAGAAATGATCGTATTGATCCTGGCTCCTGAAAAATGTGTTATTTAAATCCATTTTGTATCTTAAAACTGTTTTTTTTTGGCAGTTTTTGCTGAAGTGCCAATTGTATCGGAGTGAAAATCCCGTCATAAACGTACAGGCAGAGCTCCCCCGGCGTGATGTCAGCGCAAAGTGGACGTATTTAGCGGAATTATAGTCGTCAAATTGTTGTAGTGCAAAGGCTAACACCAAAACTAAATGAAAATGTCTTGTCGAAATGATCTCTGGAGTTAAGTTGAGCGTGAAGCGTGAGCGGACGGGGACGGGGCTGCAGACTGTGTCCAATCCGTTCTGTCCCGATCGGGAAAAGACAAGAGACAAACTCAACGCTCCATCAACGGCACGATTAAACCAGCGATCTCTGACTGAACGGAGAGAGGGAACGTTTGTTTAAGAGAGAGAAAGAGAGGAAATAAACCGGGGAGGAGGGAGAGGAAGGGGAGAGGTGAGAAAGGAGGGAGAGATAAGAGGAGAGGATGGGAGGGAGGGTGACAAAGAGAGAGAGTGAGAAAGGGAGAGACTGAGATGGGAGAAACAGAGAGACAGATAGATAAAGAGGTGGGGTCAGAGAGAGAGAAGGAGACAGATAGAGAGAAACAGAGAAAAAGGGAGAGACTAAGATGGGAGAAAAAGAGAAACAGATAGATAAAAAGGTGGGGTCAGAGAGAGAGAGAAGGAGACAGACAGCGAGAGAGAGGCAAAGAAAAAATGAGACAAAGACAGAGAGAAACAGAGAGAAAGGGGCAGAGAGAGACTTAGATAGACAGAGACCGATAGAGAAAGAGACAGATAAAGAGAGACAGACACAGATAGAGAGATGTAGGGAGACACAAAGGAGCAGAGAAAAAGAGAGAGTCAAAGAGAGACAGAGAAACAGAGAGAAAGGGGCAGAGAGAGAGCGAGAAAGAGACAAACAGTGAGAGAAAAACTGAGAAAATGAGAGACAAAAATAGAGAGAAATGGGCAGAGAGAGAGAGAGAGACAGATAAAGAGGTGGGGTCAGAGAGAGAGAAAGATACAAGACAGCGAGAGACAAAGATAGCGAAAGAGAAACAGAGAAAACGGGAGAGACTGAGATGGGAGAAAGAGACAGAGAGAGAGAGAGAGCAAAGACTGAGGGAGAGAGACAGCGAGTAAGAGAGAGGGGGAAAGGGAGAGACAGATGGGGACAGAGAGAGAGACAGATTGATAGATGCATAGAGAGGTGGGGTCAGGGAGAGAGAAAAAGACAGACAGCGAGAGAGAGGCAGAGAGAAAATGAGAGACAAAGATAGAGAGAAACAGAGAGAAAGGGGCAGAGAGAGATAGAGATAGACAGAGACCGATAGAGAAAGAGACAGATAGAGAGAGAGATGTAAGGAGACACAGAGGAGCAGACAGAAAGAGAAAGACAAAGAGAGACAGAGAGAAAGAGGCAGAAAGAGAGAGAGAGAAACACAGAGACAGAGAAACAGATAGAGACAGACGGAGAAAGGGAAACAGATAGAGAAACAGAGAGAGACAGATAGAGAAAGAGAAATAGAGAGAGAGACAGATAGAGAAAGAGAAACAGATAGAGACATGCAGAGAGATAAAGAGAAACAGAGAGAGGGAGAGAGAGAGAGAGCTAAAGAGAAACGGTGACAGACGGAGAAAGAGAAATAGACAGAGAGACAGATAGACATGCAGAGAGAGAGACAGATAAAGAGAAACCAATAGAGAAAGAGAAACAGATAGAAAGAGAAAGAGAGAAAAACAGAGAGAGGCAGATACAGAAAGAGAAACAGATAGCACCAGAGAGACACACAGATAGAGAAAGAGAAATAGACAGAGAAACAGATAAAGAAATGCAGAGAGAGAGACAGGTAGAGAAAGAGAAACAGATAGAGAGAAAAACAGATAGAGAAAGAGAAACAGACAGAGAAACATAGAGATATGCAGGAGAGAGAGAGACAAATAAAGAAAAAGAGACAGATAGACAGAGATCGAGAAACAGATAGAGACAGAGACAAATAGAGAAAGAGTAACAGAGAGAGAGACACATACATAGAGACAGATAGAGAGAGAGAAACAGAGACACATAGAGAGAGGGAAACAGAGAGAAACAGATAGAGAGACAGACAGATAAAGAAAGAGAAACAGATAGAGACAGATAGAGAGACAGAAAAAACAGAGTGAAAGAGACAGACAGAGAAACAGATAGAGAAGAGAAAGAGAAACAGATAGAGAGAGAGACAGATAAAGAAACAGATAGAGACAGATAGAGAGATACACATGCACATAGATATAGAGAGAAACAGGGAGGAACAGACAGATAGAAAAACAGACAGAGACAGATAGAGAGAGACATATACATATAGATATATAGAGAAACAGACAGATAGAGAAACAGATAGAGATGGACAGAGAGAGAGAGGCAGAGAGACACATACATATAGATATAGAGAGAAACAGATAGAGACAGATAGAGACACATACATATAGATATAGAGAGAAACAGGGAGGAACAGACAGATAGAGACAGACAGATAGAGACAGGTAGAGAGAGGCAGAGAGACAAATACATATAGATATAGAGAGAAACAGGGAGAAACAGACAGATAGAAAAACAGACAGAGACAGATAGAGACACATACATATAGATATAGAGAGAAACAGACAGATAGAGAAACAGATAGAGACGGACAGAGAGAGAGAGGCAGAGAGACACATACATATAGATATAGAGAGAAACAGATAGAGACAGATAGAGAGAGAGAGGGGGCAGAGAGACATACACATAGATATAGAGAGAAACAGGGAGAAACAGACAGATAGAGAAACAGATAGAGACAGATAGAGAGAGAGGCAGAGAGACACATACATATAGATATAGAGAGAAACAGATAGAGACAGATGGAGAGAGAGAGGCAGAGACACATACACATAGATATAGAGAGAAACAGATAGAGACAGATAGAGAGAGAGGCAGAGAGACACATACATTTAGATATAGAGAGAAACAGATAGAGACAGATAGAGAGAGAGGCAGAGAGACACATACATATAGATATAGAGAGAAACAGATAGAGACAGATAGAAAGAGAGAGGCAGAGAGACACATACATATAGATATAGAGAGAAACAGATAGAGACAGATAGAGAGAGAGAGAGGCAGAGAGACACATACATATAGATATAGAGAGAAACAGATAGAGACAGATAGAGAGAGAGAGGCAGAGAGACACATATATATAGATATAGAGAGAAACAGATAGAGACAGATAGAGAGAGAGAGAGGCAGAGAGACATACACATAGATATAGGGAGAAACAGACAGATAGAGAAACAGATAGAGACAGATAGAGAGAGAGGCAGAGAGACACATACATATAGATATAGAGAGAAACAGAGACAGATGGAGAGAGAGAGGCAGAGAGACACATACACATAGATATAGAGAGAAACAGATAGAGACAGATAGAGAGAGAGGCAGAGAGACACATACATATAGATATAGAGAGAAACAGATAGAGACAGATAGAAAGAGAGAGGCAGAGAGACACATACATATAGATATAGAGAGAAACAGATAGAGACAGATGGAGAGAGAGAGGCAGAGAGACACATACATATAGATATAGAGAGAAACAGGGAGAAACAGACAGATAGAGAAACAGATAGAGACAGATAGAGAGAGACACATACATATAGATATAGAGAGAAACAGATAGAGACAGATAGAGAGAGAGAGGCAGAGAGACACATACATATAGATATAGAGAGAAACAGATAGAGACAGATAGAGAGAGAGAGGCAGAGAGACACATACATATAGATATAGAGAGAAACAGATAGAGACAGATAGAGAGAGAGAGGCAGAGAGACACATACATATAGATATAGAGAGAAACAGATAGAGACAGATGGAGAGAGACTCATACATATAGACTCATACATATAGATATAGAGAGAAACAGATAGAGACAGATAGAGAGAGACACATGCACATAGATATAGAGAGAAACAGATAGAGACAGATAGAGAGAGAGAGGCAGAGAGACTCATACATATAGATATAGAGAGAAACAGACAGATAGAGAAACAGATAGAGACAGATAGAGAGAAAGAGGCAGAGAGAGACATACATATAGATATAGAGAGAAACAGACAGATAGAGAAACAGATAGAGACAGATAGAGAGAAAGAGGCAGAGAGACACATACATATAGATATAGAGAGAAACAGGGAGAAACAGACAGATAGAAAAACAGATAGAGACAGATAGAGAGAGACACATACAGTACATATAGATATAGAGAGAAACAGATAGAGACAGATAGAGAGAGACACATACACATGGATATAGAGAGAAACAGGAGAACCGGAGTGGGAAAGGGCGCTGCAGGGAGAGGATCTGCTGGTGTATGCGGTGCGTGTGTGTCCGGCTCGTATTGTTCAGCCCGAAACGTGACCGGTGTTTGAATGGAGCCGACTCAGGCCGTGAATTCTGAGCAGTGATGGTCCCTGACAGTTTAAAGGAGACGGATTATGCAGAACGGACTTTTAACAGCTTCCCGACACGTTCCGACGGCGTTCGCTCGTCATAAGAAAACCCCGTTATGTTTTGACCGATCCGTGCGTCGTTTCCGTAGGCGTCTGTTGTCTTTTACTTGACGCTCGGGGACTCGGGGAAATGTCCGTTTTCGCCACACCGAAGTTACGTTTAGAATTTTTGAAGCACGATTTATCTGCGCGGAGAAAAAAACTGCGATAAAGCGTCAAACCGAAACTACTTTACGCCACTAAAATAAAGCCGGATTATCCCAGTAAACTATTTTGAAATATTCAGCATAATTAAAACCCCTGAGCTGTAACAAACAAAATGGCAAAATGCGTCGATAATTAGCCATAAAAGTTCATATATTACACAGAATTTACTCTTACATACCCAGAGTTGTGTTTTATTTCATTCGCACACGTTTGAATGATCGTTTATTATTCGTCTGTCCGCATCTCCAGAGCTCAAAACGCTCTGCTCCACCTTGTGATGTCACGACGTGGTGGTTTTCACGTGAACAGCTCCTTTTCACCTTTTGTTCGGTTTAGAGAATCGTCTAAATGATTCTGCTTAACCCTTTTAGCCCTGTTTGATTCCATGGATCAAAATCCCGCCTGGATTTTTTTCTCGCTCCTTTGACTTAAAAAAACGTGAGAAAACGTCCCAGGAGTCAGTGCGTTTGTACCAGGAGGAGTTCGGCTTTTAGCATCCGGCAGTTGTTCAACATTATTAGTGTATTAATGTGTGAAAGAGACGAAAAACACAAAAATCACAAAAATACTGTCACGGGGTTCTGCTTGGGCAATGACGATGGCGCAGTCAGAAGGATGTTTTTTTTTAAAATGTTTTATTGAATAATCGTGTCCCCAAAAGGAAAAGTTTGAAGAGCGCTATGTACAAAACAGTGAAACAACAAAAGAAAACATATTTACAACACATAAACATAATCTGTAGTTCGTTACTTTCCACGTAAAGGTCCAGGTCCAGACTGACTGCGGGAGGGTGAGTGGCTCTTTTATGCCCCCAAGGCTCCTCCCACAAACCAATTAGCACTTTACTGTGGGGTTTCTACCTCTAAACCCCGGTTAATTAATCTAACGTGAATATGGAAAAACGTATTACGCAACGTGGCCATGTCCCTGCGGCTGTAACCGAACTGGGAAAAATAAGGTTAATATTTTATTGTTTTATTTTATTTATTTTATTTGTGGTGACGTCACGGTCCCGTGTAAACAGGAAGTGATCGGAGCGGCTCTGTTTGACAGTTGGGACCGTGCATGTATAAGAAGAGCCGGATAAGCCCCGCCCCCTCTATACGTGATCGCAGATTGACGTGTGGCCTAACGAGGTACTGCAGCTGCAGCCCAAGAAAAAGTCTCCCATAGAAGCACAATCTATTTTTTGTGAAATCAAACTGCCCGTGTTCGGCTGCCAGGGCGTCCACAGCTTTCATAAAGGTCGGATTTTGTAGGGATTCTTCTGTATTTTTACAACACGAACTTTACATTTTTTTTTTATCGTCAAAGAGCCTAAAAATCAGCTTTGTAAGAGTTAGCCTAGCCCCACTCTGAGCCCGCGCTAGCTCCGCTCTAGCAGCTCGCAGCTCCGATTGGTCTGAACGGCGTTTCTGACGTCACAGCCCGACGGTCTTGGGCTGTGACGTCACACGTTGGGCTGCGAACAAGGAAGTAAATGCGTAAGTGAAAATCTTTTTTTGCGGTCATGCGCCAGTGAGCACAGACCATTGAAAACAACAGGGCGCCATCTTGGATTCTTCTTCCAGATTTTATGATAGTTCTGTGAGTGGGACTTGCGAACGGGAGGTGGAGACTGGTTGAAGTTAGTTGGAGGACGAAGTTATGGATATGGATGATTTGACAGCGACTTGTTTGCGCCCAAGACTAATGCGGGGGCGACGGACGGTAAATATAGCGGGAAAAAACACTTGTAAACTACCCGCCGCTCTCTCCAAATCTCCGCCACTCTGCACTCGATACTACGGGCTCTGTGCCGGTGCCGCAGAAATTTACCATAATAACCTTATATGGGCATAAAAGCGCAACTTCTCTGCTCTCAGGAACTGCTGGAATGTTTTCGACGGCGCAGTTAGTTCCGGAGATACGGTAATGAGAAGTCGCACATGGAGACTGGAATCGGTCTATGAGGGTTAAGTTGTATGGAGTTTAAAAACACAGTGGAGCACTTCATGTTCGCAAAGTGGGACTGAGTGTTGTCGGTTCGAGAGAAGAACTCAGTCTAAATCTGCAGGTTTGTGTGTTAAACATGTGAATGAAACAAAACGAAACACAACTCCAGGTCTGTTTGTGACGAGGAAACTACATTACGACGGAGATCAGAAAATAGCCTCATGTCGGCGCTTTAATCGCACTTTTACAGCTCAGATTTGATCACGTTACAACAAAAATACCAAAAATCTACCGGTTTTACAAAGAAACTGCACCCATCAGAAACACTGAGCTCCAGATTTATTCTCTAAGGTTTCATATACTGAACGGTGAGTTGCTAATAGGAGTGTAACGATATCCAGGTCTCACGATACGATATTTATTCGTATATATCGTGGGGAAAGCTCACGACATTACGATATTCTACATTTATTGCAATATTTGTGTGTGAATCTGCTCCTTTTTCCTCTAAAAATGCTTCATGAGACTAAATCCAAAGAATGAAGATGTAAAAGTGCTTAGAACAGTTATTTCTTCACGTCGTCTGCACTGAAACGGAGCAAAGGATCATGGTCTATGTAGTTCCCTCTGGTTTTTTTAGCTATTTCTGCATCGGAACTGTTCATTTAAGCAAAGAGACTTGGGATTCGATATATTGTGATGCTCCACGATGTTATTGCGAGACCTTTGACGATACGATATCACCAGATTTACGTTATTATTACATCCCTAGTTGAATCCAAATCTGTACTCGCTGAGGTTTGAAAATGTCAGAATTTGAGCCCCGCAAATTCCTCTGTTCCGCCCGGGATTTTAAAACTTACATCAGGTTATTCGTCTTGTTTTCAGATTTATTATCCACTCGTTCTACTTCTAGTTCTGAGACGCTTCATTCTAGTCTGGAGGTCGTTTATTTTAAGAAAACCTGCCAAGTAAAATGATCTGGCCGCGTGGACGGACCATTTCACTACTTTTAAGCCATTTTCTGATAGATTTAAGTGTTTATATCGTACATTTTGGCAAAAGCTTCTTCTGCAGTTTGCGCTCTCATTTTTTTTTCCTTGACATTCTTCACGAAATAAATCAAATCGATCATAAACGAAACTCCACCGCTCGCTGTGACTCCGAAAGAGGTGAGTTCAGAAGGACGGGGCGGCTGTGTGGAAGATAATGGACCTATTTCTGTCTTTAAAGGTGCAAAGGTGTAACTTTTTTATGAGTTTTTCTGCCATTGCTCTGCTCAGAATGTTCCACAGTGTGACATTAAACGGATTAAACAGATCTACTTTACGCGTGTTCAGTTACAGGTGGTTTTATGGCTCAAAAATACCTAGAAAAACAGGTGTTCTGACTGCGAGTGGGGGGCCGCCTCTCCACAGATCTGACCTGTAACTTGCTCTGGAGACTTGGTTTGGTCTCCATGACAGGTTTAATGCCGTACTGTGAAACATTTTTGACAAAGCAATAACATCTCCACAGAGAAAAGCATTTGAGGGCCCCTTATACAAGGCATTTTTAAATCGGAATGTTTTGCAGAATGGACTTTTCAGAGCTTTTACTAAGTTCGAGTTGTTTCCTCTTCTCATTTACTCACCTGAAGTTGTATTTGAAGTGATTTGTGCATCTTTAATCTAAATAATCTAATTTCCAAGACGTAATTTTGCAGATCAACCCCCGTTTTCATCG
Source organism: Odontamblyopus lacepedii (assembly GCA_034769755.1). Taxonomy (NCBI): domain Eukaryota; kingdom Metazoa; phylum Chordata; class Actinopteri; order Gobiiformes; family Gobiidae; genus Odontamblyopus; species Odontamblyopus lacepedii. The sequence continues at coordinate 3,175,110 of CM068358.1, read as the reverse complement.
CCATAGGTGCACGCCCACTGCTCTGTACTTACTTACTTAATTAAGATGAGTTTTTTTTTAAACTTGTTTCAAGATATTCATCCTGATTTATCTTATCTCGATATTACAACTTATTTTCAGCACTTTTTATATTAACTCAGTCCAGGTTAAGCCTCTTTAACTTCCTTCTCAAACCAATAAGGGGAAAAATCTTGCCATAAATACTTGAAACTCGTGTTTTCTGCTTAGAACAAGATTCATATTTCGTCTTGTTTTAAGAAAACTTGGTAAGTGAAAATTTCTTACTGCACTGGCAGAAAATTTCACTTAAAATAGGGCATTTTTACCTCAAAATTGGTATTTTTTTCTTATTTTGATAGGCCTTTTTTGCTGTGTTCATTCTCCAGTTTTATTTTCTTACTCGGTGACACACGCAGGATTTATCTGTGTCACGTAGTCAGTTTGGCACAAATGAACAAAAAAATCCAGTTGTTGCTTGTGTGACGGGCATCGATCCATCGGAGGTGCGGACGACCTCACAGCTCTTTGTTGTGACCATGTTTACGGCGACTTCTTTCCTTTATGAACCTGTTTTAGCTGAATTTTCCGATTTAAAATGTCCAAACTATAACATAAGGATCCACGGGTGTCAGCAGTTATAACTGTGCAGCGGACACGAGCGCAGCGTGCCGGCGAATACTGCGGTTTACAACAAACAGAAGATAAAATCATCTTTATTATTCATAATCTGCTCTTTGGAATAATATGTTTTTACTTGTGTCACAATCACAGCCCCAAATCAAGTGTTATGAGCGAAAACAAAGAAACGCTGTTTGGTCCTAAATATCACCTCACTTATTCTAATCTGCTCTTCTCTCCTTCTCCCCTTCCCCCCTTCTCTCCTTCTCTCCTTCTCTCCTTCTCCCCTTCTCTCCTTCTCCCCTTCTCTCCTTCTCTCCTTCTCCCCTTCTCCCCTTCTCTCCTTCTCCCCTTCTCTCCTTCTCTCCTTCTCTCCTTCTCTCCTTCTCTCCTTCTCCCCTTCTCCCCTTCTCTCCTTCTCCCCTTCTCTCCTTCTCTCCTTCTCCCCTTCTCTCCTTCTCTCCTTCTCCCCTTCTCTCCTTCTCTCCTTCTCCCCTTCTCTCCTTCTCCCCTTCTCTCCTTCTCCCCTTCTCCCCTTCTCTCCTTCTCCCCTTCTCTCCTTCTCTCCTTCTCCCCTTCTCTCCTTCTCTCCTTCTCTCCTTCCCTCCTTCCCTCCTTCCCTCCTTCCCTCCTTCCTTCCCTCCGTTGCAGAGCTTCCTGAGGCGACCCTGGTCACGTCCAAAACTTCGGTGAGGGAGGGGGATAACGTCCACCTGTCCTGCACCACGTCTGGGGTCCCAGCGCCGGAGCAGATCTGGAGCACACCGCTCACCACCTACCACGAGGTCAGAGGTCACACACACACTACACACACACACTATACACACACACACACACTACACACACACACTATACACACACACACACACACACTACACACACACACACTATACACACACACACTATACACACACACACACACACACTATACACACACACACACACACACTACACACACACACACTATACACACACACACTATACACACACACACACACACACTACACACACACACACTATACACACACACACTATACACACACACACACACACAGACACACACAGACACACACAGACAGTACTGTAGAGGTTTAACCTCACAAACGTTTTATCTTAAAGCCCTTTAACCCTCGAAGACTCTACAGTATCATATACGATACAGAGGAACATGTTTCTATAACCGCAGAACTTTGTAACGGTAAAAGACAGAAACGTCCTTTTCCCCTCTGAAAGTGCAGACATAGAGGTTTCCGTACATTTCTGCGGCTTTATCCTACGTCACACTCACGCTGTGTGATGACGGGAGCAAAACGAGTGTCCAATAGGAACTTTGTTTTCCCCAAACTCATGCGCTCCGTCCATTTTGATCGAGCCAAACTTTGCCAAAGAGTGAAGTGAGTCAAGATGGTCGACTCCTCTGACTGTGTGTGTTTATAACGAGGGAAAAAGTCGCTCTAAGTGGAGTTAATTCTCACACACATGGAAAATGACACATCTTGGTGTGTGTAATTGTGCATCTCTTTCTATTTTTATTTAAAGGTTTATTTCAGTCCAAATGAACAAATCCAAATGTAATTTCCACCCTGGAAATGCAGAAGTGCTGTGGCTCTGGCCCTGGACCTGACAGGAGCTGTTTCCAGGACTGGACCAGGAAAGTCATGGAGCCACTGCACTTTTTTTGTTTTTAGGGCAAAAGGGAGATTTTTATTTTTATCCTTATCTTGATATTTTGCATTTTTGTAGCTAAGGCCCTAAATTAAGCATTTTTTATGTCCAAAAACTTGTTTATACATGTTTGTACATATTAGGGTTAGGGTTTCATCTCTATTTCTGGTCCTGTAGCTTTTATCACAGCCTCATGACACAACTACAGCAGCAGATTGTGAAATAACAGGTTGGACTGAACAAAAGGAGGTAGAACACTTCATTAGGGGTAAAAGGGGCAGTTTTAAAAGCAAAAATAAGAAAAAAATCCAGGCGAGGTCTTCAGGGGTTAACTCGTCCCGTAGACCAAAGATGGAGGCCCATCTCAGGAGACACCAGGATTCATGGGGTTCACCCTTGAACCTGCGCCTGGTCTGGCTCACGTTTGAACATTTACACAGTATTAGAATAGAATAGAATATCTTTATTTGTCATTGTAATAAATACAATGAAATTCAGTGCATTCCTCTTTCAGTGTAAAGGTAATAAAATGGTAAAATAGTAAAAAGATACAAATAAACAGACACTTTGTACAGTCCATAAAAAGTGCCTAACAACCTCACACCCACACATGTCCCAGCCACACACTTCCACAATCATAAATGTGAAAACTGTATTGCATGTTTGTATTGCATGTAACGTGCAGTACTGTATGTATTGCACGTTTCCAAACAGTTTGTTAAGGCGGGAATGTTGACCTCTGCATTTGACCCATCCTTAAAACCCCTCTGGGGCAGGGACCCGCTTACCTCAGCCGGACGATTGTGTCTGTGGTGCATGTTTTGGTTTGCACCATAGACCACAGATTTTGGTGATTGAGTGACTAGCACTCAACAAGCAAGAAGGTTCTGGGTTCCATTCCCGGCTCGCCCTGGGCCTTTCTGTGTGGAGTTTGCATGTTCTTCCCGTGTCTGGATGGGTTTCCTCCGGGCTCTGGTTTCCCCCATCAGCCCAAAATATATTATCTTCCCCGTGAACTGAAATCAAGGACCGTGACGTCGCCCGAAGACGGATAAAGTGAAAGACGATGAACAGATGGATGGATGTTTTGGTGTGACCCACGTAGTCACAGGTGGAACGTGCAAACTCCACACAGGCCTGGGCGACCTGAGAATCAATCCCAGAACCTTCTTCTTCACTCAGCTCCCATGTCCAGCCGAGCATTGAGCTTATTCACCTCAGAGTCCTGCACGAGCCTGATTTTTACACACCGCACCCGCCCGAACCCGTCATACCTCAATCCACACCCGACCCGCTTTTTCCGACAGAATTTAAATAAAATTCCACACCCGATCCGACCTGCTCTAAATACAGACCAACACCCAAACCATCAGACTCGAGTTTAATTTTCTTTTCAGCAACTCGGGAATCGTTTCGAGCTGCAGGACGTCGCACGTGTGGTTTGAAAATGAAAGTGGCAGAGATTTCTGGGAATGCGTGCAGCAAAAACATACGGATTTTACATTTAATCGTCTTGTAAAAACAACGGCGTCTTTGCGTTTCACTGAAATACAGCCCTGTTTTTTGTTAGCACGTGATGTTTTGGAAACCGCAGATTAGAATCGACCCGAACCCACATCTGTCGTCTCGTTTGTTGTCGTACTTTGACCAGAAACTGAACCTGCCGAGCATCTGTGAAGATACTAAGTTGGTCACATTGTGGTGATGGAGCTCGTCAGCTTTATTTGGGAGTCCATGTTTTTTCACAATTAGTACACATAAAATCAAACGCACATGTGACATATACTGTATGTGTGAATCTGTGCCTTTGTGGGATTGTAGTTTGAAGTTGCGAAAACATAAAACTGAACTGAACTGAACTGAACCATCTGACACAGCACAACAGTTTTCACCCATTTCTAGGGTGACCAGACGTCCTTATTTACACGGGACAGTCCCAGTTTTGAGCCCCGTGTCCCCTGTCCCAGCAGATTCATCTACAACCAGTGATTTGTCCCAGTTTTATACAAGAAATGTCCCAGGTGTCTCTATTTTTGACCTATTTGATCTAAACCAGGACTAAACCAAGACTAAACCAGGGCTACATCAGGTCTAAACCAACACTAAACTAAGACTAAACCAGGACTACATCAACTCTAAACCAGGACTAAAACAGGACTAAACTAAGACTAAACTAGGGCTACATCAGGTCTAAACCAGGACTAAACTAAGACTAAACTAGGGCTACATCAGGTCTAAACCAGGACTAAACTAAGACTAAACCAGGACTACATCAACTCTAAACCAGGACTAAAACAGGACTATCACAATTTTTGACTAATCTGATTCCCGCCAACAGTAAAGAGAAGCATAAATTGTCGTTTGTTTTGCCAAAATACAGAAAACCATATTTGCAAATGACCATGAAGCCAAAAAAATGCAGCGACAGAAGTCCCTCAGATTATGACTAATACAAGAATGCACAATGTTACTTGCTCTTTTCACAATTTTATTCTATACTAACCATCCCAACAGTTTAGAATTTTGAAGATCCGGTCGCTCTGCCCGTTTCATTAAAATTTGCGGTTCACACGTGCAGGACTCTGTTTCAGTCAATGTCCAGAATGGTCTCCAAAAAGAATACAGTCTTAACAGAAGATAAAACCGTGTGTGTGCATGTTTTGCTGTGTCCTCAGATCCAGACCTCGGGCCAGACCTCGGTCCTTCACCTGTACAACGTCTCGTCCATGGACCACAACAGTAAGATCAGCTGCACGGCCGAGAACGTGGTGGGCGAGAAGGAGGCGTCGCTTCTGCTCGATATCCTCTGTGAGTCTCAACGGTTCCTTTTGTTTTCATGCCTCAGCACAGGTACAGTTGTGCTCAGAAGTTTCCATCCTCTGGCAGAACTGATGATTTCTTGGTCCAGAAGCTGCACACGGGACGTACTCGGATATTCAACATGATAATGATCCAAAACACAAAGGCAAGTGGAGCTGTCACTGGCTCCAGCAGAATAAAGTGAAGGTTCTGGAGTGTTCGTCTCTTCTGACCTCAGTATCTCTGAGCCTCTGGGCAGATTCAAGCTGCAGTTCAGACAAGAGCCCAAGAATTTACACACTGCAAAAAGGCCTATCAAAAAATAAGAAAAAAATACCAATTGTGTGGTAAAAATGCCCTATTTTAAGTGAAATTTTCTGCCAGTGCAGTAAGAAATTTTCACTTACCAAGTTTTCTTAAAACAAGACGAAATATGAATCTTGTTCTAAGCAGAAAACACGAGTTTCAAGTATTTATGGCAAGATTTTTCCCCTTATTGGTTTGAGAAGGAAGTTAAAGAGGCTTAACCTGGACTGAGTTAATATAAAAAGTGCTTAGAATAAGTTGTAATATCGAGATAAGATAAATGAGGATGAATATCTTGAAACAAGTAAAAACAATCTCACTTTATTAAGTAAAAAAAACTTAAAATTGATCTTTTAAGGTGAATCTGCTTAATTCAAGTCAGTTTAACTATGCTAGAAAATCCTTTTTTGTAGTGCAGGAACTGGAGCCTTTTGCCCAGAAGAATGAGCAGCTTCACCATCAGAGAAATTAACACATCCACAACTATCACAGAAGACTCCAGCTTCACTGGGTCATTTGTGTAGTTTCTGTTTCATTCTGATTTAAAAGAGTAAAATGTGTTCATATTAATTCATATTCTCTGAAAGACGGACAAGAAATCAATCAAATTCTGTCAGGGTCTGTGAACTTATGAGCACAAGTATATATGAGTCTGCATCTAACTATAACTATATTTTTATCCTCCGTGAACCAGGAAGAAAGGCCCGTGCTGGTTCGATGGCGGTGTGTTAGTTGCTGATATGATTTACGATTAACGTCACGGCAAAACTCGCATTTGGTCTCTGAAAGTTCTGAAAAAGTTATTTAAAAACTCACTGCAGTGAATAATTAAGACGCAATGGAAAAGTGAAAGGAATATTTAGTTAAATTGTTAATCGCCGTGGCAGCTGTGCTAATTTTTCACCGCTCTGAAGCCCATGGGTGCGCATTTGTTTGTACTGGGGCACATCTGGGCCAGGATTTCACCACAGAAAACAGATTTTAATGATAAATGGAGCGTAAAAAATTACACAAAATTGACTCTTGTGAGCTTTACGACGTGTTTTAGTGTTGTTATTTCCTCCAAAACATACCTGGAGTTGTGTTTTGTTTCATTCGCACATGTTTGAGAGAAGAATTCAGCCTAAATATGCAGCGTTTGTGTGAGTGAAACGAAACACAACTCCGGGTACGTTTGTGACGAGGAAACAACATGATACAATAAAGAACCAAATCAAAACGCGAAGCTCTGTTACGCACAGCGGAGCAAAATCAAGAACTGTCATCGAGTTATTGCACTTCAAACGAAATGTCCGAACTCGCGGAGATGTTTTCAGTCTCGGACACGTCGAGGCCCTGAGATGAGGGGTGGCAGTTTTCAGCAAAATCTCAAGTGTCTGTGGTGTATTTTCATTTAACAGTGCAGCTGCTTTTCTTATCTTACACATCCCCTCTCATTACCCCACGCTTCACTGCTCTCCCTCCTCCATCTCTGCCTCTTCCACCCCTTCCTCCTCCTCCTCTATCTTTCATTCTTTCTTTCTTTCTTTCTTTATTTGTACCCGTAGGTTAATTATGTTTCCAGTACAGATGAAAAAGGCGTCCTCATAACATACATCCATGCCCACAATACAATACAAATTATATATAAATAAATAGAAAACAGTAAAAGACGACCACAATTTAAAGTGCATTAGAATGAATTGTTCCGTAAAAGACAGAAACGTCCTTTTCCCCTCTGAAAGTGCAGACATAGAGGTTTCCGTACATTTCTGCGGCTTTATCCTACGTCACACTCACGCTGTGTGATGACGTGAGCAAAACGAGTGTCCAACAGGAACTTTGTTTTCCCCAAACTCATGCGCTCCGTCCATTTTGATCGAGCCAAACTTTGCCAAAGAGTGAAGTGAGTCAAGATGGTCGACTCCTCTGACTGTGTGTGTTTATAACGAGGGAAAAAGTCGCTCTAAGTGGAGTTAATTCTCACACACATGGAAAATGACACATCTTGGTGTGTGTAATTGTGCATCTCTTTCTATTTTTATTTAAAGGTTTATTTCAGTCCAAATGAACAAATCCAAATGTAATTTCCACCCTGGAAATGCAGAAGTGCTGTGGCTCTGGCCCTGGACCTGACAGGAGCTGTTTCCAGGACTGGACCAGGAAAGTCATGGAGCCACTGCACTTTTTTTGTTTTTAGGGCAATAAGGAGATTTTTAATTTACTTACAGACTTGAGATTTTGCATTTTTGTAGCTAAATTAAGCTACAAATTAAGGATTGTTTATGTCCAAAAAGTTGTTTCTACATGTTTGCTGTGGGTTTTGTATAAAAGAGAGTGAATTTTATTTTAAAAAAAATTTTATTTTTTTTCATCTCTATTTCTGGTCCTGTAGCTTTTATCACAGCCTCATGACACAACTACAGCAGCAGATTGTGAAATAACAGGTTGGACTGAACAAAAGGAGGTAGAACACTTCATTAGGGGTAAAAGGGGCAGTTTTAAAAGCAAAATTAAGAAAAAAATCCAGGTGAGGAGAAATGTACTAAAATTGCCCTCAGGTCTTCAGGGGTTAACTGTCTGATTTAGGGAGTTTTTGTTCTTGATCGTCACTGACCCAAACCAAGACACCAAAATAAAAAATGGACTCAATAAAAGCACGATAAAACAAAGACATACGAGTGCGATCAACATTAGAAACAACAACGTCTCGTTTCTCTTTCATCGCTTCCTTCTCGTCGATTCCTGTTCCTCGATTCTGCAGGAAGTGGGTGAGGAACATGGAGACAGAGAAAAGAGCGAGGATCTAAACTCCTCACTGAAACCAATAAAGTTTGATTCTTTTTTCTGACGTCTGCTCCCGAAGCCTCCCTCATGTTTACTCCTTCTTCCCGTGGTTTTCTTTGGGACTCCGCTTAATATGACACGTTTGATTGACGGCTGGAAAATGGAGGAACCGAGGAGAAGGAAACGAGGAAAGAGGACTGAGACGTGGCCATTGTCCTCTCTCCTCCCTCCTCTCCATCCTTCCTCCCTCCTCTCCATCCTTCCTCCCTCCTCTCCATCCTTCCTCCCTCCTCTCCTCCTCTGACCTTATCTCCAGTTCACACATTTCTCTATTTGTTATTTGTGTTTTTCTGCAGTTGCTCCAAAGATCACCAAACTGAGCGACGCCATCGCCGACCACCACTGGTGCATCCCCTTCAGCGTCTCAGGTACAACTCCTTATGTCACTGTCTTAAATCATCTTTAGTACAATAAATAAAATAATAATAATAATAATAATAATAATAATAATAATAATAATAATAATAATAATAATAATAATAATAATAATAATAATAATAAATCTTTATTTATTTAGCACCTTTAAAAACAAAGTTTACAAAGTGCTGAACATCAGCAAGACATTAAAACAAGCAAAATAAAACAAATAGAATCGCATACACACATTTAGAGGCAAATTATGCAGGATTAGAGCGGCTGAGAGAGGCTGAGGATGTAACGATGTATTATAAAAGAAAACATCACAGTCAACATGATAAAAGAATTTAAAAAAAGTCAAATTATGTGCAAAGGAATTTAAAGGCTAAAGCGACAGTAACCAAGCTAAAAACACTGTGTAAAAACAACATGAATAAATAAAAGAGACGACATCACAGTCACAATAGAAAGAATTTAAAACAAAAGTAAGATTAGACTAAAATTTATACAAAGGCAAGTCTATAAAAGTGTGTTTTACGAAGTGATTTAAAAGATGTTACCGACTGTGCCGCCTCATGTCCTCAGGCAGGTCGTTCGAGGGGTTCGGGCAGGGACGGCCCTGTCGCCTTTGGACAGGGACCTGCCTGAGGATCTAAGGCTGCGGGAGGCGCACAGGGAGTTAGTCTGAACTCTGACATATAACCTGGCGCCTAAAAGAGATTTGAAAGTAATCAGTAAAATCTTTAAAACCAATTCTAAAACGCACAGGGAGCCAGTGAAGTGAGGCTAAAACAGGAGTGATGTGCTGTCGTCTGATAAAAAAGAAAAAAGAAAAAAGAATGAAATACAAACAAACGGCTGTAAAAACACTTGGTGTGTGTGAAAGTGAATAGTATTTAAATGAAATAAAATGTCTTAAAGTGGGACTAAACATCTAAACTCCGCCCACAACCACATTTCAATGGGGAGAGGGGCGGGATCTAGAGGTATAAGGGAGGAAAAATATGACATCCACTCTTCAAACTCCGCTCCTGCAGCCTGAAAATCCGAAATGCTTGTCTGTAAACAGGGGAGTCTTGTGTGATGTCGTGTAGTACTTGAAAATGTAGGATTTTTAGAAATACAATTGTCCTGTTTTGTCTCTTTTGCTCTAAAGTTGTCAAAAAATACCAGGAATAGTAGATGCATTTGGGCTGCACCGATCCGATACTGGTATCTGATATCGCAGCGATACCAAAAATGTTGCTGGATCGAATATCGGCGTCCAAATATCGGTTCCGTCGATACATCGGTGAACATATAAATAAACGAAATGTGAATATTTACCCAGAAAAAACCCAGAAAACGTTTGAACCTTGATTTCGACCGACACAAAGTTGTTCAGTTGTTACGTGAGAGATAAAAAACACACTGTATTTGGACCAGTTTTTGTCTTTTTATTTTTGTTTAAAGGAAACAAATGTCGTTTTCAGTCTCGGCACTCGTATCGGTTTATATCGGGTATCGGCAGACACTTAAAGCTATAGTATCGGAATCGGTATCGGAACTGAAAAAGCTGGATCGGTGCATCCCTTAGATTCAGTATCGTAGATTCAAACACCGTACACATTTAAAGGTGCATTGTGTAAATTTTAGGGTATAATAAAGGGTCAAATGCTTTTCTCCATGGAGACCAAAAAAAGGAAAAATCTTCACGGAGACCAAACCAGACCAAGTTACAGGTCAGATCTGTGGAGAGGACACAGTCAGAATGCCTGTTTTTCTCTGTATTTTTGAGCTATAAAACCACCTGTAATTAAAAAAGGCAGCGACATATCACATCAATGACGTATCCATGGAAACAAACAGGTGACGAACCCCCAACCAAAAAGTTACGTAGTGCACCTTTAAAGCCATAGCATTGAAATCGGTATCGGAACTTAAAAAGCCGGATCAGTGCCTCCCTATGATTAAAGATTGATTAGAATGAGTAGAATAATGTAGATTCAAACACATTAGCAAAAAAATGACCAAAATACAAGAAAAAAAGTGCTTTGTGTACACTGTACACCAGAGAGTTTTCCTTGTATTACTCTGTGTACTTCCTAGTGCAGTATTTTCTGACCCCGTACTCGTCCTGACCCTCTTCTCGTCCTGACCCCGTACTCGTCCTGACCCTGTACTCGTCCTGACCCTGTACTCGTCCTGACCCTGTACTCGTCCTGACCCCGTACTCGTCCTGACCCTCTTCTCGTCCTGACCCTCTTCTCGTCCTGACCCTCTTCTCGTCCTGACCCCGTACTCGTCCTGACCCTGTACTCGTCCTGACCCTGTACTCGTCCTGACCCCGTACTCGACCTGACCCTCTTCTCGTCCTGACCCTCTTCTCGTCCTGACCCCGTACTCGTCCTGACCCTCTTCTCGTCCTGACCCCGTACTCGTCCTGACCCTCTTCTCGTCCTGACCCTCTTCTCGTCCTGACCCCGTACTCGTCCTGACCCTCTTCTCGTCCTGACCCCGTACTCGTCCTGACCCTCTTCTCGTCCTGACCCTCTTCTCGTCCTGACCCCGTACTCGTCCTGACCCCGTACTCGTCCTGACCCTCTTCTCGTCCTGACCCTGTACTCGTCCTGACCCCGTACTCGTCCTGACCCCGTACTCGTCCTGACCCTGTACTCGTCCTGACCCCGTACTCGACCTGACCCTCTTCTCGTCCTGACCCCGTACTCGTCCTGACCCCGTACTCGTCCTGACCCTCTTCTCGTCCTGACCCTCTTCTCGTCCTGACCCCGTACTCGTCCTGACCCTCTTCTCGTGCTGACCCTCTTCTCGTCCTGACCCCGTACTCGTCCTGACCCTGTACTCGTCCTGACCCCGTACTCGACCTGACCCTCTTCTCGTCCTGACCCTCTTCTCGTCCTGACCCTGTACTCGTCCTGACCCCGTACTCGTCCTGACCCCGTACTCGTCCTGACCCCGTACTCGTGCTGACCCCGTACTCGTCCTGACCCCGTACTCGTCCTGACCCTGTACTCGTGCTGACCCCGTACTCGTCCTGACCCTGTACTCGTGCTGCGTACAGGAAACCCGAGGCCCTCCCTGACCTGGTACCGGGACGATAAAGAGGTGATCGAGGGCCTCTACATCATGACCATGATCCACGACGTCACCGACGACCGCGAGTACCACGGCTGCCTCCAGCTCGACAGCCCCACGCACATCAACAACGGCCACTACACCCTGGTGGCACAAAACAAGTTTGGCACGGACCGCAAGGACGTCGACGCCCACTTCATGCACACCCCGGGAGACGGTCAGTACCACACACACACACACACACACACACACACCTAGGGATGTAACAATAACCGAAATATGGGGCTATCGCATCGCCACAGGTCTCGCAATAATATCGTGGAGCATCACAATATATCGAATCCCAAGTTCTGATGATGAACAGCTAAAAAAACAGGGAACTACATGGACCATGATCCTTTGCTCCGTTTCAGTGCAGACGACATGAAGAAATAACTGTTCTAAGCACTTTTACATCTTCATTCTTTGGATTAAGTCTAATGAAGGCATTTTTAGAGGAAAAAGCAGCAGATTCACAAGAAATATGTCGTACGGTGAGATGTTTATGGTGAAAATATCGTACAGAGAGATTTGGATTTCGTTCCATCCTTAATGACAATAAATGTTGTACCAAATGACTGGTCAAAGCGTTTTATAATGTCAGTCTTGTTATTCTGTAGAATATCGTAATATCGCGAGCTTTCCCACGATATCGGAATAAATATCGCACCGTGAGGTTCAGACCGAGACTCATATTACGCTATTTTCTGAGCTACGTTATATAATGTTTCCTCATCACAAACGTGCACCTTCACTGGAATCATTTGGATAATTTTAGCGCCGGAATTGCCGATCTCTACTGAACAATAGGTAAAAGGAGCTGTTCACGCGAAAACCACCACTGCGTGACATCACAAGGTGGAACGGAGCATTTTGACTCTACTTGTGACCTACTCTTGTCGAGCTAAATTAAAGGTGCACCGTGTGACTTTTCTGGCAGAGGGTCTGTCGTCAGCTTCTCAGCTCCTTTCTGCAGCGATACGGCCTGGAATGTTCCACGTTATAGCATTACACTTATTTACATGTCAGATCTGTGGGGAGGCGAGCCCACGGTAAGAAAGCAAGTTTTTAGGTCATTAAAAAAACCCACGTTATTGAGTAAGAGACGTGGATAAGTGGATGCGTTTAATGACAAACCGGGACATTCTGCATTAAGCAATATCATCTCCATGGAGACAAGCAGGAAAGTTACAGAGTGCAGCTTTATCGTCTGCTTTAAGAGTCATGAAATGCTAAATGAATGGTCGATGTTACGAGACAAAAGAATAAATCTGAGGCTGTTTTTCTGCTTTGTTTTTAGGCATTGGAAGTGAGCCATATTATTATGGTAAGCTCCGTTTGATTGAATAAAGATGCACTGTTTTAATAATACTGATTGTTCTCAATATGTCCTCTTTTCTTTCTGTTCTTTGAGCTACAGAAGTAACAACAGGTACGAATCTGGAGTTTGAATTCGACGAATAGAAATGTTTAGCAAAAAAGTGCTTTTATTACGATTGTGTCTCGTCCACAGAGGGATACCCCATGGACCCCCCAGAGGACAGAGTCGCAGTGAGTCGAATTATTCTTACATTTAATCTGTTTTATCTTTAAGGGCCGTAAGCTCAATCACAAACTAATCAACACTGTGCAAAAACACGGAAGAGGTGAGAGCTTTAGGAGATGCTATCTTAGCCCAAAGTCCAGAACAGGGGCTCCTCAAGGACAGAGCTCAGAAGCAAACGCAGTCCGTATATACGAGTGGACGTAGCTAAAGCGTTAGCCGCCGCGTGCCAAACAGGAAGTGCTCCGGGAGGCTCTTCCGGCTCCTTCTGACCCTCCCATTGACTCACATTGAGCTCTTATCGTCCCTCTGTCTGTAACTCCTGCTGTGGCCTCGTCATTTTGGTCTTAAAATGTTCGTATGAATTCGCTCTACAGGATCCTGAAGTTTGCATTTCGCTGTTTTGTTCCTAAATCAAGATCTGAACATAATACTTAGTTATTATACTTTTTTTTTTTTTTTTCCTGAGGCTGTCGGCTCAGACGGCCTCTCCATCTTGCATCTTGCTACGTGTTTAACTTGCGCTTGTCTGTTCAAACTGCTAAATGCTCTTGATGTACTTTTAACATTGCTTATTTAGTATTGTTTTCATCCCTCTTGGTCACGGTGGCCTCGAGGAACACGTTTCGTTCAGTCGCGTGTTTGTTTTGCCTGCATGAATGATAAAGAACCTTGAAATAACGGACCAGTCAGACGCCTTCATTCCCCGAGGTCCCGCCCCCCTAGCGTTAGCAACAGGTTTGATTGACAGCTCGCGTGTTTCGTTGCTAAGTAAGTTCCCTTCCCGCTTTCCTGCCCCGATGACGATTTCTGAAATAAAATGACAAAATAAATCAAACAATTACAACAGCTAACGTTACTAGAATCTGAACTAGCAGAATTTAACGAGCATAAAGTAAAGTGAATTTGGTTAAATTGCGACTCTATTGTTGTTCACACGTAACAAAAGATAGAACATAAATCAATGACTTAAACTTATTATTTAAAGTTTGATGATAAAAGCTAAAAGTTTCCTTATTATTCTCAAGACTCACCGAAATACAGCGGCCCGTGCAGAATGGTACATTTGTGTTGCGGCGTTTACATTTGTTCTGAGTCCTCTCGGGTCGGAAAATAGAGTCCCGTTGTGGCTTTTTTATCGTGTTGCGACGTTTGTGTTTGTTGTGAGCCCTCCCGGCTTCCGTAAAACCCTGACGCAAAACACGATTCAGTTTTTCTTTCACATCCGTCACGCCAGCCCTGCTCCTACGATGTTTTACACTTCGAAACACTTCATTCCTACGATGTTTTACACTTCGAAACACTAAATTCCTACGATGTTTTACACTTCGAAACTCTAAATTCCTACGATGTTTTACACTTCGAAACACTAAATTCCTACGATGTTTTACACTTCGAAACACTAAATTCCTACGATGTTTTACACTTTGAGACACTCAATTCCTACGATGTTTTACACTTTGAGACACTCAATTCCTACGATGTTTTACACTTTGAGACACTCAATTCCTACGATGTTTTACACTTCGAAACACTAAATTCCTACGATGTTTTACACTTCGAAACACTAAATTCCTACGATGTTTTACACTTCGAAACACTAAATTCCTACGATGTTTTACACTTCGAAACACTAAATTCCTACGATGTTTTACACTTCGAAACACTAAATTCCTACGATGTTTTACACTTCGAAACACTAAATTCCTACGATGTTTTACACTTCGAAACACTAAATTCCTACGATGTTTTACACTTCGAAACACTAAATTCCTACGATGTTTTACACTTTAAAACTAAATTCCTACGATGTTTTACACTTTAAAACTAAATTCCTACGATGTTTTACACTTTAAAACTAAATTCCTACGATGTTTTACAGTTCGAAACACTAAATTCCTACGATGTTTTACACTTTGAGACACTAAATTCCTACGATGTTTTACACTTTGAGACACTCAATTCCTACGATGTTTTACACTTCGAAACACTAAATTCCTACGATGTTTTACACTTCGAAAAACTAAATTCCTACGATGTTTTACACTTTAAAACTAAATTCCTACGATGTTTTACACTTCGAAACACTAAATTCCTACGATGTTTTACACTTCGAAACACTAAATTCCTACGATGTTTTACACTTTGAGACACTAAATTCCTACGATGTTTTACACTTCGAAACACTAAATTCCTACGATGTTTTACACTTCGAAACACTAAATTCCTACGATGTTTTACACTTTGAAACACTAAATTCCTACGATGTTTTACACTTTGAGACACTAAATTCCTACGATGTTTTACACTTCGAAACACTAAATTCCTACGATGTTTTACACTTTGAAACACTAAATTCCTACGATGTTTTACACTTCGAAACACTAAATTCCTACGATGTTTTACACTTCGAAACACTAAATTCCTACGATGTTTTACACTTTGAAACACTAAATTCCTACGAAGTTTTACACTTTGAAACACTAAACTCCTACGATGTTTTACACTTCGAAACGCAAAATTCCTACGATGTTTTACACTTTGAGACACTAAATGAACCAATCCTCTTGCCCCTCAGGTCTACGTCGTCGTGGGCATCGCCGCCGTCGCCCTCGTCGGCTTCCTCCTCATGCTGGTGATCCTCAAATTCAGCGGAAACTCCAAATTCGGCATCAAAGGTAAGAATCGACTCCCGTTTTCCCGTGTTTTTCGACGCAGTTCCCAGTAACACTTTCACGTGGCGGTTGTGGTCTAACTCTCTGGCTGTGGCGAATGCGTTTCTGCTGTCGGATGTCGCGCATGGACTAAAGCGTTACTACGGCAACACTAACACACAGCAATGATTTAGAGTTAACAGTTTACGACGGGCGGGCGATGTGACGTTATAAAATCAAGTCGTGATCTGTAATTTTCTGTTTAATGCTATTTTATGCTTAGACGAACCCCCGATCCTCTCATTGGTCGGTGGTTTTGACCAATCACAGTGAAGCACGGACCGTCAGAAGCAGCAGGTTTAGTTAGATTTATCTTTAGTTAATGTTTAAAGGCAATATAAAGCTGCTAAATGTACAAAAACTATGCTAGAACCGTGGCTGAATTTGCGTGATTATTATTTTTAAACTACTAAAATAATATTTTGATCATCCAAATCATTATACAAACTGTAAAACTCAGGCAAAACCATCTTTCGTAACTAAGAATTAAATCAAAATCAGAGATAGATCCTTGTTTTTTTGCTTTTTTAGCCCCAGAAATAACCCATATTTTGTTTTTGCCCAACCTGCTGCCTAAAGTGTACACACAAACCTTTATTTTAACTCTTTAATGGCGAAAACGGCTTAAAATATGTCGTGAGTTTGTAGTAAATAGTCAATTATGGATGTTTCATTGTGTTTTAATCCAATGTGTTTAATCTATTTAATGTGTTTAATCTATTTAATCTGTTTTTTTTTTATTAATGCACAGCTATAATGTTCAATTTAATATATTTGATATGAGCCCTTTTGGGGTTTTTTTGCCTCTTCCTGCACCTACTTTTTACCTAATGTATATAATGTAATCTAATGTAATATATACGTGCAAAATAAATAAATACATAAATATGAATGATATAATTTGGGGATAATATCTAAATTGACCCAACATATTGCCAGAGCTCAACAGATTTTTAAACAGTTTTCGGCCATAAAAAAACAAAACATATTGGTGGATCTCTAATCAAAATCTCAAAAATGAATAAACAAATTCAATAATACTCCTCCAAATTCCTCAATAATACACTTAATTTTCCTGTCTTCACCATATTTCAGCTTTTATTTGGTTAAAATATTTTGAAAATCTCCATGTACATGTAAAAATAATCGTTTGACTAGTCGACAACTAAAACAATCGTTAGTTATGGCCCGGACTGGTCCAAAACCAAGAAAATACATGATTTTATTTTGTGTCATGTCGCCCGTCCTCATATTTAACACGACTGACTCTGCTTCACACACAGTAACTACACACGAGTGCAGGTGTGACGGCTGCACGCACTCCGGTCCGGGTTTGGTCCGGGTTTGGTCCGGGTTTGGTCCGGGTTTGGTCCGGGTTTGGTCCGGGTTTGGTCCGGGTTTGGTCCGGGTTTAATCCTGGTCTGGTTCTGGTTTAATTCTGGTTTGGTTCTGGTTTGGTTCTGGTTTAATCCTGGTCTGGTTCTGGATTGGTCCTGGTTTGGTTCTGGTTTAATCCTGGTCTGGTTCTGGTTTAATCTTGGTTTGGTTCTGGTTTGGTCCTGGCTTGGTTCTGGTTTAATCCTGGTCTGGTTCTGGATTGGTCCTGGTTTGGTTCTGGTTTGGTCCTGGTTTGGTTCTGGTTTAATCCTGGTCTGGTTCTGGTTTAATCTTGGTTTGGTTCTGGTTTGGTCCTGGCTTGGTTCTGGTTTAATCCTGGTCTGGTTCTGGTTTAATTCTGGTTTGGTTCTGGTTTGGTTCTGGTTTAATCCTGGTCTGGTTCTGGATTGGTCCTGGTTTGGTTCTGGTTTAATCCTGGTCTGGTTCTGGTTTAATCTTGGTTTGGTTCTGGTTTGGTCCTGGCTTGGTTCTGGTTTAATCCTGGTCTGGTTCTGGATTGGTCCTGGTTTGGTTCTGGTTTGGTCCTGGTTTGGTTCTGGTTTAATCCTGGTCTGGTTCTGGTTTAATTCTGGTCTGGTTCTGGTTTAATCTTGGTTTGGTTCTGGTTTGGTCCTGGCTTGGTTCTGGTTTAATCCTGGTCTGGTTCTGGATTGGTCCTGGTTTGGTTCTGGTTTGGTCCTGGTTTGGTTCTGGTTTAATCCTGGTCTGGTTCTGGTTTAATTCTGGTTTGGTTCTGGTTTAATCCTGGTCTGGTTCTGGATTGGTCCTGGTTTGGTTCTGGTTTGGTCCTGGTTTGGTTCTGGTTTAATCCTGGTCTGGTTCTGGTTTAATTCTGGTTTGGTTCTGGTTTGGTTCTAGTTTAGTCCTGGTTTAGCTCAAATTTGGTCCCATTTTAGTCCTGATTTGGTCCTAGTTCAATCCTGGTTTGGTCCTGGTTTACTCTGGGTTTAGTCCTTTTTTGGCTCTGGTTTGGTTCTGGTGTAGTCCTAGTTCAATCCTGGTTTGGTCATGGCTTAGTCTTGGTTTAATTCAGTTTGGTCCTGGTTTAGTCCTGCTTTAGTCCTGTTTTAGTCCTGGTTTAGTCCAGGTTTAGTCCAGGTTTAGTCCTGGTTTAGTCCCAGTTTGGTCTTGATCTGACATGTTTGCTCATGTAAAAAATGTTAATGAAACTCAAATAACAACACAGGTCAAAGCGAAAAAGCAAAGTACAGATATTTTATTCTGAATATCTTTTCTATTTAAATCAGAGACGTCACCACAGCGTTTGGCTCCAGTCAAATGAAGCTCACCGTGTCAGTTTGCCGTTTTCTCCTCAAAAACATACGTCGAGTTGTGTTTTGTTTCACTCGTTCTTTTTATTCCTCTTCTCAGCATCTCCTGTTTTCAAAATGCTGAAGTTCTCAAGTTTACAGCCTCCTTTTCCTTCCGACGTACCTGCAGCTCCTTTTTAGTTCAGTGGAGAAAACAAGGCGAAATTATCCAAATGCTTCTGGTGTTTTAGACGGGAAATGACATTATAACGTAGATGAGAAAATAGTGTAAAATGGGCGCTTTAAACACAGAGATAGGAGTTTGAAAATGGCCATTTCCTCCAGTTTTGGAAATATATACAGTATATATATATATTTAAAAAAACGGTTTGAATAGTGAAACCGCTGCATTTTTTGAGCCACGCACCAGTTTAATGTCAGCCAATATTTTCAGGGATGGAGGGACGGGGTTTTTCTGTGCGTGTTCTGCCCGCGGGTCACTGCTGCTGTAAGCGATTTTACACAAAGTCTTGTTTTTCACAGTGTGTAAATGCTTTTGCTTTGCTGATGATGTTTTAATCCGGCCTGATTCATGAGCCTGACCTCGCAGCGTTAGGATCCGTTCGCTCGACGGTCGGCGGTACTTTTTTTATTCAACCAGTCGCTGCTGTTTGGCGGTGACGTCTGTAATGCGCCAGACGCTCAGTGGAGTCAGAGTAAAACCTGCACAACACAAACAAAACAGAGTGAACACGTCTGTCAGCGGCAGGGACGGGCATTCAATTACATTAACATTTTATATTAAAATCATCATCACTATTATTACTATTACTAATCTGCATAAATAAACTTTACAGCATATAAACCATCACCACTCCAGAGCCTCATCAGTGTGAGATCAGAATGTGTTTAATGCAGATTTACACATTTGTTTACGTCTTACAGAAACTAAACTTAAAACCACATGACTCATTTGCATAAACAGAAAGTGAAAAAAAGCAGCTCTTTCCTTGCTGCTGCTGCTTCAGCTTCTGTGGGACTAAAGGACTCGACTCAGTGAATATGAGTGTTCTCTCTGTGACTCAGTGAATATGAGTGTTCTCTCTGTGACTCAGTGAATATGAGTGTTCTCCCTGTGACTCAGTGAATATGAGTGTTCTCTCTGTGACAGAGGATGTTCTGCTGATGCTGAGTCTGTTCTGTGCGTATGTCGCGTTGCAGATGCTGCGTAAACATGTGAAACCGGGACACTCAAAAACCCGATCATACCCGGGACACTGATGTGCAGGGAAACACACTCTGAGGAATATAGGGATCTCCAAGGAGCCAGAGCCGAGACGTGGGACTGTGAGGCTCCAGAGTTTGTGCTCAGACCTCGACTCCTCAGGCTACGTTACACAGACACAGACATTCAGTTTGGCCATTAACATGAACCTGATCCAACAAATTCTTAACGATCAATTATCGATTAATCGATTAATCCTGTCCATCCCTAGTCCACGGGCATTCTTGTTTCTGTGAGGTGAACCTGCGAACTAAAGGTTCAATAACAAATGTGAAGTTATTATTTGACAAAGGAAGAAGGAGGATGGCGTCTGCAGTCGCTGTCGCAACTCCGTTTAGTTCTGGCCAACAAACTGCTTCCTGATTGGCCGGTGCGTCGACAAGAACTTTGTTCTTACAAACCACCGAGTGTTTTCTGATTTCTGACCAGTCGCTGGAGAGAAATGAAACTGAGCAGAGGCACCAGCCTCGCTAATTTTAATTAGAATTAACCATAAAATAGGGTAAGAAATGATGTGAAATGGACGGGAATTCATCTTCAACTGTTTTAAACTGGGAAGTGAACAGACACAGTAACGCCATCTGCCATTTTCTCTTTCTCTCTCCTCCCTCTCTGTCTCTCTACTTTTCTCTCTCATACACTCTGTCTTTCATTCCCTTTGTCTCTCTCCTTCTCTGTCTCTCTCTCCCCTCTGTAACTCTCTCTGTTTCTCTCTCACTCTCTCATTGCCTCTTTCTCTCTCTGTCCCTCACCCCCTCTTCATTTCTGTCTCTCTGTCTCTCTTTCTTTCTCTCTCCCTCCCTCTCTGTCTCTTTCCTTCCCCCCTCTCTTTCTTTTTTCTCTCTTCTCTCTCGTCACTTATCAATGATTCATCTAAAGATCAGGCTCAGTTTTCTCCTTTTCCTTCAGAACAGCATCACTCCGACTCTTCCTATCTTCCCTCTCTCCCTCCTCCTCAGTCGCTCCCTACCTCTTTCTCTCTCTCTCTCTCTCCTGTTTCTCACCCCGTCACTCTATCGCACTCCCCTCCCTCTCCCTCTCTCTCTTCTCTCTTTCTCTCTCTCCTCTTTATCGATCCATACGTCGCCCTCAAGGTCAGCGGAGGCTCAACGTCGCTACTGAGCATGTGCGAAAGTGCAGAAAAACCCCAGCGAAATATTTTTTATTGACGCGTTTTTGTCGTGTCCTTGGGCAAGACAGTCGACCCATTTACACCGCAATAACTCTTTCCTTTCTCCGTAACAGTAATTAAATACTTTTGTGGTACATTTTACACCAACAAGAACAAATATATCCCATTAAATACAATTTCTTTAAAGGCAAATTGTAGTTTTTTTCATTCAGTTTGTTTTGATTTCTTATTCCGCTCCTTGATTTTCTGACTTTCTGTTGCTTAAAGGTGCACTGTGTAACTTTTCTGCCTGCTTGTCTCCATGGAGATGTCATTACTCTGCCTGGAATGTTCCCTGGTGTGACATTAAACACATCTGCTTACCTTTAGTTCGTTGCGGTTGTTTCTGTTGCTCAAAAATACAGTAATTCTCTCTGTGAACAGGGCCGCCTCTCCACAGATCTGACCTGTATTTCAGCCTCCCTCGAGATACATATTTTTAAGCTCAAAATCTAACCAAGTTAAGATGGCCTGAATTAAGGCGGTGTTTACACGGAAACATTCTGAAGCAAAAACGCAAAAGTTTTTTTTTTATTTGTTTAACCTTTATTTAACCAGGAAGGTCCCACTGAGATTAAAATCCTCTTTTTCAAGGGCGTCCAGGCCAAGAGGCACATTTCAAAACAAGTGCATACGAACAAACACCATTAAAACTGCACAGGTTCTGAAAAACAGTTGCACATTATAGAGGCAGAGTCTGTAAGGCTCAGTTTGGTTTTAAAAACATTTAAGGACAATAGTTCAGACAATTTCCAGTTTTTCTGCAGCAAGTTCCAGGTTAAAGGTGCAGAGTGGACAAAGGCTTTCTGCCCCAGTGCGTTTTCCTTCTCACTCTTATTCCGCGTTTACACCAGCGTTTTGGGGAATTCTGCTGCACACGGAGACGTAAAACTTGCAGTTTGCCGATGTAGTTTGCAGCCCAGAGCGTAGGGGGCAGCACCAGCAAGACCTGAGTATAATATAACTCTTCTGCTTCTCTACTTCCTCTTCTCCAGCGTCTCAATTCAAAACGACATGGAGAAGCGTAATAACACCACCAGGTTCATGTGGACGAGGCTCTGAATGAGTCTGTGATCAGTGGATCAGTGGATCTTTCTGACTCGAGTCCTGTGGCATCTGCAGCTGCTCGGGCAAAGTTGAAGCTCTGCCATGTTTGTTTTTTTTCTGAACTGACTCGTGCTCGTGATGTAATTTCTACGCCGTGGCCACAAAAACTCAATTTTCCGTTTTCAACCGTTTACATGGCGACGACAGGGTAGAACGTTTTCAAGATTTCCACTTCACGTTTTCCACTCTGGAGGATGTTTTCAGATTTTTGCCTTTTCAACCCCCCAGAACGCCCAGAACTAAAAACAAAAAACAGTGTAATTGCTCCATGACTTTCCTGGTCCAGTCCTGGAAACAGCTCCTGTCAGGTCCAGGGCCAGAGCCACAGCACTTCTGCATTTCCAGGGTGGAAATTACATTTGGATTTGTTCATTTGGACTGAAATAAACCTTTAAATAAAAATAGAAAGAGATGCACAATTACACACACCAAGATGTGTCATTTTCCATGTGTGTGAGAATTAACTCCACTTAGAGCGACTTTTTCCCTCGTTATAAACACACACAGTCAGAGGAGTCGACCATCTTGACTCACTTCACTCTTTGGCAAAGTTTGGCTCGATCAAAATGGATGGAGCGCATGAGTTTGGGGAAAACAAAGTTCCTATTGGACACTCGTTTTGCTCACGTCATCACACAGCGTGAGTGTGACGTAGGATAAAGCCGCAGAAATGTACGGAAACCTCTATGTCTGCACTTTCAGAGGGGAAAAGGAACTTTCTGTCTTTTACCGTTAGAAAGTTCTGCGGTTATAGAAAAATATTCCTCGGTATCGTGTACGATGTCGTAGAGTCTTCGAGGGTTATTTACAGGTGGTTTTATCGCTCAAAAATACCCATAAAAACAAACATTCTGACTGTGAGCGGCGTCGCCTCTCCACAGATCTCACCTGTAACCTGGTCTAGTTTGGTCTCCATGAATGAAGACGGAAAGGTTTAATTCCGTACTGTGAAACATTCCAGACATAGCAACGACATCTCCACGGAGAAAAGCGGAGGAAAAAGTAGACAGACCCTCCACCAGAAAAGTTACACAGTGCGCCTTTAAGAACAGATAACTTCAGTGTCTTTTTTTGGGGGCTGAGTTTTTGCAGCGCGGTGCTGTTTTGCGCACGACTCATTTGGTTTGTTGACAGATTTGACTTTTGAGCTCGGAATAAAAGCCCGGAGCCTGGAGTGAGGCCTGAGGCGGGGTCTGGGGGGGGGTTTTGTGTGAGACTCATTCAAACTCACAGTGTTTCTCTGCAAAGTTAAACACGGATCCAAAGACCTGCCTGCGCCCTCCACTCGCACAGGAAGAACTGCCCCCAGAGTATTACAGCCGCTGTCACGTTTAGTGGAATACAAATAAGGAAGGACAAGTGCAAAATGAACTGTTCTCGCGTCATTTTTTTCGTCGTTTATGTTTATTTAAGCGTCTTTTATGACTCAAAATTGACTCTTGTGAGCGTTAAAGGTGCATTTCGTCGATGTTATTGCTCTGTCTGGATATAACTACAGTACATTAAACCATTCTATATTCATGGAAACCAAACTAGACCAAGTCACGGGTCAGATCTGTGGAGAGGCGACCCCGCTCACAGTCAGAACCCCTGTTTTTCTAGGTATTTTAGGGGCTGTAAAACCACCTGTAATTGAATAAATGTAAAGTAGAGCTGTTTAAGGTCACACTGTGGAACATCCAAAGCAGAGCAATGATGTATCCATGGAAACAAGCCACAATAAAAGTTACACAGTGCACCTTTGAGCCGTGTTAGAAGGTCAAAAACATACCTGGAGTTGTGTTTTGTTGAGTCACCCTTTATTATTAGTCTTTGTACATCTCCAAAACGCCCTGTTCCACCCTGGGACGTCATGAAGCGCTGGTTAACATCTACTTTTTGACCTTTAGTCCGGCAGAGATGATCAAATGATTCTAGTGAAGGTGTGTGGAGTTTAAAAACAAAATGCAACGCACTTCCTTTTATTACCACATGACCAAGGATATTACGAAAAACGAAATCTGGTGATATCGAATCGTCAAAGGTCTCATCACAATAACATCGTGGAGCATCACAATATATCGAATCCCAAGTCTCTTTGCTTAAATGAACAGTTCCGATGCAGAAATAGCTAAAAAAAAAAAACAGAGGGAACTACATAGACCATGATCCTTTGCTCCGTTTCGGTGCAGACGACGTGAAGAAATAACTGTTCTAAGCACTTTTACAGCTTCATTCTTTGGATTAAGACTTGTGAAGCATTTTTAGAGGAAAAAGGAGCAGATTCATCACAAAATATTGCAATAAAAATGGTACAGTGAGATGTATGTGGAATATGAACGAACGAAAGAAAGAACAAAAAAGAAAGAACTAAAGAAAGAACAAAGAAATGAAGGAAAGAAAAAGAAAGAACATAAAAGAAAGAAAGAATGAAAGAACGAACGTACAAAAGAACTCAAAGAACGAAAGAAAGAAAAAATGAAAAAGAGCAAATGAAAGAAAGACTGAAAGAAAGAAAGAAAAACATGGTGAAAATATCGTACAGAGAGAATGTCAGTCTTGTTTTTATGTAGAATATCGTAATATCGTGAGTTTTCCCACGATATCGCAATAAATATCGTATCGTGAGACTTGAATATCGTTACGTACAGAATGAGAGAAGAACACAGCCTAAATATTCAGGATTTTGAGTCTTTTTGAGTTTCTTTTTTGAATCGCGTACATATCTCTGCATGGACTGAAAATGAATAAAACCATCATGTTGTTTTGTAAACTAGGGCTAAAATTAATTGCGACGGAATCAAGAATTTAATTAGCACAATTAGCACATTTTGTACCATAATTTCCTTCACACACAACAAAATATCTTCTTTTGTTCTGCATAAAAACTCATTGTAGTTTAAAACATCTTCTGATTCATGAGCTTATTTCAGTCCACGCATGGATTGAAAATGAATAAACAAATATGTTTGTTTCGGAAACTAAGGCTAAGATTAATTGCAATGGAATCAAAAATTTTATGTACACAATTTGCGCATTTTTTTACCATAATTTCCTCCACAAACAACAGCGTCTCCTGCCTTATTCTCCATAAAAACTCACAGTGCTGTAGTTTAAAACATCTTCTGATCCTCGTTTGTAAGTTCATGAGCTCATTTCGGTCTTTTTGTCTTAAAACGTGGCCAAAAAAACCCATTAATTTAATCACAAATCTTCCCAGTTCTCCAAACCTGCTGGAGACGGCTGTGGTACTTTTACCCTCCACGTACTTTTATGCTCTCCGGGTTCGGTCCTGAACTTGAGCTCGGCACAGAATCGGTCGTGTCCAGAATAGATGCATCTAAAAACAAGGTCACCCGAGGATCTGCACGTTCGCTTCCCATCAGGCACTGCTGCGGCTCGGACAGGTTAGTGGGTTAAGACGTGTCCGATGTATTATTCAGACGTACGGAGCGAGGTGCAGCGTGGTGGAGGACAGAGACATGTGGGTACTTCAGATACGCGACAATACCGCCGGGCTCGAGGTCAGTTAAGGTACCTGCTGCTCCGCGGTGGAAGGAAATGAAATACAGAAGTAAAAAGCACAGTTTAATACAGCTTTTAGGTGCCTGTACTTTACTCAAGCACGTTTCACAGTGGATACTTTTTACTTTCACTTTACGACATTTGAGAGCATGTGTCTGTACGTTCTACTCCACTGCTTTTTAGATCTGGACTGAAAAGTAAGAAAAATACTTTTCTCCACATTTTGAGACCTGCTGAAAAGGCTGAGACTCATTTTTAGCGCGTTTAATTTGAGTGGACGTCCCAACTTTGAGCGAAACCAAACACACCAAAACAGAAAAACGGCTAAAAATGCTAAGAAATCAGTTGAATCGCTTAAAATCCGCTGAAGTCCTGATCAAAATCACTACATTTGGTGCTTTAATTGTCCTGAACTCCTCTGCAAAATGCCTTTATGTTTTACTCTTTCAGTACATTTTTTTTAAATGGGTACTTTAAAGTTGAACTCCGGCACGTCTGAAGATAAAGTCCGTTTCTAGAGGAGGTGGAATTCTGTCAGAAGCCAAAAAACGGTGTTTCCTCGGTGGAGATCTCACTGTGGCAGTGAGTCTGTCAAGGCAACAAACTAGTGCAGTGATGGGGGCAAGTTCTGAACTTCCACGTAAAACACCAATTTGCTTCAGACTGAAGAAGCTGAACACCACTTTAACCCATCTGACAACAGCCACGAGTCTAACAAACCAAACACAAACAAAACTTTATAAGCACCTCACACTTCCCTCTGCTGATTTCCCGCTGCACAAAAGCCCAAAAGACTCGATCGCCGATGCCGTTTCTAATCCCGTTTATTTATGAGTGAATTATATTTTTTGAAAACGTTAAAAAACACATTTCCTGAACCATTTTCTTTCAACAGCTTTCAGTTTCTCTTCTTCTTCACTGTCAGTAGTCGATCTTCACTTGTTTCTGGCGGCTCGAGCCTCTCGCCGCCGTATCTGTCTGTCTCTCTATTTCTTTATCTCTCTCTCTACCTCTCTATTTCTCTCTCAATTTCTATCTATCGCTCTCTAGCTCTATTTATCTCTGTATCTCTATCGCTCTATCTATCTATCTACCCATAAGTCTAGCTATCTGTCTCTCTCTCTTTCTCTCTCTCTGTCTCTCTCTATCTCACTGTCTTTATCTCTGTTTCTCTGTCTCACTCGCTCTCTATCTATCTATCTATCTGTCTCTCTATGGCTCTATGTATCTATCTCTCTATTTCTCTCTCTCTCTCCCTCTTTGTGTCTCTCTCTATTTGTCTCTCTGTCTTTCTTTCCAGCCATAACTGTCTCTGTCTATCTATCTCTGTATCTCTCTACCTCTTTACCTTTCTCTCTCTTTCTATCTTATCTCTCTCTCTCTCTGTCTCTCTAGCTATCTCGCTGTGTCCCCATCTCTCTCTATCTCTCCCTATATATCCCTCTCTCTCTTTCTTCTCTCTTTCTCTGTCTCTCTATCGCTGTCTCTTTTCCCCTGGTTTTCTCTATCTCTCTCTTTATCTAGCTCTATATATCTCTATCTTATCTATCTGTCTCTATCTGTCTATCTGTCAATCTCTAGCTCTATCACTCTCTTTCTCTCTCTTTTTCCTTCTCTTCTTCTCTCTCTCCCCGTCTCTCTCTCCCTCCCCCTCTACCTCCCTCCCTCCCTCCTCTCTCTCCCTCTCTCTCTCTATCTCTCCGTCTCTGTCTTTTTTCTCTATCTATCTCTATCTATCTTATCTCTCTCTCTCTCTGTCAGTCTGTAGCTCTTTATCTCTCTCCCTCTCTCCCTCCCTCTCTATCTTCTCTCTCTCTCTCCCTCTATCTATTTCTCCGTCTCTGTCTTTTTTCTCTATCTATCTCTATCTCTTTCTTTATCTATATCTCTATCTTATCTCTCTCTCTATCAGTCCCTAGCTCTTTATCTCTCCTTCCCTCCCTCTTTCCCTCTCTCCCTCCTCTCCTTCCTCTCCCTCTCTCCTCCCCTCTGCAGTCGTTCCCTGCGTTCTGTCGGTTCTGGGGGAGGATGTTGTTCTGCTCCGTGTGTGTCCCGTGTCCATCAGAGGCTCATTGTGTCCTCGCCGTGACATCATTTCCTGTCTGCTGTGGTCGGCCTGACCTTTGAGCGCCGCCGCTTCACAAAACAGACGGAGAGAAAGAAAGAGCGAAAGAGCGAAAGAGCGAGAGGCAGAGAGAGAGAGACGAAGGATTCAACCCGGAGAAACGCGTCCGCTTAAAACACACTTATAAAACCGTCTCCTGTCTGAAGAAAAACTCAACTCAATTATCCCGAGCTTTACCGGCCTCGTGGCTAAATCACCGCCACGTTTCTCTGTTCTTAAAGCTGCACTGCGTAACTTTTCTGGAGAGTCTCGCACAAAATCTCACCGTAATATCGTGGGCCATCACAATATAATATCGAATCCCAAGTCTCTTCCCTTAAATGAAGAGTTATGACGCAGAAATAGCTAAAAAAACCACAAAAAAAAACAGAGGGAACTACATAGACCATGATCCTTTGCTCCGTTTCATGACATGAAGAAATAACTGTTCAAAGCACTTTTACATCTTCATTCTTTGGATTCAGTCTTGTGAAGCATTTTAGAGGAAAAAGTCGCATATCACAGTCAAAATATCGCATTAAATATGCTACGGTGAGATGTACAGTCGTGGCCAAAAGTTTTGAAAATGACACAAATATTAATTTTGGCACCAGAACGTCCTCGGAGAGCAGCGTCTCCCAACCGTCTGAGAGCAGTTTGGTGATGAACGAAGCCTTTTCCAGCAGGATGGACCTCACCATAAAGCAAACGGAATAACTAAACGGCTCAGGGAACAAAACATAAAGATTTTAGGTCCAGGAAACTCCCCAGATCTTAATCCCACTGAGAACTTGTGGTCAATCCTCAGGAGGCAGGTGGACAAACAAACAAAAAAACACAAATTCTGACAAACTCAAAGCGTTGATTATGTAAGAATGGACGTCCTCAGTCAGGATTTGGTCCAGAAGTTGACTGAAGCTGCAGGGAGAAGTGCAGAGGTCTGGAAAAAGAAGAGTCAACACTGCAAATATGGACTTTTTGCATGAACTCCGTGTAATTGTCAATAAAATCTTTTGATACTCATGAAATGCTTGTAATTGTATTTCAGTAAAACCATAAAAACATCTGAGAAAACACCTAAAACCAATGAAGCAGCAGCAGAACCTGTGCAAATGTAATATTTGTGTCACTCTCAAAAATTTTGGCCACGATTGTGTATGGTGAAAATATCGTACAGAGAGATTTGGATTTCGTTCCATCCCTAATGACGATAAATGTTGCACCAAACGACTGGTCAAAGTGTTTTATAATGTCAGTCTTGTTATTCTGTAGAATATCGTAACATCGTGAGCCTCCCCACGATATCGCAATAAATATCGTACCGTTAGACGTGGATATCGTTAAACCCCTAATCAGTAACATGGGCTTTTACTGACCTACATTTCAGCTACATCAGAAACTCCTGGACTCCAGAAGCCTCCGGCGCCGATCTAAATGCAGTGATAATGCCACGGTTTTTCTACTGCTTAACGACTTGGTCACAGGCGGCGCGTAAATCAGCTCCGAGGCCTCTAGAATCATCATATAAAAACTCTCTCAAGACCCGTGATAAGAAAAGTCCACCTATTCCATCACTGTCATAGTCTTTTCAAACACAGCATTTTAACGGGACAGTTTTGAATTTTGGACATAGGGCCTCATTTCCTCGTGAGTGTTGGAGACGTGTGGAGACACTTTTTTAACTATTCCCTCCAGTCCTTGTATTTGCAGAGGTGCTGGTGCTGGGCTAGTGCAGGTCAATGGCCACAGTCGTCCTGCCACTAAAAACAGTCTGACCCACTCCACAGACCCGAGGAAAACTATTAGAACTCCAGACTGTCGATATAAAAGTCTGTGTGAATAGAATAATGTTTAAAATAAAACTAATCTTGCGTCGCATGTTGAGGGACTATTTTCTCATATATCACTCCGCCGCTGCCGAGCTTCTATCAGGAAGAACAACTCACTGCTGCTCAGACAGAAATCCTTCAAATGCAACGGTTGAATTTACTTCTAAAATTTCTCATTTCTCACTAGGAAATGAGGCCCTATGTCCAAAATTCCCAACTGTCCCTTTAAGAGTTCAAGGGCTAACCGGCTACGTGCTAACTAATATCCATAACGCTGTTGTTTTAAGCCCAAAAAGCACATTTAAAACCCAAGATTTGGCAAATTATGAAATGGCAGGACTGGGAGAAAAATCAGTAATTTAACAAAATGTAAGGTTCTTCTTTACCCGTCCTAACTCGGTCCGGATGTCATTGGCGAGTAATTCTGCTATAGAGGATAGTTCGGTGCAATTAATGTGCGCAAACTTTTTGGTTTCAAGTCCGTTATCTGCTTGTTTCTATGGATACACAGCAAAAAAGGCTTAAGATATAAACACTGAAAGGGACAGTTTGAAATTTTGGACATGGGGCCTCATTTCCTCGTGAGTGTTGGAGACGTGTGGAGACACTTTTTTAAAATATTCCGTCCAGTCCTTGTATTTACACCAGAAGCAAATCAATTATGACGCCAGACTGTCGATGTGAATGTCTGTGCTGGTAGAAAATGTTTGAAATAAAACTAACCTTGCATCACTTGAATCGTCGAGGGACTTTTTTCTCATATATCAGTCGCCGCTGCCGAGCTTCTATCAGGAAGAACAACTCACTGCTGCTCAGACACAAATCCTTAATGCAACGGTTAGTTTTACTTCCAAAATTATTCTATGGACACAGACGTTCACAGGGACAGTCTGGAGTTCTAATAGTTTTTCCTCTGGTCTGTGGAGTGGGTCAGACTGTTTTTAGTGGCAGGACGACTGTGGCCATTGACCTGCACTAGCCCAGCACCAGCACCTCTGCAAATACAAGGACTGGAGGAAGATTTAAATAAAAAAGTGTCTCCACACGTCTCCAATGCTCTGGCTCACGAGGAAATGAGGAACCATGTCCAAAATTAGGAACAGTTTGTTTCCCTGAGCTCTGAAACCTCCTCCTGAGCCGCTCGATCCCCAAACGCTGGACGGCATTTGGAAACTGAGCCTTTTTGCGCTTGGCCGAACGTCTGTGGAACATGTTACCAACAGAGCGGAGCACATGGCGACCCCGCTCACAGTCAGAACGCCTGTTTTTTTTTAGATATTTTTGAACTGTAAAATAGGGTGGAGTGGAAAAAAACCCACACATATTGATGACGACACATTGTGAGTCCATCAACGCTGGACTTTTCCCTTTATCCACGACACACACGGCTGTGGAGAGACGTGGAAAACCTGTGACAGAAGCTTCAGAAAAGGTGTGCGGGTCTGAAAATCGTGATTTATTCGAGCTCGGTTGGAATCAAGACCAAAAATGCAAAAATGGCAAAACTGACTGACTGTAGATCACATATACTTGACTTTTTCAATGTTTTTAATACTCGTACTGTTAGTAATTAGTTTTATGAATGGTCATGCCCATCCTGAAACAATAAAATAAGTAAAATCAAATAAAAGCCAAAGCATTCAATCATAGAATCGCAGTAAATAAGTAAAAATTAATAAAATAAATAAAAGACACATGGCCCTGAATCTGGCTTTGAGCTCAGGTCCGTGGAAACACGCAGGGCCAAGTTACATGTCGGATCTGTGGAGACAAAAGGCGACAAAAAAATCTGCATTTCCGTGATGTGATGTGCAGTGGGGACGCAACGATACGGTTTTCCCACGATTCCACGCGCATCACGATATCGATTCAGTTTCCATACGTTTTAAGCAGAGCCGTCAACGTTAATCACAAAAAAAATCACACTGTTTTTTTTTTTAACGCAGATTAATCCCACAGTTTATTCTGAACGCTCCTCTGTTAAAGTGCGGATGGTCCTGAAGGCGGCGCAGGTGATTAGGTCAGTGATCAGGTCCATACGGATGTGAAGATGACAGATGAGGCTGTGACTGGGGCTCAGGGCAAATTTCTCTGCAAAAAACTGCCCCACGGGACTTTAGATAAACTAAGGGAGTTTGCAGATGTTGCAGTGATGAACTCTCTGTCCACAGAAGCACAAGATCAAAAATGGCAACACTAGATTCAAAATCTCAACAGTCTGTAGATCACAAACACTTCACGTTTTCAATGTTTTTATTACTTGTACTGTTAGTAGTTTAATGAATGTAAAATAAGTATAGACATTTTACGTAGCTGTTTTTTTTCAGCATTTGCAGTTTTTCTTTTGAAAATGGTGAAATTTGACACCAAAGCATAACATGATTTTTACATACAAAGAGTTTACATGTGTTTTTCCTTTAAAAAAATATGGTTCCTAATAGTTACCATGTTAGTTTGGACTAGTTAATTTTGTAAAAATAAAATAATTTGTTTAGTAACTGTGTTTAGTAACCGCTGTTTTATTGTGATTTTGCGATTTTGGTCAGAACAGCCCATATTCCCCCGTTTATTCAGGTTCGTTGTGGAGACTGAAGATTTCCTTCAAAATGTGTAATTTTTTGGTTTGTTTCTCACTGAATGTCTCGGAAACTTTTTATCACTATCAAAAAAAGATCTGGAAAAAAATAGTTTTTTTTTTTCACTCCACCCTAAAACCACCTGTAATTAAAAAAAAGAGAATGTAGAGCTGTTTAATGTCACACTGCGGAACATTCCAGGCAGATCAATGTTTTTATTTGACCTTTTTATTATTTTTTATGTATATTCTTGCTCTTGATTTTACTAGTTTTATTGTTTTTACGAGGACTAGTGGAGCGGAAATAGAGCTTTATTTTATATTTCTATTGGATATGTTTTATTTATATTGTGCAGCACTTTGGAAACTCTTTGGTTTGTGAAATGTGCCGTAGGAATAACCAACCAAACCCAACCAAAAAGTTACAGAGTGCACCTTTAACAGCCCTGGTAGCTGACAGCGGTCGCGTCTTTAGGGTGGAATAATCGGCTCCACTTTCTGTCCGAACCTCTGAATAAAACCATCTCCCGTCAGCGATTTCAACTCGATTATCGTCGGCTTTTCCGGGCCTGGTGTTTGGTTCATCGTTACGGTTCTTTTTTCTTTAGCTCGTGCATTTTATTCCACGTTAAATGACTTCGAAAACGCTCTCACAGTCGACCAGGAGCCAGCTCAGCAGACAATCTACATTTTTATGAACACTTGTAGGGGCCGGGATGTGGCTGCACTGGCAACATAATGCATATATTTGGCTGCTAAAACTACGAAACGATACAACGAAAATAGACTTTTAGAGAACTTATATGGACACGGAGAACGGGGGATGATCTCATATTATGTTATTACCCTGGAGATCCAAACCCACTTTATTTATATGACACAATTTACAGTTTCCAAAGTGCACAGAGAGCAGAAAATGAAGAAAACAAAAACCTAAATGGATAAAAGTTGGACCTAAAACAATAAAATAAGTAAAATCAAATAAAAGCCAAATCATAAAATCGCAGTAAATAAGTAAAATTAATAAAATAAAGTCACATGTCGGATCTGTGGAGACAAAAGGCAACAAAAAAATCTTCATTTCCGTGGTGTGATGCGCAGTGGGGACACAACCATATGGTTTTCCCACGATTCCACACGGATCACGATATCGATTCAATTTCGATACGGTTTAAGTCGGGCCGTCAACGTTAACGCATTAACACATGCGATTAATCACAAAAAAAATATCGCACTAATGTTTTTTAACGCAGATTAATTTCAATTTATTGAACGCTCCTCTGTGGAAAGTGCGGATGGTCCTGAAGGCGGCGCAGGTGATTAGGTCAGTGATCAGGTCCATACGGATGTGAAGACGACAGATGAGACGGTGACTGGGGCTCAGGGCAAATTTCTTTGCAAAAAAACTGCCCCACGGGACTTTAGATAAACTGAGGGAGTTTGCAGATGTCGCAGCGATGAACTCTCTGTCCACAGAAGCACAAGTTTAAAACACCGTCTTAAAGCAGAACACGGGTTTGATTCAGCGGCACCGACAACAAGTCAGATTAATATATCTGATTAAAAAAATTAATCATTTGACAGCACTAGTTTTAAGACGCAAAAAAAAGTGGCATTTTTTTCTGTGATTGAATATAATATAATAACACTACGATGCTTTATTTACAGAGCGTTTTTCATACAAAAAATGCAACATAAAGCGCATGAAACATTACACACAACACGTTACAGTACAACTACTGTACAGCTGGAGTTTATATGTGAAGTGTTTTAGTTCATTTCAATGATTCACAGCTCAGCAGTTTTTATTCAGTGAAAATAAGAACAGAACTTTAATAATACATCGGTTTTGTATAGCGCTTTTCACGGTAACACAAAGACGCTTCACAATGAGGTAACAATAAAGCAAGGACAGAACAGACAACACAGTAATGAGGAGCGGTCATGTGTGGGGACTGTAGCTCTGAGGAAAAGGTGAGTTTTGAGCAGTTTTTTTGAAGGTGTTGAGTGAGTCTGAGTTTCTGATGTGAAGGGGGAGAGAGTTCCAGAGGGCGGGGACAGCAATGGCAAAGGCTGAACTTTGTCAGGCTAGTTTCTATTTTATAATCTATTTATAATATATTATAATATAGAGCGGTATGGGAGCTACACTATCAGGTTTTTCCTTCTTTGATGATGATTTGATGATTTATTTTCCTCCTGAGTCTCACCTCCGTGAAGTCGCCCCATCAAACTCAAACCTGCACAAAAACTATGTCCAGCGTTTGTGCTGCAAAAAGTTTTGTTTGTGCGATTCTGATTGTTAAGATATTTGCAGTTTTATTTTTGGTCGATGACGTCGTCCAGAACCTCAGAATGTGAAACAGCCTCAAAACAGGAAGAAAATTTGAGACATTTTTGTATTTGTTTTGTGCTGTGACAGTTTCATTTGTGTGAGTTTATTTCTAAAATTATTCATTATTATTTCTGCGGTAATTATAGGACGTCATTTCTGCTCAGCTGACGGCGACAAACTCCACAAAACTAGTGAAGAGAAACGACCTGAGGCTGAGGAAAAGTCTGTGTTATTATAAAATATGAATCAAAAGCAAATGACTAAAGACAGAGACAGACTTTTGGAAAGCTGCACAATAGAGATGCTCCGAGATCTGAGGCTGTGGAAAAGTCTGTCTCAGTCTTTAGTCATTTGCTTTTGATTCATATTTTTTATAATAATACAGACTTTTCCACAGCCTCAGATCGGACCATCCCTAATGTGCAGCTTTCCACAGGAAATTTCAAATCAGGAAATCGGAAATCAGTGGGCTTGTTTCTCTTGTTAAGTTGTTTTAGACGAATATTGTGATTTAAAACGTCCAAATTATTACATAATGATCCACGGGTGTCATAGATTATAACTGTGTAGCAGACACAAACGCTACAGATATTTATCCGGGTCAGTTCCACTTTTGAGCAGTGATTTGTCCCAGTTTTATACACGAAATGTCCCTGTTTTTGATGAATCTGATCCCTGCCAAGAGTAAAGAGAGGCATAAATTATAATTTGTCGACCTAAAATACAGAAAAGCTGCTTAAAAATGACCAAAACACAAAGAAAATGTGACTATACCGACTCACGTTAGTGCCAAGTGCGTAACAATTTTCCTTAATTATGCACTCGTTTCACAATTTTATTATTACCAACCGTCCCAAACCAGGGACGTCTCAGTTTTTTAATTTGAAAAACCGGTCACCCTCACTGTAGGTCTTCTTTAATGCCGCACTCTGGGACATCTGAAGCACAGTAACAACATCTATGGCGACACGTCCTTATTTGACAGAATACTAGTCTCAGTTCAGATCCCGCTCCCGACGTAAATATTGTCCGGTTACATCCACTGCACACGGGTCGGAGGTGCGATTCCTGCTCCCACAGATGAAAACTGCTGTTGTGTCCTTGGGCAAGACCCTTTGCTTTGTGTCTTTGTGTCTGTACCCACCGGCGCGTGAACGGGTGAGTGCATTGTTCAGATTTGACGTCTCCCAGGTTGTGTTTTCTTTTGCTCTGCCTCTCGTTGCATCAGGCGGCGCTCGCAGACTCTGATCCACTTTCCGCGAGCACAAGTGAATCATTCATGCACGAGTCCAGCTGCTTTGGATCAGACCTGACTCGGGCTGTAAATAAGGATGTCCTTGTTGTCGGTGCGGCGCCCCCCCGTGGAGCGTCTCAGAGCTCGCCTCGTGTCCGTGTCATTGGGCTTTTGTGTTCTGCACGTGAGCAAACGCCAGAGCTGCCAGGGACGCCTCATTCGGACAGAGCCGGCCGGGCTCTGGGCACGGGCGGAGACGTCTTCACACAGACCGGTCACAGCGCTGGACCTCTCTGTTTTAGGACCCACGATGCACATTTCTCCGATAGTTTACGGCATATGTGTCAAACATGCGGCCCGGGGGCCAGATCCAGCCCTCCAAGACCTTTAATCTGGCCCTCGGCTGATTTTTCTATTAAAATACTTAAAATTTTCAGATTTTTCTGTTAATTTTCTGCACCGTTCAGCACAGCAGCGTCTCCGGGGTTTCTGTACGTTGCGACTCCCACCAGAGCAGCACAAATGAAGACTTTCCTCTTTCCAAACGCTCTTAAAGGACGATTGTTTTGACTGTCGACCGTGACCCTCATCAGCAAAATGTCAAAAAATGAGAAAAGCAGATGCTGAGTTCAGGATTTCCCAAGAAAAATGGTCTAATTCTTATTTGTTGACAGAGGTGAATGGGAAACCTGTGCTCAGTGTGTTTGGAACAAGTGGCGTTGCTCGAGGAATATAATCTTAAACACCACTACGAGACACGGAGAAAAATACGATAACTTGAAGAGAGAACTGAGTTTTCTGATCCGGCCCTTTTGGGATCAAAGTAGGTTGCATACGGCCCCCGGACCAAAATGAGTTTGACACCCCTGGTTTGCGGAGACGTCACAGAGTCTGGTCACTGCTGAATCTCCCAGAGTCTGAGGGACGTGATTGGCCGGCGGATTAGCCAATCAGGGACACGCCTGGTCTGTCCGTATCAAAACAAATATGGCTGTTAAACTCTTTAAACGCCGGATGCAGGTGTATATTTTGATAAATAACCGCTGGTTCCAAATAAACGCTGAGTCTAAAACTAATTAATAATAATAATACATCAGTTTTATTTACATTAAAACAAGGACAGGACCATAGAGCGTATATATGAGTGGACTGAGTGAGTGTGACGTCTCCACAGCGTCAGCACCGCTCAAATGAGGCTCCCGATGCTGTTTACAGTTTACGGCGACAGGAGCAAATCTGGAGGCTCCATATTTGGAAATCCGACCACAAGTATCATAGCAACACAAGAGCCAATCATGATCGAGGTGGTTAAATGTGCCCGTCCTACTCAGAGCGGAGATACTCTGCAGCTGCACAGACCGATGTGTTTCAGTGATTCTTGAGAATAATGAGGAAACTTTTAGCTTTTATCATCAAACTTTAAATAGTAAGTTTAAGTCAGTGATTTATGTTCTGTTATGTACGAACGGCAACTGGCTGTCAATCAAATGCTCGGCTGCAGCGACCTCGGGGAATGAAGGCGTCTGATTGGTCCGTTATTTATGTTCAGATCTTGATTTAGGAACAAAACGGAGAAATGAAAAGTTCAGGATCCTGTGTGGCGGCTTCAGACGAACAGTTTAAGTCCAGAATGACGAGGCTCAGAGCAGCAGGTACAGACAGAGGGACGAGAAGATCCTAATGTGAAGGAGCCCCAAGAGCCTCCTGGAGCACTTCCTGTTTTGGCACGCGGCGGCTAACGGGTTAGCTTAGGCCACTCGTATATACGGACTATGGACAGGGCAGACAAAACCGTAATGAGGAGCGGTCATGTGTGGGGGCTGTAGCTCTGAGGGAAAGGTGTTTAGAGCAGTTTTTTTTGAAGGTGTTTAGTGAGTCTGAGTTTCTGATGTGAAGGGGGAGAGTTCCAGAGGGCAAAGGCTCCGTCCCACAAGGTCCGGGGCTTTGATTTGACTGTGGGAGTGAGGAGGTGATGTTAGAGTCGACTGATCGGAGGCGACGGGAGGGACGGTGGGGCTGCACCAGGTCTGTGAGGTCTGGAGAGGGAAGGAGACGTGACCACTGACACGGCCCGTTTTGTTCTTCACCTGTTTGGTTTTGATTTTACGTAGCCTGTCGTGCTTTTGTTCAGAAAATAAAAGTCACACTCTTTCATACAAAACACACAGCAAACATGTAGAAACAACTTTTTGGACATAAAAATGCTTAATTTACAAAACAATGCTACAAAAGTGCAAAAATCTCAAGTCTGTAAGTAAATAAAAAATCTCCTTATTGCCCTAAAAACAAAAAAAGTGCAGTGGCTCCATGACTTTCCTGGTCCAGTCCTGGAAACAGCTCCTGTCAGGTCCAGGGCCAGAGCCACAGCACTTCTGCATTTCCATGGCGTTTAGTACATTTTTATTTGTACATTTTGAGTGAAAAATAAAAATAGCAAGGGATGAGCAATTACACAGACTAAGACGCATAATTTGCCATTTATTTGAGGAAAAAAACTGCACTTAAGAGCGGCTTTTTCAGTTGTTACGAACACAAACGCTCAGAGCATCCGACCATTTTGACTTCACTCTTTGGCAAAGTTCTGGGCAATGTAAATGTCTGGAGCGCATGTCGGGGATCTGTTCGGATAGCTCCATGTCCGCTCTTTCAAAGGAAAAAAACGTAAGCTTTTATCATTCACGGTTGGAAATTTTGCGTGGTTACGTAAAACATACTCCCCAGTATCGTATATGAAACCGTTGGGGTGATTTTTCTGTCGGATTTTGCTTTAAACGTCTTTGTCCTGAGCTTGTTTGGAGAGGAGCAGAGCCGGAGGAGCCCGTAGTGCCCCTGGACTCGCTGCAGAGGCCGGATCAGCGCTGAGCTATTGACGGACGCATCGATGTCCTGTCCTCACAGAGACTTAGGACTGAGGCTCCCACTATCTCTGTCCTCTACACCTGTCAGCAACGGGAAACTCGACTTCTTATTTAAGCCAAGATCAGAACATCCGGCTCTTCCACGCTACTGATACTTCGCCGCTGATGTCCGCAACGTTCCCTGGAGGTTTTTAAGTTTGTTTTAACACATGACTGACTTAGTTGGAGCTACATCAGGTGTTACAAGCTTCCTTCATGATTAATCACAAAAAAAAATCACACTAATGTTTTTTTTTAAAATGGCAAAACTGACTAGATACAAAATCTCCACATAGTCTGTAGATCACATATACTTGACTTTTTCCATGTTTTTAATACTTGTACTGTTAGTAATTAG
Source organism: Odontamblyopus lacepedii (assembly GCA_034769755.1). Classification (NCBI taxonomy): domain Eukaryota; kingdom Metazoa; phylum Chordata; class Actinopteri; order Gobiiformes; family Gobiidae; genus Odontamblyopus; species Odontamblyopus lacepedii. Next base: position 3,136,121 of record CM068358.1, on the reverse strand, counting down.
TTTTATGAACGGTCATGCCCGTCCTGAAACAATAAAATAAGTAAAATCAAATAAAAGCCAAACCATTCAATCATAGAATCGCAGTAAATAAGTAAAATAAATAAAATAAATAAAAGACACATGGCCCTGAATCTGGCTTTGAGCTCAGGTCCGTGGAAACACGCAGGGCCAAGTTACATGTCGGATCTGTGGAGACAAAAGGCGACAAAAAAATCTGCATTTCCGTGGTGTGATGTGCAGTGGGGGACGTGACGATACGGTTTTCCCACGATTCCACGCGCATCTCGATCACGATATCGATTCAGTTTCGATACGTTTTAAGTAGAGCCGTCAACGTTAATCACAAAAAAAATCACACTAATGTTTTTTTTTAACGCAGATTAATCACACAATTTATTCTGAACGCTCCTCTGTGGAAAGTGCGGATGGTCCTGAAGGCGGCGCAGGTGATTAGGTCAGTGATCAGGTCCATACGGATGTGAAGACGACAGATGAGACGGTGACTGGGGCTCAGGGCAAATTTCTCTGCAAAAAAACTGCCCCACGGGACTTTAGATAAACTAAGGGAGTTTGCAGATGTCGCAGCGATGAACTCTCTGTCCACAGAAGCACAACAAGTTTAAAACACCATCTTAAAGCAGAACACGGGTTTGATTCAGCGGCAGCAGCAGCGACGCTACTGCACCAACAACAAGCCGAGCATGACAAACCCGCGGCAATGTCGTCAACAAAACCACCGGCGATAAGTCGACCGACGCCTTTACAAAATGCACAGCCGCACACACGTCGGCCTGTTCACATCGTTGAAGACCAAGGGCTGCAAAATATCGCACACATCGCCACAGATGATCCGTCATACAAACTACTTTTGAGTAGTTTTGAGAAGATAATTGACACGTATAACGTTTTAAAAATGTCAATAATATATTTTTGATAATAAATTGCATTTTTGTCCAATTATTTTGGTCTTCTTTTGAGGAATAATTAACTGCGATTAATTGTGATTAATCAAAATTCTAAAGTATTGATCACCGGCTCCTGGAAATGTGTGGTTTAAATCCAGTTTTTTTTTTTTTTCTGTTTTTTTTTCAGTATCACTACAACTACATTAAACTATATTGTGCATTACAGGGCTTAAACGGAGCTAATTGAAGACTTAATTAACACAAGGATGAAAAGTTATAACCGTTGTCATAGCAATTAACCATTCAAAAATAAATACTGAATCTTTTGAATGGTCCACCGTCCTCATAATGGCCTCATGAAACCGGAAACTGAAGCCCATTAACACATTTTGTGATCAATACATTGTTATTTGGACTTACTGCAGACTCTAAGGCTTTGTAAAGATGCACTTACAAGTTTCTCTATGGAGAGGTTATTTCTTCTCCTAGAAAGTTCCACAGTATGGCATTAAAGTTACCTTCATTTTCATCAAAAATCTCTTGAAAAAACATGCGTTCACTGGGGAAAAAAACAGTGTCTCGGTACGTTGGTCTCCTGTGTGTCTGCAGAGATATAAGTTCAACATGAAGCAGTAACACCTCTAGGAAAACAAACAGATGATGCCCTCCACTAGAAAAGTTATATTTTTTCTCTTTCTTTCTTTTCTTTCTTCTTGTATAAACGTATTTTATTGCCTTTTTATCTGATATCCAGGGGAAAACTACTCTTCTGTCTAATTATGGCTTTTCAAACTATGTGTAATCATGTGTTTAATGAAATTTCAATGTGCCCTTTCAAATAAACTAAACTTAAACTTAACCCTCGAAGACCTACAGTATCGTACACAATACAGAGGAATATGTTTTCTATAATCGCGCAGAACTTTGTAACGGTAAAAGACAGAAACTTCCTTTTCCCCTCTGAAAGTGCAGACATAGAGGTTTCCGTACATTTCTGCGGCTTTATCCTACGTCACACTCACGCTGTGTGATGACGTGAGCAAAACGAGTGTCCAACAGGAACTTTGTTTTCCCCAAACTCATGCGCTCCGTCCATTTTGATGGAGCCAAACTTTGCCAAAGAGTGAAGTGAGTCAAGATGGTCGACTCCTCTGACTGTGTGTGTTTAGAACGAGGGAAAAAGTCGCTCTAAGTGGAGTTAATTCTCACACACATGGAAAATGACACATCTTGGTGTGTGTAATTGTGCATCTCTTTCTATTTTTATTTAAAGGTTTATTTCAGTCCAAATGAACAAATCCAAATGTAATTTCCACCCTGGAAATGCAGAAGTGCTGTGGCTCTGGCCCTGGACCTGACAGGAGCTGTTTCCAGGACTGGACCAGGAAAGTCATGGAGCCACTGCACTTTTTTTGTTTTTAGGGCAATAAGGAGATTTTTAATTTACTTACAGACTTGAGATTTTGCTTTTTTGTAGCTAAGGCCCTAAATTAAGCATTTTTTATTTTCAAAAAGTTGTTTCTACATGTTTGCTGTGGGTTTTGTATAAAAGGGTGTGAATTTTATTTTATTTTATTTATTTTTTCATCTATTTCTGGTCCTGTAGCTTTTATCACAGCCTCATGACACAACTACAGCAGCAGATTGTGAAATAACAGGTTGGACTGAACAAAAGGAGGTAGAACACTTCATTAGGGGGTAAAAGGGGCAGTTTTAAAAGCAAAATTAAGAAAAAAATCCAGGCGATGAGAAATGTACTAAAATTGCCCTCAGGTCTTCAGGGGTTAACTGGGCGACAGGTGCGTTAGAGAAGAGGCACTTCGCTGAAAACTCCCGCACACCGTCTCACTCTTTTCTTTTATTAATGCAGCGTTTCGGACTCTCTGACCTTCCTCAGGTTGTCAAAAATACTGAAAATCAGATACTAATTGCCGGGCGGCCGCGGGGTCTTAAAAGTCTTAAAAGGGTCTTAAATTTCATGTTCCTAAATTAAGGCCTTAAAAAGTCTTAAATTATGTTGTCCACGTCTTATTTTGTTCACAAAGGTCTTAAATTTCCTATTTTTTTTGTAAACTCACCCGGGCTGCAGTGTAATGTAAGACAAGACAATGTGAAAGTTTAGTTTGTCTTGTGAGAATGTTAGAAATTATGTTTTTGGCCATTTTACAGCAATGCAAATGACTTTAAATGAGTTCTGAATGAGCTTTTATCACTAAAGTGTTTTCAGTTATTTAAAGCAGTGAGTAATGGTCATTATTAGAACTGGATCTGGTGTTTGTCGGTGCAATGTCGGTCTTAATTTTCATTTAAATGGACTTTAAAAAGGTGTCAAAAAGATCTTACATTTGGGGGAGTCAAACCTGGCGATGCCCTGAATTGATACTAAAACTAGTACTGAAACTTGATACTCATTTGAGAAAGTATTGATACTAAAAAAAGCCACATTCACAGGACAGAAATGAAGCTTTCCTGAAGCTTTAGAACGATCTTGAGCCGTATCAGAGCAAATATAAGAGCACATAGACGAGTGTGGAGCACTGAGGGATTATAGGAATATAAGACCACATGGGGATATATGAGTAATCGATAATTGTACCTTAAAAATTTCGTCGATCACATTCATTTTTAATCCATAAACCAAATGCAGGTTTCTGTGCGCAGCTTAAGGAGTCGAGGCTGCGTCTCACAGAGCAAACACTGGAGTTTGGTACTGGAGTTGATTCCAATTCTTGAGATTCAGAATCGATTATCACGACTTGATCCGATCTGATCCCATCTGGACTGGGGTCAGTGTTGTTAGATCCGTTTTTGAGCTGTTCCCTGAGCTGTTCCAGTGGTTCCTGAGGTTGGTTGTGTTTCCGCTGTTCTTCACCTCCATTTGGCCTTGTAAAATCGCTTTGCTTCTGTCAGGAGCATCTTTGTCTTTATCGTTTCTGAACCCAAAATGGTGCCAGTCGGAGCTTTGAGTTTTTCTGGAGTCTTCAAACCCGGGACTAACACTGCCACTCGTGTCAGACCGCGGCACCCGCACGAATTCAGTGACGAGTGGGGATAAAGTTCACCGGGGTAAAATGTATTAAAAATTAAATCGATCTTTGGACGTATGAATCGATCTGAAGGAATTAATATGCAAATCGATTCAGAATCGGAAAATCTATTTTTTCAACACAGAAACACTAGAAAGAACATTCATATTCACTGAGTCACAGAGAGAACACTCATATTCACTGAGTCGAGTCCTTTAGTCCAGTGTTTCCTAAAGACTGGGTCGCGACCCTTACGTGGGTTGCAGAAGATTTTTTTTGGGTCGCTTGGCACGGTTCACGCTCATCCGCATGTCTGTATCTAGGCCCTAAATAAAAAACAACTGCCACATTAAAACTACACCACCTATTTCTGCAAAGTAAAAAAAAAAAGTTAATTACAACCAGGGGATATTGAATATCGCCATGACCGAAAATGCTTGAATCGATTTAACAACAACGAGCTTACGTGTCTTCGCCTTCTCCGTGTTGTTTGAGCTACGAAGGCCTCCGTAACCGTGCTCGAACTAACCGTCAATCCATCCACACTGTGTTTCTGTTCCGGTTTGGTCGTGTGAGCACAAATCATAGTTTTGCATATCTAGTACGTATTTAGAAATGCTCGCTTGGCTGTCAAAAAAAAGCTCAGTGCAAAAGCGCAGCGCATATAAGAACTACTGATTTGGGTCACAAAAGTTTGTGACTTTTAAAATGTGGGTCACCAGAAAAAAAGTTTGGGAAACACTGCCTTAGTCCGACAGAAGCTGAAGCAGCAGCACAAGGAAAGAGCTGCTTTTTTCAGCATTTACAGTTTATGCAAATGAGGCATGTGGTTTTAAGTCTTGTTTCGTTAACAAATGTGCCAAAGTTGCATTAAACACATTCTGATCTCACACTGATGAGGCTCTGGAGTCATTATGGTTTATATGCTGTAAAGTTGAGTTTATTTCTGCAGATTAGTAATAATGATGATAATTTTAACAAAAATGATTAATTGATAGTTGATTGTTAATTCTAACCCAATCCACTTTATTTCTATAGCGCATTTCATGAACAAAAGAGTTTCTAAAGTGCTGCATAATATAAATAAAACATATCCAATAGAAATAAAAATAAAACTCTATTTGCCTCCACGAGTTCCTGTAAAAACAATAAAACTAGTAAAATCAGATAAGAGCAAGAATATACATAAAATAATAAAAAGTCGAGGAAAATACTACGATTTAATGTTGAAAACCACTGAGCGTCGAGTCTTTTCCTCAGAAACTTGTCTTAGCCCCTTGATAAATTCCTCTTCATGGCGCAAACTTGCTCTTTTCTGATAATTTGACATGGAAAAATAACTGAACTGTAGCATTCGGTTGAAAACTCGTCGACCAGGCAGAGAAATATGATCCTCTCTCCCTCTCGTCCTCCTCCTCCTCCTCCTCTTCCTCCTCCTGGGGCCTCCTTAAATCACTGCTTTAGCCTCTGCGCTCGAGCTGCCCGGAGAGTCTGTGTCCGAACGCCAAGTATCCTCCGCTCGCCGACGCCAAAAACACAGCCTCATTATCAGCGCTCAAATCAAACGCAGACTCGCATGGAAAAACTCGGATGAGATTCATTTTTAATAACTTCCCAAAAATCAGACTGTCGGAATGTCGGAAAAACAACAGAAAAACAAAACGCTAAGTCCCGTTCTGGGCCAAATGCTCGTGTTCTGATGAGACGAGGAAAACCACACACAAAAAAAACAATTTTGAGGTAAAATTGCCCTAATTTAAGTAAAATTTTCTGCCAGTGCAGTAAGAAATTTCCACTTACCAAGTTTTCTTAAACAAGACGAAATACAAATCTTGTTCTAAGCAGAAAACACGAGTTTCAAGTATTTATGGCAAGATTTTTCCCCTTATTGGTTTGAGAAGGAAGTTAAAGAGGCTTAACCTGGACTGAGTTAATATAAAAAGTGCTTAGAATAAGTTGTAATATCGAGATAAGATAAATCAGGAGGAATATCTTGAAACTAGTAAAAAAAAATCTAATTTTATCAAGTAAAAAAATCTTAAAATTGATCTTTTAAGATGAATCTGCTTAATTCAAGTCAGTTTAACTATGCCAGAAAATCCTTTTTTGTGGTGAAAAAAAGAATTTTAGCAAAGGGGAAACAAACTCCATGAATATAAGATTTCGACAGCCGGAGTTGTAATGCACTGTTAATAATAAAAGCTGATTTACAGCAGAGTTATAATTACATTTGAGAGGCTGCATTGCTGCTACTTTATAATGTGGTTAAAGGTTTGTAAAACAGATTGATTTCAACGGGACAAATTATACAAAAATTACTTGAGGCTCAGGACATTTATGTTTCCTTTCCACTATACGCCCGTATCTTACAACCTGATCATTTTTCAACAATAAATAAATAAACAACACTCGAAAAAACAATATCTGGATGAGTTAAAATGACTTAAATCAAGAACATCTGACTTTATTTGAGCAGATTCAACTCGTAAGTCAAATGATCTGCCAGTGGAATCAGTGTTTTTCCACTTAATTCAAGCAACATTTGATTTTGTTTCCTATTTTAAGTGCAAAAAGCTGCCCTCCGCCCCTGTCACGCTGCACCCGTCTTATTTCCTCCTTTTCTTCCGGTCCTGTCTTATTTTATTTTATTCCTTTCTTATCTTACTCTGTCCCGTTACTCCCGTCTTATTTCACTCCCGTCCCCTGCCCCTGCCACACTGCCCCTGCCACACTGCCCCTGCCACACTGCCCCTGCCACACTGCCCCTGCCACACTGCCCCTGCCACACTGCTCCTGTCTTATTATTATATTTATGTATTTTGCTCCTGCCCCTTTGCTCCTGTCTTCTTCCCGCCTCCTGCCACATTTACCCCTGTTTGCTTCGTTTTATCTCATTTTACTCCGGTCCCGTTGCCCCTGCCCCTGCCACATTTACCCCTGCCTTCTTTTACCCCCTCCTTGCCCCTGCCTCCGCCGCCTCCTGCCCCTGCCGCTCCCGCCCCTGCCGCTCCCGCCCCGGCCGCGTCTGTGTGTGGCTGTGATTCACTCCCTGACAGACTCGCGTAGTGATAATGATTTAGCTTCGGGAGCGGCGCAGGTTGGCGATGACGCAGGTTTCCACGGCAACAGCAGGGGCAGCAGCGGAAGCCGAGCGAGCGCCGCACCGCAGACCTCGCCGACAAAGACACAAGCAGAAGCATAAATCCGTCTGTCTTACACTCGCCTTTTTTTTCCCCCCCTCTTCTGTCTGGTTCAGATAAACATCGCCACGTTCACGGTTTCAGCTGCTCGGCACGGGCGCCGTTTTGAGGACTTTTTTGACCCTTTTTGTGACAGTGTACCTCCCCCCTCAGGGCGTTTAAATCGATCCTTATGCCAACCTACACACTGTATATTTCCTGCTCTGGTTCACAAGACATAAATATATTCTGTTTATAGGTTCAGCTTCCTGTCATAGCCGCCATTTTGAGGACTTTTCACCATTTAAATCTGTAGGAATGTAACGATATCAAGTCTCACGGTGCGATATTGGTTGCGATGTCGTGTGAAAGCTCACGATATTACGATATTCTACATAATAACAACGAGACTGACATTATAAAATACTTTGACCAGTCATTTGGTGCAACATTTATTGTCATTAGGGATGGAACGAAATCCAAATCTCTCTGTACGATTTTTTCACCATAAACATCTCACCGTACGATATTTATCGCGATATATTTCTCGTGAATCTGTTCCTTTTTCCTCTAAAAATGCTTCACAGACTTAATCCACAGAATGAAGATGTAAAAGTGCTTAGAACAGTTATTTCTTCATGTCGTCTGCACTGAAACGGAGCAAAGGATCATGGTCTATGTAGTTCCCTCTGTTTTTTTTTAGCTATTTCTGCATCAGAACTGTTCATTTAAGCAAAGAGACTTGGGATTCGATATATTGTGATGCTCCACGATGTTACTGTGAGACCTTTGACGATACGATATCACCAGATTTCATGGTTCATGGTCTCAGCTTCCTGTCATGGGCGCCATTTTGAGGACTTTTGATCAGGAGATCATTTAACTTTATCCTTATACAAACCTACATACTGTATCTTTACTGCTCTGGTTTCACTGGCATCACTACACTGCACATTTCTCTGATCTGAAGATTTAAAGCTTCAGGTTATTCATCTTGTTTTCAGATTTATTATCGACTTACTCGTCCAGAAACTGCTTAATTCTAGTCTAGAGGTTGTTTATTTTAACATAACTTGTCACGTAAAATGATCTCGCTGCCTGGACAGATACTTTCACTACTCTGATAGATTTAAGTGTTTATATCTTACACTTTGGCTGTGTACATTCTTTTCACGGTCTCAGCTTCTTGTCATAGGCGCCATTTTGAGGACTTTTGACCATTTGAATCCATCCTTAAACAAACCTACATGTATTTTTGTTTTGTATGTGTGGTTAATGCTCTGGTTCAGATGACACCACTACGTTCACGGTCTCAGCCTCTTGTTACAGGCGCCATTTTGAGGACTTTGGGGGTGGCGTAATTCTTCAAACCAAAGTCTATCCTCACGAGGAAATGAGGCCCTATGTTAAAGTTATAAAAGTGTTAAAAGCCTGTGCGATAATCCTGTAAAACACTCTGGACGGAGCTTTTAAAAGTCGACAGATAAAAACCAACAAAGTTTTAAAGCCTATTTAAAGATGCAACAAACCCAAGGCACTCGCTGATTGAAATAAAACGCCTTTATTAATTTACGGCGTGTCTTAATGGACAATTTATAAAGTCCCGACGCGTTTCAGCCTATGGCTTTCCTCAGGGGACAAACGAGACAAATAAATTACGTTTTAAAGCCTGCTGAAGGTGTTTCCAGTCGCTGCTGCAGAGAAGTGAAGCTGTGCGGGCTTCAGGAGCGGCCAGGGTCACGTATCTGCTGGAGCTGTGGACGGAGGACGGAGTTTGACCGATTTGTGAATGAGCGATAAAGGGTTTGTCTGCGGGTGAGGAGAGAGGCCGCTTCACCCAGAGTAAAGTAGACGTATAAGCAGCTGGGTCTGGGTCAATGACGTATAAGGATTTTCAACGGGCAAATTTTTAAATATAAAAAAATATTAGTTTCTATTGAACTTTTTCAAATATTTCCAGTGTCAGGAGCATAAATCTGTGTTTAACATTTATATGAAGTATTTTTAGTGTAAAATGTCATGTGGTGCGACCGAGAATAACCTTAAAATAGTTTTATTTTCTAAAACATGGTTGGGATATTAATGTAAGCTGTGAGTAATATGAAGTGTATAGAAACAAACTGTTGCGTTTCTTTAGATTTTTAATGCATATTGATATTTTCTTTCACCTGCTTGTGTTTAATGAACAAACTACTGCCCTGGAAAATGCATCAAATGAAGAAAAATGCCTAAAGAACCATTCACCCAAGTCGACTTTGTCTGTTATTAAACTCCAGCCACAGAATTCCTGCTGTTATTAGTCGCACCACATGATGCACGGTCGCACCACATGACATTTTAACACTTTAAGCACAAAAAACATGCAGAATAACTTTGTATTTCTGAAAAAAAAAAAAAAGATTTGGTTCCATGGAGGTCAGAGGTGCTACAGAAATCTGCTGAATTCTTATGAAATTTGAACTTTTTTAACTGAGGAAATTGCTAATGGACAGAAAATGTAGGAGTCATGTCATTGCCCCGGCTCCTGAGGTCAAATTAGTCCACTGTGTACTGTCTGCATCTAATTATAACGTGTTTTATTGTCTGATCATCAGGGAGTGAGCGTTTGCATGCCAGTTATTACTAGCTTTACCCTCAGTGCAGCCCGCTCTGGCCTCTGAGAGCTGTGAAAAGTGCTTATGAGGTAAGTGAGGAATAACTTTGGACCTCTGCAAACCGTTTCTAACGAACTAGCTCCGCGTTTCACATTGTTAAAACAGTAAAAATCAGCTACGGATTTACAATTTTGGATTTCACTGAGGAAAACTGCCCCGTGTTCTATAGGGAAAACTCTCCTGCGTCTGAGTCATCGACACGGGGGCGACGGCGTTCGCTCTCCTCCTCTATATTCCATTTGTATGCAGATTTATAATAACAGCAGAAGAAAAAAAAAACACACGAAAAATGGCACCGGGCCGATAAAGTTTTTAAGCAGATGCTAAAATATGTACAAACTTCACAAATCTGCCAAAACAAAACAGAAATTAAGCTATAGGCCCACAGGAAAAAGAACACACCGGCGAGCTCGTGCCGTCCGCCGTTTGTGATTTCAGAAGAATATTAAGAATTATATAAAGACGGACTAATAATAAACACGTGTGAATGAAACAAAACACAACACAACTCCTGGAATGTTCCGCAGTGTGACATTAAGCAGCTCTATTTACATTTATTCAATTACAGGTGGTTTTAAAGCTCAAAAAATACCTGGAAAAACAGGCGTTCTGACTGTGAGCGGGGTCGCCTCTCCACAGATCTGACCTGTGACTGGGTCTAGTTTGGTCCCAATGGAGACAGAAAGGTTCATTGTCACACTGTGAAAAGAATTTGATTTGAACTCTCCACTAGAAAAGTTACACAATGCAACTTTTGGCCATTTTTGCGTAATATATGAGCTTTTAAAGTGCATTATGTAACTTTTCTGGGGGAGGATCCGCCATTGGGCTTGTTGCCGCTACGTCGTAATTTTATTTCCGGGTCCAAGCCACAGTCACGCCGAATTTGGCCGACTGATCTACAACTAAAAATGCCGCAAAATGGGTTTCGTCGGGTTTTCGTTGGGTTCTCGTCAGTTTCTCGCCGGGTTTTCGTCGGGTTTTCGTCGGGTTTTCGTCGGGTTTTCGTCGGGTTTTCGTCGGATTTTTGTCGGGTTCTCGTTGGGTTCTCGCTGGGTTTTCGTCGGGTTCTCGTCGGGTTTTTGTTGGGGTTTTGTCAGATTTTTGTCGGGTTCTCGTCAGATTTTTGTCGGGTTCTTGTCGGGTTTTTGTCGAGTTTTCGTCGGGTTTTCGTTGGGTTCTCGCCGGGTTTTCGGCGGGTTCTCGTTGGGTTTTTGTCAGATTTTTGTCGGGTTCTCGTCGGATTTTCATCGGGTTTTTGTCGGGTTTCCGTGCTCTAGTTGGAACCTCACTAAAAAAGGAGCTGATGGTGAAAATGTTCACTGGTTTTGTCATTTTGAACCATAGACCATACTGAACAAATGTTTTGTTGGTCCCGTAAATCGTGTGTGTGAAGCCGAATTTCTTTGTCTGGAATGTTCCGTAGTGCGGCAATAAGCAAATCTTCATGGAGACACTTCCAGGTCAAGTTCCAGGTCAGATCTGTGGTGTGGAGAGGCGAATACGTCTTTTTCAAGGTATAAAAAGAGCTTTTAGGGTATAAATGAAACACTGTGAAACATTCCAGCCAAAGCGACTACATCTTCATGGAGACGAGAAGGCAGGAAAGTTACCCAGTGCGCCTTTAGTCACTGCGATAAAAGAAATGACTAAAAATAGAGCGTCGTTAAAGAGAAAACATCCAAAAGCAGCGTGATTATGTGAGTGTCCCGGTCCAGTGACTCATTTGGCATTTGGAGCTCGGGCGCCGACGGAAACACGGCAAAGCTGGCATCACGAAAATAATTATCCCAGTACAGATATTATTTCAGTCAATGTTGTCAAAATGTGGTAGAAGGCAAAGAAACGCGCCGCTTCATTTCGATTTTTATATTAGAATCCTCAAATCTTACCTCGTCGCAGTACCTACAGTGTGTTCAGTTCTTACGCTATAGCCAGTGTTTTTCCGCCTTTTTGTGATTTTGTAGGGTTGTGAAAAGTATCGAAAATCAGAGACTAATCGATACTGGAGCGAGTATCGAAACTAGATACTCGTTTGAGCAGGTTTCGATACTAAAAAAGTCACATTCACAGGACAGAAATGAAGCTTTCCTGAATAGTTTAAGAATCATCTTGAGCCGTATCAGAACAAGTATAAGAGCACATAGACTAGTATACGTCCATGGACCTGGTTTAGACCTGGTTCAGACCTGGTTTAGACCTGGTTCAGACCTGGTTTAGACCTGGTTTAGGCCTGGTTTAGACCTGGTTTAAGCCTAGTTTAGACCTGGACCACTGTGGAACCTACCTGGCCCACTGGGATATACAAGTCCACATGGGAATAGAAAAGGAAGTACTACGATTTAATGATGAAAACCACCTTCTATTGTCTAAAGAAAGATCAGTTTTATTATAATTGAGATATTGGAATTGGCATTGAGTAAGGAGTCTATTCTTTTCCTAATTTGTGCATCATATAATCACTTCAATTTATCAGAAAATGGCTTAAAAATAGTGAAATTATCTTAAAATAAACGACCTCTAAACCAGAATGAAGCAGTGTCAGAACTATAAAGTAGATAATAAATCTGAAAACAAGACAAATAACCTGAAATAAGTTTTAAAATCTTGGCCGGATCAGAGAAATTTGCAGTGTAATATTAAAAAAGCAGTGTCCACAGGACCATGAACGCTTGTACTGATCACCGTCTCCAAAAAATGTGCGGTTTAAATCCATTCTGTGCTTTTTTTTCTGGCTGTGTTTGTGAACCTTCCTCCGTACACATACATGTACCCGAGCATCGTTCGGGCAGAGGGCGCTCGACTGTATAAACCGCCTCTTTAAGCCTCGTGTTTAACCACTCCGGCCGTAGCGCTTCCTGTTTGTCTGCCCCAGTGCACCGTGGGACTGTAAACCCATTAAACGTTCTCAGACTCAGATCTCAGACTCCACCTCTGCTGGCTCCACGCTCAGATACTTACGATTCCTACTGGGACAATCGTCTTTACGGCGAGGTGAAGTCGAGTGAGACGTGAGAGGCAGTTTAACTTCTAACCAAACCCCAATCGATACGCTGAGAAAGTTTGAAAGTCTAAAATCTAATCACGTTTTTTCCCTTGATTTGACAGAAGGTCATTAGATTTGGAATTTATTTTAAAAAATCCCAAGTACAAGGTCAGAGTATTTAAATATTTAATACAATACTGACATCTGAAGCACTCAGATCACATTACGTATTTGTGGAGGTTTATCCAGGTTATCAAGTTTGTTCTGGAAGAGTTTAGGCATTTCAGTTCTGATTGTAATTATTTATTTTGATGATGATGATAGAAGCTACATCCGAATCCCTAATTTCAGCTATCGTGAAGGATACATTTGCACATGAGGTAAAAGCTGTGAAATTTCTGAATTTTTAAAGAAAATATTGAATTCAACGCCACAGTAAGAGGATCTTTAGTAAGTTCATTATCTATTTGTAGTTCTAGTTCTTTATCATGTTCTATTAAAGATGAACATGCGACTTTTCTTGTTTCTACGGAGTTGTTATTGATTTGCCTGGAATGTTCCACAGTACGTTTTTTTTGTTTAATTGGGGAAAAAATTGAGTGCAGTTGCTTCTCCACAGATCTGACTTTGCCCTGGTGGCATTACCTGCTTTGATAGATTTTAATCCCGGTGTCCCCGGCCCCTAACCGGGCTGGAGGAATCGGGAATCGTAAAACACTCGGTAGTTGTAGTCGGGCCTCTGGGTCATTTTGTGGTGCAGCACAACAGGAAACAAAGCGTCAGATGGACGTAGACGAAGCCAAACATTCTGTGTTGGCAACGATTCCCGACAGCGAGGATTTAAAGCAAAACTAAGTAAGTTCAGCAGTAGAGCTCCACCTACAGGTCTGTGAGAATGAAGTGTCGTGAATACTCTCCTCACCCCCTCCCCTCCCGCTCATCTGCTCACGTTTCTTTACATAAAGCCGTGAACAGTGTCCGCAACACGATGTCTCAGGTGGGGAATGTTTTTTACTCTGTGTAATGGTGACTGATTTTGATCTTATACATGAGCTCTTGTAAAAATATATGTACGAGCGCCTGGAGCTCCCGGAGCATCGCGGCTCGTAGCGCCCGGAGCTCCCGGAGCATCGCGGCTCGTAGCGCCCGGAGCTCCCGGAGCATCGCGGCTCGTAGCGCCCGGAGCTCCCGGAGCATCGCGGCTCGTAGCGCCCGGAGCTCCCGGAGCATCGCGGCTCGTAGCGCCCGGAGCTCCCGGAGCATCGCGGCTCGTAGCGCCCGGAGCTCGTCAGTACAGGTGTGTGGCTCTGTTACCTGTGTGTAGCTGAAGTGTGGTAGAGCAGTTTGGCTCCGGTGAGAACAGAACAGACCCTGAGCTCAGATCCGGGTCGGTCGGAGCCAAACTGCATGTGTGGTTTTTCCGCCCAGAGGCAGAGGGGGGCAGCAGTGAACCCTTCAGACACCCCAACATGTCATGTGACCATCAGAGGGGCTTTAGAGACATTTAATTGGGTAAAAACGTTACTTAGTTCTGCTTTAAAGCCGGAACAAAGAGAATGCTTGGCGATTTTTCTCAAGGGGAAAGACGTTATTGTCCTTCTTCCTACGGGATTTGCTGTTGTGCCGGGATTACTTGGACACCACTGAGCGTTCCGGCGCATTACAGACGTCACCACCAAATAGCAGCGATTGGTGAAATAAAAAAAGTACCCGGCTACTGTTGAGCGAATGAATCCTAACGCTGCGAGGTTTCCACAAAGTGAAGCCGGATGAATCAAGCCACCCTGCCCCCAGCTGATTCATCCAGAGCCAATGATTTGTCCCAGTTTTCAGTGTTGTGAAGTAAATGTACTGAAAATACTGATACTTTTCAATTAAAGGAACAGATTGATCAGACAATTTAGGCTTCAAACTGCACATAACCAATGAGAAAAATATAGTACTCTGATTGGCGCTTATAATATGGAATATGTTGCAAAATACATTTTAATGCAAGTATTCAGCATTAAGTAAATACATTTCAAAGTATTCTTCCCATCACTGACAGTTTTATACAAGAAATGTCTCAGATGTCCATGTTTTTACCAATCTGATCCCCGCCAACAGCAAAGAAGGGAATATATCATCATTTGTTTAGCGAAAATACAGAAAACTGTGCCTAAAAATTACCCTAAGGCAAAAAAATAAAAATAAATAATGCAAGAATTGACAATATTACGCGCTATTTTCACAGTTTTATTCATCCCAACAGTCCCAACCCGTGTGTTTTGAATTTAGAAAATCTGCTCGCCCCTTTTATCGTCTTCATTCTCACATTAATCTCTAAAACTAGAACTCCACATTGAAACATTTGTACTTTTGAAAATGTGTTGAATCTTTGCACAGTCGTCGTGTGGAGACGGGCTCTTCGGGTGCCAGTGTTAGCGTACATTAGCGGTGAGCGAGCTAGCCCGGTGTGATCCTGGAGAGAGAACATGCCCGCGCTGAATGCCAGAACAGCAGGAGGAGCGTTAGCGGCTACGGCTAATTAGCGCTTGGATGGGGAGCGGTGACTGGAGTAACGCAGGCGTCACACTGATTATTTCAGTCCTGTTCACACGGAGCCAAGTTAGCATCAAATGAGACAGACTGGAGCTAGACTTTGGCTCGACCGGGTTTGTGCATATCGGCAACAAGATAACCTCATGCATCATCATTTATTCTGTTTGTAGAGCTCAAAAATAACCGGATAAACAGGATAAACAGGATCTGACCTCCGCAGATCTGACCTGTACTTCTACCTGGTGCTGTCACCTGCTTGTCTCAGTGAAGATAAATCAGGTTAAGGCCATTCTCGCCGATGCAACAGCGGCTCGATGGAAACTATTGCTGCACTCGGGACTCGTGTAAAACCGACCTCCACCTCGAGAAAGTGCGATGGAACGGTAGAATCGAAGCCGGGTTCAGAAACACAAACGTGTGCGAGTTTGGGGAAGACACAGTTGGTTGGATTTACGTCACAGCAAGAATGTCGGCGCACACAGTAAACGGGGAGAATTGTCTTATTGTCATTTTGATCTGATGAGTTGTGTATGCGTAGAGCAGAGGTCCCCAACCTGCAGCTCTCCAGCCTCTTCCAAGTAGCTCACAGAGGCATTTCAGAATCATACCAGGGTGCTGAAAAACAAAAATGTGGTTAATTACACGCCTGTTACTATTGTAAATGTATAATCTTGATGCCCAAATTTATGCACTAATAAATGGACAGTGGTTTAGGTTTTACAGGCATCGCCCTCTTTCTTATCATCGTCTTAATGTCTTGTGGCCACCAAAATGGGTCACTCTCTTGCGTTTTTGTTTTGTAAAGGAAACTCACCGAAAGAAAAAGGTTGGAAAGCCCTAGTTTAGAGAAAGTGTCTTCTAAAAACTTTGCAGTGACATTTAGACTTTCTTCCACATCATTCGACAGTAGACGCAAGTTTCTCAACATATAAAAGTCAAACTGGCGTAAATGAGTCTCCGACAGCCAGCGTTAGCTCACAGACTGTATTTATCAGCAGGAGCTAGCGATATCTGACGTTACATTAAACTTTCTCGAGCGTCGATATTTTCCCGACACATTTACAACAGACGTCGGGAGAAATGACTCGGATTTATCGAGTATCGACATTCAATAGACCATTTTTCACAAGGGCCGGAAGTGTCGCGATGTAGCGTAAACGTCACTTCCGGTCGATGCTTTTTATGGAAAAAAACTGTGGAAAAGTGTCACATATTTTTGAGCAGCTTCGTAAATCTGCCCCAACACCAAATGTTCATCCGACAAGACGACAAAGAACAGATTCTGTCCATGAAGAATTTATCCACAACGATCGAGGGAAGAAAGACGAAAACTTAAAGGAAACAACGACTGAGAAGTAATTCATTAATAAGTAACTTGTTCACTCAGACTGATTGTAGAATTAAAATTAAAAATCAATTTTGTGATGTCGATATATTAGCTTAGATAGATTTGTGAAGTTTAAATGCTAGAGATGTTCACAGATTAAATGTCGACCATTTAAACTGCACAAATCTCTACGAGTGAACAAGTTATTTATGTTTTACTCATGATCATAACATTAGTTTTGCTCAGTCGTTGTTTCCTTTAAGTTTTCGTCTTTCTTCCCTCGATCGTTGTGGATAAATTCTTCATGGACAGAATCTGTTCTTTGTCGTCTTGTTGGATGAAGATTTGGTGTTGGGGCAGATTTCTGAAGCTGCTCAAAAATACGCGACACTTTTCTACAGGGATTTTGCCGTAGAAAAACATCGACCGGAAATTGCCCCACACAACATCACGACCACTTCCTGCCGTTGTGCAAAAAGTCGACAGAAAGCGGCATATCAGACGACGAAAGGTTACGCGGTGTATCTTTGAAATATTGTGACTGCAAAACGTGCACCGCGTGATCATTTCTGACCAATCACAGCGCTGCCGACTAAGCATTAATGTTGGGAAAATACAGAAGAATGTCTAGAAAATCTGACTTGGTGAAATCTGAGGAAATCTGAGTTTTGTGAAAGCTGCGATTTCACAAAAAAAATGCATTGTGGTCTATGGGAGATTTCTGTGCAGTACCTGGAGCGGCCACTAGTCGATCTCGCACTGGGACAGAGGAGGAACGTTTTATCTACCGTATTTTCCAGCCTATAAGTCACTCCGGAGTATAAATTGCACCAGCCAAAAATTGCACAAAGAAGAAGCAATAAACACATATAAGTCGCACTGGTCTATAAGTCGCATTTTTGGGGGGATTATTATTTTTTTTTTCATTTTGAAAGGGGAATTATAGTGATAACAATAGAACAGAGAACAACAGGCTGAACACGTGTCTGGTGAGTTCACGTCACATATGAACAGTTATTCAGAAAACTAGATGTTACGATCCAGCTCTGCCAGGGACCGGGGACGTAACATAATAACCAAGATGTAAAATGAAATAAATAAGGGAATTTAATTAAAAGGAATGTACAAGGTAAATTAAACAAAACAGGCTAAAATAAGTACAGAAAATAACCCAAACTAAGAAACAAAATGACAGGACTGAAATAACGAGTTTTGTGCCTAAACGAGTCATGTAGGTCTATACCAGGGGTGTCAAACTCATTTTGGTCCGGGGGCCGTATGCAACCTACTTTGATCCCAAAAGGGCCGGATCAGAAAACTCAGTTCTCTCTTCAAGTTATTGTATTTTTCTCCGTGTCTCGTAGTGGTGTTTAAGATTATATTCCTCGAGCAACGCCACTTGTTCCAAACACACTGAGCACAGATTTCCCATTCACCTCTGTCAACAAATAAGAATTAGACTATTTTTCTTGGGAAATCCTGAACTCAGCATCTGCTTTTCTCATTTTTTGACATTTTGCTGATGAGGGTCACGGTCGACAGTCAAAACGATCGTCCTTTAAGAGCGTTTGGAAAGGGGAAAGTCTTCATTTGTGCTGCTCTGGTGGGAGTCGCCACGTACAGAAACGCCGGAGACGCTGCTGTGCTAAACGGTGCAGAAAATTAACAGAAAAATCTGAAAATTTTAAGTATTTTAATAGAAAAATCAGCCGAGGGCCAGATTAAAGGTCTTGGAGGGCCGGATCTGGCCCCCGGGCCGCATGTTTGACACATGTGGTCTATACAAAAATAAAACAAGGGACAGACTAAGAGACGCATAAAACAAAAAAGTCACCTAAACCTACAAACAGAATCAAGTGACAACTAAAAAGACACAAAACAGAACTGAACTAAACTAGTGTCTCTCACACAAAGTTAAACCAACACTAATGAGCCACGAACAGAAAAAAAATTAACAGAAATTAAAGCACACGACACAAATAAAAGAACTGGAGGCCTGAGACCGTAACACTAGAGCAGAAACAACAGGACATAAGTTTAACCAAACTCTCCGTCTCACTGCAAATCACTAAATCCACTGAATTCTTCATCCTCGGTGTCACTTCTGAGCATCTCTACCTAAATCTAGTTAAATCCTGTTTTTAGCCCACGATGAGCTTTGTTTGTTTTCTTCATTGCAGTTGAAGTTTCCTCCGCTTTTCGTCAGTCAAACACAAGTTTCTCGCTCACTCCAAACTCGATCGTTTTCGGCTGCATATTTCACTACTCGCAGCTTGTAATCTGCAGAATATGTATCAGAATATGACTGACAGTTATATATACACGAAATGATATATTTTAATATATAAGTCGCAGGACCCAAACCATGAAAAAAGTACAATTTATAGTCAGAAAAATATGTTTAATTCTTATTATAGGCCAGATTGTGGAGTCCTTCCTGTCTCTGGTCTTCACTCTTGTTTGCTACAGCGCCCCTAGTGTCTAATCTGCGTCGCTGCTCATTCGCACAAGGCTGAAGCTGCGTGTCGCGCGATTAATGAACTCTGACAGCTTTAACGTGCGGGACATTTACAGTCGCCACGGTGACATTAAAACTAGTTCGTGCTCGAATCGACAGCTCCTCCGAGGGAAGCCCCGCTCCCTCCTCCGCGGTGCGTTCAAAGACTCCAATCACAGCTCGACAATCGAAACGTGTTTTAATGGAGACATATATTTAGAGGGTCTGTTATCAGCAGTGACCTTTTGTTTTGGTATTTACACTTTTTAAAGGTCCCATTATCCATAAACTATAAATATTACAACTCCCAAAATAAGATGGAGAACAACCCAAGACCCAAATGTTAATGGAAAACATTTAAAATCTGGTTTTGTTACTTTATTAATTAATACATTTTTTGTTTTTTGTTTATATTCTGTTTTCTGATCAAAGTATAATGTAGTTTCCTCATTACAAATGTATCTGGAGTTGTGTTTTGTTTCATTCACGCGTTTAACACACAAACCTGCGTATTTTAGGCTTCTCCCAAACTGAAAACACACTGTTCCACCTTGTGATGTCACGTGGTAATACAGGAAGTGCTCCACTGTGTTTTTAAACTACTTTCGTTGTATTGTATTATCAAAGGTCTCACAATAATATCGTGGATGAATCACAATATATGGAATCCCGAGTCTCTTTGCTTAAATGACAAACAAACAAAACAGAGGGAACTACATAGACCATGATCCTTTGCTCTGTTTCAGTGCAGACGACATGAAGAAATAACTGTTCTTTGGGTGATGTTTTGTCAATGAATTTTAAGAGGAAAAAGTCGCAGGTTCACACTTTTGTTATTGTATTGTATTGTGATGCACATTGTGAAAACTGTATCGCGAGGTTTAAATACCGTTATATCCCTGGTCTTTGTTACGTTTAATGACATATTGTGGAACATAACGAGCTCTAACTCTTTAGCAGATATTGTTGAATATCATAATAGATGTTAGGTGTAAGATATTGTTAAATTAAAACAGTGAACCCCAAAGATTTTCAGGTTCTTGGGAAAAGTGCGTGAATTTGAATAAAGAAATTATACCTTAATTGCCCTCATGACGTATTTTAGAATCATTAGTGCGCCGTAACGTCTTTATTCACCTGAAAATAATCCTATTTTTTGGCTGGAAAGAGCTGCTCGAGTGGGAGAAGGATGGAGTGAAATTGGAGTCGCTAAGAGAACAAGATTGGGGCTCATTGTCTCAGAACACGCTCCGGTGTTCTTCACAAAACCATTCTGAATACGCAGGACGGCTCACTGTAATGATTCATAACAATTTGATCCATTTTATTTACTTTATTTAAAGAGGACGTATTACGCGGAATCGACTTTTCGGAGCTTTTAGTCCACGTGAATCAGCTCAGCAGTTTTCAACACAGAAATCGGCGAACTCATTTTGTTTATTAAGTCGTTTTTGATGAATATTGTGATTTAAAATGTGCAAATTATGACGTAATGATCCACGGGGGTGATGGATAAGGAAGCCGACAACAGAACAAAATGGAAAATCTGTGTATTTTCTTGCATACGGAGCGTTTCGTTGTTGCAGCTGAATATGTGGTGGAAAGTTTAGAAGCAACTCATTAGGACTGAGGCATGAATGAAACAAAATTTTGCCTCATTTTCATATTTTTTCTAATTGTAAGATCCAAACATTTGTTAGTTTGACGCTTTGTGCACCTTGTTCCATATTTTAAAAAGCTTCAGAAATGAAATAAATCCACAGAAAGCGATTCATGTGCAGTTAAAGACTCTTTATTGAGTGTTCACATATAATTGAGGACATACAAAAAGAGGAACTTTCACAGGTAAAGGGCCACGGGAGGTCAGAAAACTGTTTTTGTGTTAAATAAAAACTGTAGACTTGCGTTAAACATGCTAAATAATACAAAAAGGACTTTGGTTAACTTACTTTAAAGAAAATGTAGATAGATCAACTTATTTTTAAGCAAATAATCACCAAATAATCATGTTCACCATAAAGAATTACCAAAAAATCATGCATTTTAAGTAAATATTCAATCAAACCGAATAAGAATAATTAGCTCAATAATGAAAATATTACAAAAATTACAAAACTGGGTTTAGGATCCAATGCTGATTATGACTCGGTTACACGTATATTTATTAGCTTTAGAGTGGCTAATGCCTGCGGTCAGTATTTATTACAGTTTTACATCAGGGAAGTTTGTGGAAAAAAATCGAGAAACAGAATACGAAAACACCAGAAGCGGCGCTGAGTCGTGAAACAAAATCCCTTTAACAATATCACCAACACTGAAAACTCCAAAACGCTGAGGCAATTTACGCACAAACGAGGCATTTTTCTCTCAGATTTAACAAAGTAAAGGTGTCGTCATTTACTTTTATTGGTCTAATTACAGAATCGTCTGGTTAAACGGGACTTGTTAACATAATAGTCGCTGTTGCAGAATTGCCTCTTAAGTGTCACATCTGCTGACCATGTCCAAGCAGAAAGTGAAAAGAGAAACTTCCCTCCTCTAAAAACGCCACTTTTTAAAGCTGCACTGTGTAACTTTTCTGGCGGAGGGTCCGTCAAATGCGTTTCTCCGTGGAGATGTTATTGCTTTGCTTTGTCTGGAATGTTCCACAGTGTCACATTAAACAGATCTACTTTACAATTACTCAATTACAGGAGGTTTTACAGCTCAAAAATGCCCAGAAAAGCAGATATTCTGACTGTGAGCGGAGTCGCCTCTCCACAGATCTGACCTGTACCTCCGTCTGGTTTGGTCTCCGTTGGGGGTGGGCGACATCTTGATGATTAAAACATCTCGAGATGTTTTTTTAAACTCGACATGGATTTTGACATTTCGTATATTTCGATATAAGATAAGATCAAATATCCTTTATTTGTCCCACAATGGGGAAATTCCAGGGTTGCAACGCACAGTTAAGAGAACAGCAAGAAAACAGTAGCAGCGATAGAAGTGCAGAATTACTATTAAAATTAAATTAAGAAATTAAAAATAGACAAACGATAAAGATCTATACAGATAAGGATTATAAAATTCTGTGTACAATATAATGTTTAAATTTGGTCAAAAATGTATAGTATATAAAATATTTACTTCTGATTTCGCTGCTTCGTTTGATGATGAATGAATGTTTATTCGGGCAGCAGAGAACATGCAAACTTATAATGATACGGTGCAAAAAACAAATGTTTCTGAACTATAACAATAAACAAAAACAAATGTCACGCAGATTTTACTAATGTCCTTCTCATTTGACACTGGCGTTAGTTTCTGATGTTCTAATGTCGTTTCCTCGTCACAAACAGACCCGGAGTTTTGTTTTGTTTCATTCGCACATTTTTAACTCACAAACCTGGAATATTTAGGCTGAGTTCTGAGACGTTATGTGGAAATGTTCATCAGAATCACAGATATTTTCATCCCTGGAATTTCCATTCGAGGTAAAAGGAGCTGATGACTTGGAAACTTCATGACATCA
This sequence comes from Odontamblyopus lacepedii, assembly GCA_034769755.1. NCBI lineage: Eukaryota > Metazoa > Chordata > Actinopteri > Gobiiformes > Gobiidae > Odontamblyopus > Odontamblyopus lacepedii. The sequence goes on along the minus strand of CM068358.1, from coordinate 3,113,492 downwards.
CAAGGTGGGACAGAGCATTTTGAGCTTTGGAGATTTGGAGATTAGTTTAGGTTTAGTTAGGGCCGGGCGATATCTCGATACTTAAAATATATCTCAATATTTTTTAACCTCGATGTGGATCTTCACACATCATGTATATCGATATGATGCTTATATTTACTTCTGATTTCGCCCCTTCTCTTGTTTGTTCTCTCTGTGCTCGGCCTCTTTGCCCTCGTGTCTCATTCACGGCGGCGTCACGACAGCCTGAGAACGACCAAAGCTTCAGCACCACCGACCTTTACCGCCATTTACCTCCTCAGCATCAGCAGCACATCCTGTCACAGGGAGAACACTCATATTCCACTGAGTCGTGTCCTTTAGTCCCACAGAAGCTGAAGCATCAGGGAGAGAGAGAGCTGTCTTTTTCAGCGTTTATAGTTTATGCAAATGAGCTGTGCAGATTTCTGTAAAACGTAAACAGATGTGCTAAAGCTGCATTAAACACGTCGCTGTTTCAAACAGGCTGATGTGGCTCTGTCCGAGTTCTGGTTTATTTGTTGTAAAGTTTATTTGTGCAGAAGATTTGAGTGAATAACCTGCTGTGGTGTTGAACTTGTACCGTTGCGTTTGGAAACGTTCAGTTTGATCTGTGCAGTGGATTGTGGGATACCTCAGAGCTCCTGCAGGAACATGGGTCTGTGAAAATAAGGACCCTCCAGAGCTTCAGGCTAAAGGAGCTCAGGGTCTGTGATCGTGTGGTTAATACAAACATGAGCTTGAGCTGTTTTATGTTTGAATGAGAAGAAATTGAAAATGAAATTGTTCCTATATGAACGGCCTCTTTGCACTTCAATAAGAAAAGACCTTGTGGAATTTGGCAGATTTGTTTTAGCAGTAGTTTTGGGAGGTTATTTTTCCTGTACAGATATCGAGATATACTAAAATATATCAAAACTAGGGCCCGACCGATATGGATTTTGTTGCGGCCGATATGGTACCGATAAAATTGGAGTTGGAGCTGCTGATATATTTATGACGTAAAAATTCACTGTAAATCTTCAGTTGTTTATAAAACTTAGGTTTGGCTCTATTGGATTTTCAGTCGGGTTTATTTAGGCGACATTTATTGTTATTCTGCCTCTTTACGTCATATTTAAAGACAGTCGCTCGGTCTAATGAGATTTCTGTATGATATTCTAGCCTGTAAAGAAAGTTCTGTAAGTAAACTACCGCTATTAGCTTTTAGTGGTAAATGCGTGCGCACCGCTGCAATTAATGATCTGCTAAATGCCAATAATTCACACCTCTATTCACAGCTCATTTCCATATCAGTGCGTGTCCAGTAACATATATACGCTTTACAGTCGCTAACAGCAGAGAAAACAGCCTGTTTATGTGTGCGAGCTACAGCAGCTAATCGCTAACCAATGAGAAAAAACCAAAACGAGCTTCAAAACCGACACATTTCAACACTCAGCCTCACACAGGCTCCTCTCAGATCAGCACTAAGAACTGTCCTTTAATCCAGACTCACACTGAGCGGCCGCAAAAACAAGAGAATCACATAGATGTATATGTGCGCACGAGGATCTACGGCTGCGGCTGTAAACAAACGCACGGTGATGCGTTCAGGGGCGGGACGGACACAGACAAATGACTCCTCAGATAAACACTGATGCGGCGCCACAGATCAGGACATTTATCTGTCTGTAAACTGGATTAAATGAACAGAATATAGAGTCTGAGCTTTTTCACGAGGTAAAACATCCACGTGGAACATTGGCCCATATCGGGAAAATTTTGGCCGATATGTTTCCAAGCTCCAATATTGGGCGATAATATTGGCCAACCGATATATCGGTCGGGCCCTAATCGAGACATATTTTTCGCTCCATCTCGTTCAGCCCTCGTCTCCATGATGAGGCACATTCCAGACGATGTAATAACACAAAAGCGTTGGACGGACCCTCCACCAGAAGAAGAAATTACACGACGCACTTTTAAACGTGCCCAGACTTGCCTTGGCCCCGTGTCATGGTTTCCCTTATTATCTGCGGGGTTTTATAGCGTTGGCGTGCGCTGGCGGAGCTGGCAGCGCCTCAGTCGCAGGTGTGTGGAGGTGAGGCTCTGTGATGTCACTGTTGGACAGCGCCAAAGGATTTAAAAACGCCATGTGCTGCAGATTACGATAAAGACTTCACTCTGCCGGCGTGTCTCAGTCTGACGGAGGCGACGCTGATAAAAACGGACTCCTGTGAGCGTTTACTCGTGTTAAAGACGCACTGTGTGACTTTTCTGGGGGCTGACATTTCCGTGGAGACGTCGTTGCTTTGCCGGGAATATTCCGCAGCGCGGCATTAAACATGTCCCCATCCAAAGAAACAAGCAAGTACTTCAGAAAACCAAATCTAGTCAAGTTAAAATGACTTGAATTAAGAAAGTTTAACCATGATTTGAGTAAATTTCATTTGACGAATAAAAATGTCTGCCACGCTGCCTATCAAAAATAAGAAAAAATACAAAATTTGAGGTAAAAATGCCCTATTTTAAGTGAAATTCTCTGCCAGTGCAGTAAGAAATTTTCACTTACCAAGTTTTCTTAAAACAAGACGAAATATGAATCTTGTTCTAAGCAGAAAACACGAGTTTCAAGTATTTATGGTAAGATTTTTCCCCTTATTGGTTTGAGAAGGAAGTTAAAGAGGCTTAACCTGGACTGAGTTAATATAAAAAGTGCTTAGAATAAGTTGTAATATCGAGATAAGATAAATCAGGATGGAATATCTTGAAACAAGTAAAAAAATCTAATTTTATTAAGTAAAAAATCTTAAAATTGATCTTTTAAGATGAATCTGCTTAATTCAAGTCAGTTTAACTATGCTAGAAAATCCTTTTTTGCAGTGCAGTGAAATAAGACTTTTTGTACTGAAAATATGAAAATACATCTCGCTACACTTAAAATAAGAAACTTTTTGCACTTAAAATAAGAAACAAAATCGAATGTTGCTTGAATGAAGAAAAAAACACTTATTCCACTGGCAGATCATTTGACTCGTCGAGTTGAATCTGCTCAAATAAAGTAAAATGTGATATTTTTTACTGTTGAATATTCTCTTGGCTCCAGTATTTGTCCTTCGTCCTTCGTCCACCAGTGCCTTTAGCTCAGTCGAGATCGTCCTGAAATCGCCCGGATGATTCAAGTGAAGCCGTGTGGGGTTTAAAAACACGGTGGAGCACTTTCCTCATTCACACTTTGCTGGTTTCTGATACTTTCATATTTTTAACAACACCCGTCCGAACATTTAACATTTGTATCGACTAAAAACACAACCTTCTGGCATCTCTAACCCCGTACTAAATCCTCTAACTCCCTCTCCGCTCTAATGCCGTTCTGAAACATTAGCCAGCGTTTCCTTGACTTTTGTTGCTCTAATTGATTTATTGTGCGTTTATTTTTGTTTTATTTTTGTGTTTCCTCCCGTAGGCTGCGCGGTGTTTCAGAGCGTCCCCGCGGAGGTGATTTCGCACAGAGAAACGGGACCTTCGGACATATGACACTTCTTTTTCCCCATTGACTTTTGTGTGCTAAAGGTTCGGCCGTGTCGCTTTTCCCGCCCGGGAGTCCCGTCGAACGCTCGTTTCCATGGATACGTGTGCCTGGAATGTCCCGCAGTGTGACATTAAACAGCTCTACCGTTAAGTTTTTGGGCAATTAAGGAGTTTGCATTCGTTTACAATAGAGAAATCATGATAGAAATAACAAAAAAACCCAACAACAACAACGTATTTTGCCCAAAAAGGAGCGAGAAGAAGAGAATTTATTTAATCCCACCTCTTCTAATCCAACGCGATTTTTCAGACATTTTACATTAACTATAGGAACTATTTACAAGTGCGGACAGAGAATAACTGTTCTAGATAATTAATTATCATCATCATATTGCAATAATAATACATGAGGACACAGCGACGGTAAGAAGTTTAAAGATACAAACAATTGGAAACAGACGACAAATACAAGTAACGTTAAAACAGCACAAACAGCAGTGGTGAGGAAACGACGAGCAGAAACCAGCTCTAAAGAAGGAAATACTGTTCTGATATTAGGACTGACTCCGTATGTTTATGGAACAACTTGAATTTATGGATATTTTGGCGTGTGTTTGAGACGTGTTCCACAGTTTTACACCACATACAGACACACAGAAACTTTCACGAGTAGTTCGAACATTGGGAAATTTGTGTCCACATCCTCTTAAATGATGAGTTTTTCTCTCTCATTTTGAACAAACTTTGGAGATTAGTTGGTAGTAAATGGTTGAATGCTCGAAGCGTATAGTATTTTACAAGGTCAGGGATGTTCAGGAGCTTGGATTGAATAAAAATATTATAGGCGTGTTCCAGAAAACCAACTTTACGGATAATTCGCGAAGCTCGTTTCTGTAAGAGAATCAGCGGATTCACTGAACACTGGTAAGTTTCCCCCACACTTCAACACAGTCTGTGAAATAAGGGAAAACCAATGGGACAGGATAATGTACGAAGGGCATTTTGATCAAGATAATATTTCACTTTGTTTACTATAGCGAGACTTTTAGAAATGTTTGTTTTTATATGTCTAATGTGGCCTTTCCGTGATCGTTTTCTGTCTATTACAACGCCCAGGAATTTAGATTCATTCACATTTTCTGTTCGGACCTTCAGCTCGAACGTTCACTCGGTTACAGCTGCTTTTATCGCCCAAAAACGCCCAGAAAAACAAGCGTTCCCTCCGCAAACCTGACCTCTAACTCGCTCCCGGTTTGGTCTCCATGACGATAGGAAGGTTTTACTGTGGAACATTCCAGGCAAGGCAACGACATCTCCACGGAGACAAGGATTCGACGGATCCTCCACCGGAAAAGTTACACAGTGCGCCTTTTAGACGGACCGTTTAAATATGTGAAAAAGAGAAAAAAAAAAGGACAATTCTATTTTTAAATGTAAATTAAGACGACGGAAGTTTAATGTTTACTAATAATGTTAATAATAATAATATATGTGAGGCAGAACATGTGCTACTTCTGATTTAAACAATGCAAAAGTTATGCAAAATTTGTCTTTTTTTTTGGCTTTCCACCATGTTTTAACGTCGTTCCCTTCTCAAAAACACGTCTGAAGAGCGTGTTTGAGTGATTTAGTGATCTCTCCGGGGCCCCGTTTGAACCCGCTTTACGGTTTTACCTGCAAGATTCTCCAATTCTCCTGAAATATACAAAAAAACTGTCCACTACAACTTCACAAACCTGACGTGAAGTGCGGTAGTGAAGCACGATGGTTGTGTTGAAGTGGCGCTCTGAAGGGGGAGTGGGTTAATGCGGAGAGCAAATAGAAAGGGACCAAAAAAATCAAGTGAAACGTGTAAAACTTGTTATTATGACTCCAGTGCAGCTCTCCACCACCTTCCAAGTAGGATTTCGGAATTATTCCATTGTGCGCAATAACTATTTTTGATTTTTGATTTATTTTCTGTGCATATAAAGCAGATGTCACAGAGAAAAACAATTAGTAGTAAAATAACGTGACCATTTTTTTTTTATCCCAAATCCCCCTCCCAATGCTCTCCACCATTGTCTCCAGAGAAAAATTAAATAAATAAATAATAATAACAAAGTAATAAGGAATAAAATGAATAAATAACTAAATAAATAAATATAGGGAAAAGAATGGCAAAGGGCAGAGTTCATTTTGTCGACTGGACGAGAGTTTTCGCTCCTTTTATTCCGTGGAGTTTTCTTCGGGGTTTGTGTGTTTTAAACGTGTGTGAGTGAAACAAAAACACATCTCCAGGTCTGTTTGTGACGAGGAGACGACATCATCAGCATAAAAGCTCGGAAAATCGGCGTAATCTGGACCCTTTATTATCAAATTAAACATGAACCGCATCAAAAAACAAAACAAATGCAAAATGAATTCTACTTTTCTGTACAAAAATCTGACATTCAAAGACATTTACAGATTGTGGGATGATCAAAACGTGCATTACTTTTCGTCAGTGTCGCGCACCTATAATTTTAACAGAAGTTTATTTCAGATTTGAGAAGATAATTTTGTTTTGTTTGTGAAAATTCGCACCTTTGAGCAGGCGGGGCATCTGACCTAACGGAGCCCAGTCAGCCAATCAGAGCGCGGCTTCTGTGAGGAGAATTTAAAGGCTCCAAGAGGATGAATTATTCAAGGCACCGGGACAGAGACATTAACCCACATGGCTCTAAAACACTCTTCCTCCTCCTCCTCCCTCTCTTCTCCTCTCACTCTTTCTCTCGCTCTTTTATCCTGCTCTTCTCTCTCTTCCCTCTCACCCTCCTCCTTTCCTCTCTTTCTTCTGTCCCTTTCTTCTCGCTCTCTTCTCCTTTAATCTCTTTCTTTCCCTCTTCTCTATCACCCTCTCCTTTTCCTTTCCTCTGTCTCTCTCTCCTCTGTCCCTCTCATATCTCTCTCCTCTCACTCTTTCTCTCGCTCTTTTATCCTGCTCTTCTCTCTCTCTCTCTCCCCTTTCCTCTCTTTCTTCTTCCTCTCCTCCCTCTACTCCTGTCCCTCTCTTCTCTCTCCTCTCACTCTTTCTCTCACTCTTTTATCCTGCTCTTCTCTCTCTTCTCTCTCCCACTCCTCCTTTCCTCTCTTTCTTCTGTCCCTTTCTTCTCCCTCTCTTCTCCTTTAATCTTTTTCTCTCCCTCTTCTGTCCCTGTCTTATCTCTCTCCTCTCTCGCTCTTTTACCCTTCTCTTCTCTCTCCCCCTCCTCCTTTCCTCTCTTTCTTCTGTCCCTTTCTTCTCGCTCTCTTCTCCTTTAATCTCTTTCTCTACCTCTTCTGTCCCTCTCTTCCCTCTCCTCCTTTCCTCTTGTTCTTCTCTCTCTCCCTCTTCTCTATCGCCCTCTCCTTTTCCTTTCCTCTGTCTCTCTCTCTCTTCTGTCCCTCTCTTATCTCTCTCCTCTACCTCCTCCTCGCCTCTTTCTCTCACTCTCTCTCTCTCCAGTCCTCTGTCTCCTCTTCTTTCTCCCTCTTCCGTCCCTCTCTTCGCTCTCATTCTCCCCTCCGCTCTTTCTCTCCCTCTTCTGCTCCTCTCTTCTCTTTCTTTTGCTCTTCCCTCCCTTCTCTCTGTCTCCCTCTCCTCCTTCCCTCTCTTTTTTCTCTCCTTCTCCTATTTCTCTCCCTCTTCTGTCCCTCTCTTATCTCTCATTTTCTCCTCTCCCGCTCCTCTTTCTTTTCTGTCCCTCTCTTCTCCCTCACCCTCCCCTCTTTCTCTTCCTCTCCGAAAAGAAAAGAAAGAGGAAAGGAAGAGGGGGACACTCTTCCTTTCCTCTTTCTTTTCATTTTCTGTCCCTCTCTTCTCTCTCCCTCTCCTCCTTTCCTTGCTTTCTTCTCCCTCTCTCCTCTTTCTCTCCCTCTCCTCTGTCCCTCTCCTCCTCTCCTCTCTTTCCTCTCCTTCATTATTCGTCCCATTATTCTTCTTAATCTTTCCTTGAACCTCGGCCACAAACCGAAGCGCTTTTGTTTTTTATTTGTTTTTCTCCGGACGTCTCGGCTCCGGTGACGTCAGCCGAGTTCGTTCATTTGCCGCTGATTTGAGCCGACGTCTATATTTGGAAACTCAAGTGTTCGTTTCAGCCAAAGAGCCAATCAGGAGCGAGCTTGTTGACCGTGGTTCTTGTGATACTCGTGCAGTAAATGTCCAATAAAAAAATAAAACACTGGCAATAATCTCCCCAGGATTTCCCCAGATTATCCGACCCCGACAAAACACATGATTATTATTAAGTACAGTCCTGAAGAACCTGGACTCCACCAAAATGAGTGTTTTCCTGCGGCGGAACAAAGCAAAGTACAAGTACTGAAGCGCAGTACTTAAGTAAACCATTTCTGAGTTTATTTAAGGACATTTTTGAGTCACTGCTTTTATTTGTACCTTTTACTCCACTACATTTTGAACTAAACTGAAACTAAACATATTTTTATTATTGTTTGAGACCTGCTGAAAAAATGATCCTAGTTTGAGCTGAAGAAAAAAGTAATTCATTTTTTTTCTGTTGAACAAAATTCAACACAAATGTGCAACAAAGTCACTGCATTTGAAGCTTTATTAGATCAAAACAACTGCACGAAATACTTAAATACACAAAAACGGCATGAAATACTTTAATACACACAAAATGTATGAAATAAACAAGTGTGCGAATTACTTTAATACATATTTTAATACACAAAACTGTGCGAAATACTTTAATACACAAAAACTGCTCAAAATACTTTAATACACAAAAACTGCTCAAAATACTTTAATACACAAAAACTGATCAAAATACTTTAATACACAAAAACTGCTCAAAATACTTTAATACACAAAAACTGATCAAAATACTTTAATACACAAAAACTGCTCAAAAAACTTTAATACACAAAAACTGATCAAAATACTTTAATACACAAAAACTGCTCAAAATACTTTAATACACAAAAACTGATCAAAATACTTTAATACACAAAAACTGCTCAAAATACTTTAATACACAAAAACTGATCAAAATACTTTAATACACAAAAACTGCTCAAAAAACTGTGCAAAATACTTTGATACAGAGAAACGGTACGAAATACTTTAATACACAAAATCTATGCAAAATACTTTAATGTACAAACGTGTGCAAAGTACTTTAATATACAAAAACTGCATGAAATACTTTAATATACAAAAACTTTTTTCCTCTTTAAGTACATTTTTAAAGTGGCACTTTTATACTTTTATACTTCTTCTTTTACTGAAGGAGCAGTTTGGATGAACTGCGAAACGTTTTGTCCAGTTGGAAAATTTGCCGCACATTTTTTTCCTAGTGCCACTTTTACATGAGTACGTCTTGTTTTGGCGTCAGTACTTTTACTCCAGTACCAACATGGAGCAGTGTGAGTGTGAGTGAACATGCAGAGCAGAGCGTGGGTCAAACCGGATCAGGACCGGGCGCCTCTCGCCGCGTTGGCCGAGACAAACCGAAGCCGTGATGTGCGCAAACGGTCCCCTGGCATTTCATTTATCCTGAAAAACAAACACTGATCATAAAACGGTGGAAACGGCACAACATTCGTCCACATCGGGGTCGAGTTAAGAGGCTTTGCTGGCAATCGATCTTTCTCCAAACACGGAGCTGTCCAGCAGGGGCTTGGCGCGCCTCAGAACAGGACCGTCTCATTAGAGCACAACTCTGCAAAGGGGAGCGGAGGAAACGCTGTGAACGCTCCTCGGCTCGTGTTTGGCTTTGGCGTATTTGGAGTCGGATACAGGAACAACAATCTATTAATCACAGGGATCTCCAAGTAACTTTCAGCTGTCTTTTTCAGAACAGATTGTAAAGATCAAGAAAAGAGTGGGTGGAAGTGAGTTATTGTGGTTCTTGCTCTACTTTAAAGCTCCTATGTTACGCAAAATGGACTCCTGTGAGGGATAGTTTGGGTTTTTTGACATGAATCTGTACGTCGCCGTCAGCACCGACTCACCTCCCGACAGCGTCCGGTGAGACGAGTTCATCCCCGGTTTCGGTGCTGACGACAATAGTCCGGCAAAGTTGGCTGGAGTCATGGAAATAAAGCGTTTTTCTTCTCAAAACAATACGTGTTCAAAAGAGCGACACACGACACAACTACGAAAAAGTCTGACCGAATAATCGCTCGGTACTATTTTCTCTCCGGTCGTATCACTGCGCCGCCTCCTCCAGGTGAAGCTGCGCACGAATCCAACACTTTTTTTCAGGAGTTCGTCAGCGTTTATGTGCTCAGACCGATGACTGTCGCTAACGTGAGCGCTGCAGCCAAGTATATAAGTTTGTATAAGTTATATAAGAACACAGTTGTGCTCATAAGTTCACAGACCCTGACAGAATTTGATTGATTTCTTGTCCATCTTTAAGAGAATATGAATAACACAAAAACTTTTCTTTCACTCATGGTTGGTGTTTGGGTGAAGCCGTTTATGATCAAACTCCTGTGTTTCCTCTTTTTAAATCAGAATGAAACAGAAACTACACAAATGACCCAGTGACAGCTCAGAGTCTTTTGTGGTAGTTGTGGATGTGTTCTTTTCTCTGATGGTAAATCTGCTCATTCTTCTGGGCAAAAGGCTCCAGTTCCTGTAAATTCTTGGGCTCTTGTCTGAACTGCAGCTTGAATCTGCCCAGAGGCTCAGTGACACTGAGGTCAGAAGAGACGAACACTCCAGAACCTTCACTTTATTCTGCTGGAGCCACAGCTCCACTTTGTGTTTTGGATCATTGTCATGTTGAATATCCGAGTACGTCCCGTGTGCAGCTTCTGGACCAAGAAATCATCAGTTCTGCCAGAGGATGGAAACTTATGAGCACAACTGTATATATGAAAATGGTGCAGACTTGTGATTCTCCTGGAACAACAAAACTCCAGGTTCTTCAGCTCGTCCCTCTGTCCCTCCTGTTTCTCTCTCTGCTGTTCTGACTCCATCTGCTGAGTTTGGGCATCAGGATATTCGGGTTCATAAAGATCTCCCCTTGGCTCTGTGCTAAAGGCAGAGTCTTCATTGTCGGTGTCGTCGTCACACACGTCGTCGTGAACTTTCCGAACAGTAAACACAGTGAAACAGGCGCAGCTTCACCTGGAGGCAGCGCAAAATTGACCATTGTGAGCGTTTAGTCGTGTTGGATTGCTGTTACGTCATCAAAAACAGACCCGGTTTGTTCATGGATCTGTTAAAATAACGGGATAGGGCACATGTGTCAAACATGCGGCCCGGGGGCCAAATCCGGCCCTCCAAGACCTTTAATCTGGCCCTCGGCTGATTTTTCTATTAAAATACTTAAAATTTTCAGATTTTTCTGTTAATTTTCTGCACCGTTCAGCACAGCAGCGTCTCCGGCGTTTCTGTATGTTGCGACTCCCACCAGAGCAGCACAAATGAAGACTTTCCTCTTTCCAAACGCTCTTAAAGGACGATCGTTTTGACTGTCGACCGTGACCCTCATCAGCAAAATGTCAAAAAATGAGAAAAGCAGATGCTGAGTTCAGGATTTCCCAAGAAAAATAGTCTAATTCTTATTTGTTGACAGAGGTGAATGGGAAATCTGTGCTCAGTGTGTTTGGAACAAGTGGCGTTGCTCGAGGAATATAATCTTAAACACCACTACGAGACACGGAGAAAAATACAATAACTTGAAGAGAGAACTGAGTTTTCTGATCCGGCCCTTTTGGGATCCAAGTAGGCTGCATACGGCCCCCGGACCAAAATGAGTTTGACACCCCTGGGATAGGGTATTGCTGCTTGGAGCTGAGCCGCCGCTCACTGGAACTTCAGCGACAAACTTCCCCTGGGCTGAGAAAGGATTTTTCTGAATCACAAACTGCTCGTGTTCTGCTGACGGGACCTACAACCTTCAAAAATGTGGTGGTTAAAAACACTCTTTAATCGTTCTCTCCGGCTCCGCGCTGGCTTCTTCTTCTTAACTTTCTGAGCACGCTTTATTTTCGTGACTCCAGCCAACTTTGCCGGACACTTTCATCAGCACCGAAACCGGGGAAGAACTCGGCTCAGACGCTGTCGGGAGGTAAGTCAGTGTTGACGAGGAACATACAGATTCATGCCAAAAACCCCAAACTATCCCTTTAAGCCTTGTTATGATGTTTTTACCTTGTCAGAAACATCGCTGGAGTTGCGTTTTGTTTCACCCTTTATTAAGTCTGTCTGCATGCGAGTGGTTTTCCAAGTTAACAGCTCCTTTTACCTTTTGTTCAGTAGAGTTTGGCAATTCCACGGCTGAAAATTATCCAGATGATTCCGGTGAAGGTCTGTGGAGTTTAAAAACACAATGGCGCACCACATGACATCACAAAGCGGAAGTGTTTTCAGTTTTGAGAGACAAACTCCGCCTAAATCTGCAGGGTTTGTGTGTTAAACATGTGCAAATGAAACAAAACACAACTCCAGGTCTGATTGTGACAAGGAAACATTATAACATAGATCAGAAATAATATAAACCCTTTAAGAAATGATGCTTTTAAAGGAGCTGTATGCAAGATTTTGCTTTGAATATTCGTACACTTGACTTGTCCGTGTCCAAGGATACGAGCTACAAAGGTACACGTGTTCAAAGGAGACAGAGCTGTTACTGATGGCAAACGTAATGCTGATTTATTTCCCATTACAAAAACGTTGGGCCTGAAAGCAGAATGAGCCCCACATGGGTCTCTCGTTTGCGTTGCCAGTTTTAACGCTGAAGCCCTCTGCTCTGAACGGTCACTACCCCAACCCCAGCACGTGCAGACAATTATTAATCAGGGCCTCTTCCACGCTGCAGTACAACCGTTTTTTTTCAGATTCCACAACGTGATGATGCCGTAGTCTCGGACGGGGGCACAAAGCAGCTTTTCTGATATTGTACTTTGCCCTGAAATCTCCAAAAGGTAAATTCGTAAATGTTGAACCCGATTATTTCTGTAGGCTCTGTTCACGCCTACGTCACAAACCAGGAGGACGTTTGGAAACATGCGGCGATGACGACTTCCGACGACTGTGATCAAACCCACTGAAGTAAATGTGATCGTTGGTAAAATGAAGCCCGCGGACGTATGTGCTGTTTGGAATCATCTGGAATTTGGCGCCTCGTCTCTTCTTGAGTTGTGCGTCAGCGGAGAAATGATAAAAACTGAGGTACAGTTGGAACTGTTGATTCGCCGAACATAACGGAACGTTACAATGACATGGAGATGAAGAAAACCGGGACATTTTCTCATTTTTCCTACATTTTGTCAGACTTATTACCGCACACAGAGCCCGCTGGAAGGTGTAATCGTACCTTTCCAAACGTCTTCCTGGTTTGTGACGTAAACGTGAATAGTCACTGTAGTTCAGCGGTGTCAAACTCATTTTGGTCCGGGGGCCGTATGCAGCCTACTTTGATCCCAAAAGAGCCGGATCAGAAAACTCAGTTCTCTCTTCAAGTTATTGTATTTTTCTCCGTGTCTCGTAGTGGTGTTTAAGATTATTTTCCTCGAGCAACGCCACTTGTTCCAAACACACTGAGCACAGATTTCCCATTCACCTCTGTCAACAAATAACAATTAGACTATTTTTCTTGGGAAATCCTGAACTCAGCATCTGCTTTTCTCATTTTTTGACATTTTGCTGATGAGGGTCACGGTCGACAGTCAAAACGATCGTCCTTTAAGAGCGTTTGGAAAGAGGAAAGTCTTCATTTGTGCTGCTCTGGTGGGAGTCGCAACGTACAGAAACACCGGAGACGCTGCTGTGCTAAACGGTGCAGAAAATTAACAGAAAAATCTGAACATTTTAAGTATTTTAATAGAAAAATCAGCCGAGGGCCAGATTAAAGGTCTTGGAGGGCCGGATCTGGCCCCCGGGCCGCATGTTTGACACATGTGCTGTATTGCAACAAAAAAAAAACAACAACTGCACAATGCACTATAACAATATTCATTTTAGCTGTGCCCATCTGTATTCAAGGTCCTATATTACGCAAAATTGACCATTGTGAACATTACGTCGTGTTGGTTTGCTGTTACCTCGTTTTGTTCATGGATCTGTTAAAATAACTGGATAGGGTATTGCTGCTTGTAGCTAACAGAACCATAAATTGTTCTTTACCGTCTCCTCCGTGAAAGTCTGACTTCGCCCTCGAGCGGGAACTTTCTCCTCTTCAGCCTCGTCCCCTCTCGACTCTCAGCTTCAATAAAACGTCTCCATCACAAACTTTTGGGCTCAACATCCACACGAAGCGTCAGTCACGTGTTTTTCTTCCTCCTCGCTGTGTGTGGATGGAAATCTCCGAGCGGAACCACGTTTGAAAAGGAGAGAGAGCGGAGGGGGGAAAGTCCTGCTGTGGTTTTAGGGCCTGATGCAGATTTTTTTTTAATGACGGTGATGAAACTGATACCGCTGATACTTTTTGATACCGCGGGATCCAGTATTACCGCCCAACCCTAATGGGCGCTTTAAATAACATTAACTTATAGAACGCTGTGATGAACTCACCAATACTAAGAAAGAGTAAAACTTGTACGTGTCCTCTATTTGCAGGCACTTTCACCCCAGGTTCAGTTGTGTTTGTGCATTTTTAAAAGAGCTCAGACTCCATGCAGCTCCTTTAAAGTAACGTTTTGGGTTTTTTTGTCCATTCCCCTCTTCTCTCCACACTCTGCTAAAAACATATGTCATCTCTCGCTGACAGAGGAGCGGTGGAGCTCTTATAATCTTCTGCTGGATGAGTTGAGCAGGTACCCCACACCTGTCCAAACATCTGTCCAAACATCCTGGTACCTCGGCCTTGACTGATGTCCTCTGCTCCTCCTCAGACTCGCTCCGGAGCCTCGATTTATGCTCCAGTAACTCACAAGCTGCACGAAAAACAGGCAGAAGCTTTTTACTACTTCTGTACACGACATCTGAGAATTAGGTGTCATAAGTTCAGATTTAAAGCGGGAACCTGCGTAACTCTATGGAAGATTCAGTGTTTTTAACCCCTGAAGACCGAAGGACAATTTTAGTACATTTATCCTCACCTGGATTTTTTTCCCTTAATTTTGCTTTTAAAACCGCCCCTTTTACCCCTAATGAAGTGTTCTACCTCCTTTTGTTCAGTCCAACCTGTTATTTCACAATCTGCTGCTGTAGTTGTGTCATGAGGCTGTGAGAAAAGCTACAGGACCAGAAATAGAGATGAAAAAAAAATAAAATTTAATAAAATTCACACTCTTTTATACAAAACACACAGCAAACATGTAGAAACTTTTTGGACATAAAAATCCTTAATTTAGGGCCTTAGCTACAAAAATGCAAAATCTCAAGTCTGTAAGTAAATTAAAAATCTCCTTATTGCCCTAAAAACAAAAAAAGTGCAGTGGCTCCATGACTTTCCTGGTCCAGTCCTGGAAACAGCTCCTGTCAGGTCCAGGGCCAGAGCCACAGCACTTCTGCATTTCCAGGGTGGAAATTACATTTGGATTTGTTCATTTGGACTGAAATAAACCTTTAAATAAAAATAGAAAGAGATGCACAATTACACACACCAAGATGTGTCATTTTCCATGTGTGTGAGAATTAACTCCACTTAGAGCGACTTTTCCCTCGTTATAAACACACACAGTCAGAGGAGTCGACCATCTTGACTCACTTCACTCTTTGGCAAAGTTTGGCTCGATCAAAATGGACGGAGCGCATGAGTTTGGGGAAAACAAAGTTCCTATTGGACACTCGTTTTGCTCACGTCATCACACAGCGTGAGTGTGACGTAGGATAAAGCCGCAGAAATGTACGGAAACCTCTATGTCTGCACTTTCAGAGGGGAAAAGGAAGTTTCTGTCTTTTACCGTTAGAAAGTTCTGCGCGGTTATAGAAACATATTCCTCTGTATCGTCTACGATGCTGTAGGTCTTTGAGGGTTTAAGCGAATCTCCTGAATGTTAAACAGGAGATTTCTTGCATTATCCATTCACTCCACACTGTGCTGAGACAGACTAAAGGAAGCGAGTGGCTCCTCTGATCACCAGCGCTCACACACACACAACAATCTAACAAGGTGGGCAAAGTGTCTTGCCTGTGGACACAAAAACAGTAGCCCTGCTTCGTAAGATCTGGCATTGACAAAGTAGTAAAATATTAACCCTGCCAACACAGGATCTGATCTGTCCTCCAGCTCAGTTTTCATCGGGCAGAATATTATGTGTAGATCAGGGACGCACAATCTGTGTATCATTTGTTCATTAGTTTTTCAATATAAAACCAAAAATAAGAAAATGAAAAAACAACTCTTTCCATCATTATTTGTTTCCAAAACCAAAATGAAAATACGGATAACAATTTGTTTGCTCAGTTTTTGTGTAACGGTTGTTTCCTGTTTTCCGAACCAAACTCCTCGTCCTGATATCCAGTGGAGGGTCTGTGTATGAAGCCGTGTCAATAGCAGACCGCCGAGGACTAAACCAGGACTAAACCAGGACTAAACCAGGACTGAACCAGGACTAAACCAAGACTGAACAGGTCTAAACCAGGTCTAAACCAGGACTGAACCAGGACTGAACAGGTCTAAACCAGGTCTAAACCAAGACTGAACAGGTCTAAACCAAGACTGAACAGGTCTAAACCAGGTCTAAACCAGGACCAGGGGTGTTGTGGGCGTAGTACATGGGACTACGCCATCCTCCCTCTTCTCCCAACTTGAGATATAAAAAAAAACAAACATATAAAATAACCACATCTTAAATGTCAAACCGGAGCCTTTGGCAATGGTGAAAACAACCTGCATAGGTCATATAAACCAGGTCTAATCCAGGTCTAATCCAGGACCCGATCGCACTTTGCAGACACCCTGCTCCACGAACTCGGGTTCTCTCTCTTGTTCTCA
The DNA here is from genome assembly GCA_034769755.1 of Odontamblyopus lacepedii. NCBI lineage: Eukaryota > Metazoa > Chordata > Actinopteri > Gobiiformes > Gobiidae > Odontamblyopus > Odontamblyopus lacepedii. The sequence goes on along the minus strand of CM068358.1, from coordinate 3,097,101 downwards.
AGTCCAAGATTAGTCCTGGTTTAGACCTGGTTTAGACCTGTTTTAGACCTTGTTTAATCCTGCTTCAATTCTGGTTCAGTCCTGGTTTAGTCCTGGTTTAGACCTTATTTAATCCTGCTTCAATTCTGGTTCAGTCCTGGTTTAGTCCTGGTTTAGACCTAGTTTAGTCCCGCTTCAATTCTGGTTCAGTCCTGGTTTAGTCCTGGTTTAGACCTAGTTTATTCCTGCTTCAATTCTGGTTCAGTCCTGTTTAGTCCTGGTTCAGTGTCAGAATGGCGGCCTGTAACCGTGAGAATATCGCTTTAACCGATAAGTGGAACTCAAACCAGATCCAGATCATTTGTCAGTTTCGGTGTCGGTGCGTCTCGAGTCCAGCTGTTGACATCTTAAGCAGCCTGTCAGGACGCCCCACGCTCCACCGCACGGACCGCACTCTCATGTTGTACTTGGCTAAATGAGCAGCGAGAGGAGGAGATGTTCAAATGACGCAGAGATATCGGAAAAATAAGGACTCCACATAAACAGGCTCCTGCAGGCTCCCAAATGTCTGGATCCTTTGGCACTTCTGAGTCAGTGGTGATGAGTCTACGGAGAATCATTTGTCCTTCACGCTCCCGTCCAGGTCTTCACAAACAAGACGAAAATCAGACCGCAGAACATTAAAATAACATCGTATTTAGATTGTAAAAGGCGCATGTTACGCTATTTTCTGACCTGTTATAATGTGGTTTCCTCATCGCAAACAGACCTGGAGCTGTGTTCTGTTTCGTTCATGTTTAACGCACAAAACCTGCAGATTTAGGCTGTTTAGTTTCTCTCAAACAGAAAAAAACTCCACCTTGTGATTTCATAAGGTAAAATATCAAGTGCTCCATTACGCTTTTAAACTCCAAACCATGGATCTATAATAAAAACTGAATAAGGCATTTCCCTCTGTCCCGGTTCAAGACCAGGACGGAGGGAAGTTACCGCTCCAGGTACTGCAGCTCCCAGGAGCTTGTGCCCGGAAACAATTCTCCCATAGACCGTTTTTTTATTTTTATTTTGCATTTTTGGGAATTCAAACTGCCTGTGTTCAGCTGACAGGGCCATTGTGTGTTGTGGACAACGTGCACAATGGTCGGATTTTGTATGGATCCTTAACTATTTTCACAACATAAACTTTTCAAAATGTTTAAATCCTCAAAGTGCCTAAAAGTTAGCTGTAAGTAAGCGTAACCCTACTCTGAGCCCGCACTAACTCCGCTCTAGCAGCTCTCGCTCTGATTGCCCCAAACGCTCCACGCCGTGCACCTTAAAGATGTTACATGGCTGGGATGAGCTCGCCTGTACTGAGGAAGTAAATGCAGAAGAGAAAATTAGTTTTGGGCCCAAGCGCCAATGAGCGCAGGCCATTGAAAACAATACGACGCCATCTTGGGTTCACCTTCCAGATTTTATTATCGTTCTGTGCTCCATACACCTTTGCTAGAATCATTTGGATGATTTCAGCCCTGGAAATTGCTGACCTCTACTCAACAAAAGGTAAAATGTAGCTGTTAATGTAAAAGTGACCACTACGGGGGTTCTCAAACATGCGTGAATGAAACATGGTGTAGTGTTCGGCTGACAGGGCATCAACGACTTTCACAAAGGTTGGATATTGTAGGGATTCGTTTCTTTTTTCACAACATAAACTTTTCAAAATTTTTAAATCCTCAAAGCTCCTAAAAGTTAGTTTTGTAAGAGTTAGCCTAGCCTCGCTCTAGCATCTCTCGCTCTGATTGGGCCAAACGAGCCATTCAGGAAGTAAATGCATTTTTGGGCCCATGTTTTATTTCATTTTATTTATTTATTCAGTCGAGAACAGCTTTGCAATGATGCCTTGGCCAAGAGGAAGTACAAAACGGCACGATCAGAACACACTCGCGCATCAATCGTAACCTGAAACAGTGGATAGAAACACGAGACAGCGAAACATTTGCAGATTAAAGATGTAATGTGACGCCCTCTCGGGTTCACCTTCCAGATTTATACACGTTTGCTCGAATCGTTTGGATAATTTCAGCCTTAGAATTGCCAACTTCTATTCAAGAAAAGGTCAAACTTGGAACAGCTTCGGAGACGTAGACAGCCCGATAATAAAAGATTACTCACACGACGCAGGAGTGAAGGACGGCGTACAGCTCACCAGAGTGGATTTTTTAATATTTCTACTTCGCATACCGACACGTGGTGCACTTTTTACAGACCGCAGGCCCGTATTTAATCTATATCTCACTCACCCCGATGTGCAGCCACTTAAATGCATGTGGCCACAAATGTACTCATGAATGAATCATTAAGAGGAGCCACGTCTGGAGCTTCTTCACGTCTTCGGCCGTCTCCTTCCCATCGGCCAGGCTCACATCCAGGTCAGGGCAGAGGAACGGGGAATATTTGATTACGGGATGGGGGATGGGGGATGGGAGTGTACGGGGTTAAAACACAGATGCTGCTTTGGGTGAGAGACAACCTGGAGAAAAACATCTGGAGCCTTGAAAAATCCATATCTGAAAATTACATTATGCAAAAGAAGTCTGCCTTTTATTACCGGCGTTGCATTATGCTCCATTTGCAAAAATATAGAAAGGTTGTGGTAAAAGCTTCTTTATGTAGAAAAATAACAAAGCGCTAACTTAATTTACTGTTTGCGATGGTCTGGAATTTAATGTTGTATTTTTAGACGGAGGACTGAGGCGTGTACATAACTCTATAAGAGATTCACTAAAAGCTCTGTACTTTCTTAGACAGATGGTATAAGCAGCTCTTGAGGTAAAAAGAAGTCCGCTTTGTACCATCTGCATCTAATTATCAGACAGTAAAACGCTTTCTAATCAGGAAGTGGACGCTAACACGCTAGTTGCTGTTAGCATTAGGACTGGGCGGTAACCGAATTTTAATGCCGTTAAACCTTCTCTGCATTTTACTGTGACTAATTATGAATTATTTTGCAGCTGCACCTAAACCGTTCAGAAACAGAGTCGCGGCTTTGTATTTGAAGATGAGGCACAAGTTCTGCTCAAACCAAACTTTGCAGCGCGTTCGATCGCATCAGCGTCCGTGCGCAAGCTGTTTTTTTTTTTTTTTAGAGTTTATAGTTTATGCAAATTAGCCATGCAGTTTTAAGTTTTGTTTCTGTAAAACGTAAACAAAAGTGCGTAAAGCTGCATTAAACACATTATTACTCAGAGTCTAGAATGAGCGGAGCAGTGGAAATGTAGAGCGGTGGAGACGACCAGTCACAGCCTTTATTGTCTGCGTCGCTTTCCCTCACTGTCTGTGTCATTTTGACGCGTAGTTGGAAAGTTTCGGAGCTGCACGTCAGTGGATGTGGATGCTGAGTGTAGGGAGTGCATGTCAAATAAGTTTTGATGCAGATCCATAAATCGGGCTTTACCGTCTCCTCCGTGAAAGTCTGACTTCGCCCTCGGGAACTTTCTCCTCTTCAGCCTCGTCCCCTCTCGACTCTCGGCTTCAATAAAACGTCTCCATCACAAACTTTTGGGCTCAGCGTCGCACACGAAGCGTCAGTCAGGTTTTTTTCTTCTTCCTGCTGCGTGTGGATGGAAATCTCCGAGCGGAACCACGTTTGAAGAGGAGAGAGAGCGGAGGGAGGAAGTCCTGCTGTGTCTGAAGTGACTGTGGTGGATCTGGCCTGACGCAGGGTCGAAGCTCCAGAGACATTTGTGTCTCTCCCCTGAAGCCAAAATGCTCCTGATATTATATTAGGTCCTTATGCGCTGCAGATTTTTTAATAACTGTAATGAAACTGATACCGTTGTTACTTTTTGATACGTCAGTATAACGTATTACCGCCCAACCCTAGGTACAGTGGTGAATAATTAGGTGTGATAAGGGCTGAATAATTTTGGAAACGTTTGCAAACTATTTAAAAAATAGCTCTGTTTTAACATGTTTAAAGACAGGAAAAATCAAGTACAGCACCTTTAAATATTACGTTCTCTTTATTATACAAGGATTTCCTTTATTAATCTTGGCTAGAAGTCGTAACTGACACCCTTAAAATCTCGATAGTAAAAAATTATTTCAGTTTAGCCTTGGCTGGCAGAAAAGGCCTGGTGATAACAGAGATATTAAAGGTCATATATTACACAAAATGGGCTCTTGTGAGCTTTAAGTTATGTTATAATGATGTTACCTCATCACAAACATATCTGGAGTTGTGTTTTGTTTCATCCACATGTTTGGTTAATCCTTTATTATTAGTCTGTCTACATCTCTAAAATGCTCAATTCCACCTCGTGGTGTCATGTAGTGATGCTTTTCAAGTTAACAGCCACCTCTTACTTTTTGCTTTTTATATATAACTTTATTTACAGACTCAGGGTCCAAATTAGGGTTGGGTGGTAATACAGTGTCCCGCGGTATCAAAAAGTAGCCAGGGTATCAGTTTCATCACCGTCATTAAAAAAAAATCTGCAAAAAATATTTGCATTAGGACCTAAACCCACAGCAGGACTTCCTCCCTCCGCTCTCTCTCCTCTTCAAACGTGGTTCTGCTCGGAGATTTCCATCCACACACAGCAGGAAGAAGAAAAAAACCTGACTGACGCTTCGTGTGTGACGCTGAGCCCAAAAGTTTGTGATGGAGACGTTTTATTGAAGCCGAGAGTCGAGAGGGGACGAGGCTGAAGAGGAGAAAGTTCCCGAGGGCGAAGTCAGACTTTCACGGAGGAGACGGTAAAGCCCAATTTATGGTTCTGCATCAAAACGCACCTCCGAAACTTTCTAACGACGCCTCAAAACGACGCAGACATAAGGGCTGTGATTGGTCCTCTCCTCCGCTCTACATTTCCTCCTCATTCTAGACTTTGAGGAATAATGTGTTTAATGCAGCTTTGGCACATTTGTTTATGTTTTACAGAAACAAAACTTCAAAACCTCATGGCTCATTTGCATACAGTATAAGCGCTGATAAATACAGCTCGTGCGCTGATGCCGATGTGATAACGAACTGCAAAGTTTGGTTTGATCAGAACTTGTGCCTCATCTTCAAATATAAAGCTGCGACTCTGTTTCTGAAGGGTTTAGGTGCAGCTACAGAATAATTCATAATTAGTCACAGTAAAACCGTAAACCCCGGGAAAATGTTGAGACGGTTTAACGGGATCAAAATTTGGATACCGCCCACCACCCTAGTCCAAATTGTAATATTACATTCATATATAAACCCAGCACACACATTCATCTTTGCTTTACTGTAATTAACTTTTGTTTAGCAGAGATCGTCAATTCCAGGTCTGAAATAATCCAGATGATTCTAGTGAAGGTGTATGGAGTTTGAAAACACAATGACGCACTTCCTGTATTACGGCATGACATCACAAGGTGGAATAGAGTGTTTTCTGTCTGAGAATACGGGCCCCTAAACCATAAACCAGGGGGAAAACACATCTGTATTCGAACATTTAACTAGCAAATTTAACGATGGTAATTGCACCTGTCCCCCACCTCAATTCTAAAATACTTTGAATATTGTAACACCAAAACAACTACAAGCTAATGACGCTAACACTAATTAATAATAATAGTAATATTGATTTAAAAGTGCTGCCATCTAACCCATACACTAAACGTAGCACTTCACTGAATGTCGAGTACAAGTTGTAAATAAAGTAGCATTATTAATGTTTGCTCCGAAAATATTTGATTAAAAAGGCAAAATGTGTAATGCGTAATTATTAGCAATGAATGTAGCTTCCAAATATATAGATATAGATTGATGTGTGTGTGAGTGGTGCGTTTTATAGTAATTTATTAGCTGAAAAATAAGCTTGAATTGTAGAGGAACCTATTTTTGTTTTCACTTTTTCTACATTGTTTCATGTTTTTTAACAATTATGATTTTAACAACTGTGTTTTAGTTTTGTTTTTGTCATTTCTTTTGAATTATTGGTAATTTTTCTTGTTTGTTCTTGTGTTTTTGCCAGCATACCTCAGTTTGTGTTTTGTTCTCGAATACAACCTTCAATACAAGACAGCTCCTACAGTTCCAGAAAAATAAATATTTAACCATATAGTTTTGAGAAATTTGCATTTATTTTAGGGCTATAGAAATAGTAAAGCGTAAAACAGAATGAAGTGTATATTTTCTTCTATCAAATAGTATAATAAAAAATAAAAAGAGAATGGGTCCCAGCGCTGACCCCTGAGGAACCCCATTATACAAATCATCATGAGAATTGCGTGTGTTATTTTATTTTTGTTTTATTTTTGGCCTTTGTTGAAAAAAATACAATTAGGCAAGCATGTATGAAATGCACATAATTGCTGGTCTAGAAATGAATGCCTTTTATTATTAAATAACTAAAGAGATCCCAGCGCTGACCCCTGAGGAACCCCATTACAAATCATCATGAGAATTTGATGTTTTATTTTATTTTATTTTATTCATATTTTTGGTATTTGTTGAAAAAAAAAGGTCTGGAAATATCTTCTATAAAATGACTAAAAAGAGAATGGGTCCCAGCGCTGACCCCTGAGGAACCCCATTACAAATCATCATGAGAATTGCGTGTTTTATTTTATTCATACTTTTGGTATTTGTTGAAAAAAAGATACAATTAGGAAAACACATGAAATGCTACAAATGCAACAAAAAATGCTACAAATGCTTATCTTCCATCCATCCATCCATCTTCTCCCGCTTAATCCGGCTGGGTCGCGGGGGCAGCGTGCTGCCCAATACTCATAGCACCTGACCCCCCCTATGAACCCCTCTGCAGGTGGTGAGCCCACAGGAGGTATCTGCTTATCTTCTATTATTAAATAACTAAAGGCACTGACCCCTGGGGGTTTCCATTATAAACCATCATGTGAACTGGGTGTTTTTTCATATTTTTGGTATTTGTGGAAAAAGAAAAACAAGAGAAAATAGAAAAATATGTATGAAATGCTACAAAAATGCTGGTCTAGAAATGCATAACTTCTAATATATAACTAAAAAGAGAGAATGGGTCCCAGCGCTGACCCCTGAGGATTTCCACTATAAACCATATTATAAACTACCGTTATAATCATGTGAACTGGGTGTTTTTACAAATTTTTGGTCTTTGTGGAAAAAGAGAAACAAGAAAACTGAGGAAAAACCTGTATAAAATGCTACAAAAATGGTTAAAAAAAACAAAATGTCGTCAATAGACAATTTGTTTTGTCATTTCTTCGGTGGTAAACAATATAACATCTAAACAGTTCCATCATTTCCAATTAAGAGTTTTTGTTCCATTACGAGCTACTTTCTTATATTTTGACCCACTGAATGTACACGCTACGCTTTGATGAAAATATACACTACACCCTCTCACTCAGTGTTCTTTATTTTTACTCCTTTCTGCATTTTGGATCCGCACAGAAAACATCAAATATATGAAGAAAGATATATGGAAATGTATGTAGTAAAGAAAAAAAGTTAAATAACTACTTAATATTTTTCGACAAAGCAAAAGGTGAGTATTGAGGATTTGTATTCAAGAGTTATTTACGTTTTTTTTACCTTTGAAATATGCAGTTTAGCTCAGTTCTTTCATCCCATTGCTTGTATTTTATGACTTAAAAACAAAAAGGTTGTTCTGTATAGTCTGCATTGGAACTGCACTATGTTCCGGAAGAATTTTTTTCCCCTTGTGTTTGCTCCTTTGGTTTCAATAAAAGCAGTGGTGTATTGCAGCCTCTGGAGTGTGATGTTTCTTTGTCAGTGCTTCGGTGGAGCCCGTCTTCTCTGTATTCGGAGCCTTACCTTATTTGTCGCGGCTAAAAATGTCTGACGCAGTGAACGAACATATCCGAGGCCCTTTGAAATCAATGCTTTTTTTCAAATCCGCCTTTTTCCGCTCAATATTTCCTTCCCGCGCTCCTTTGTGCTCGTGACCCCTTTTTGCCGGACTTGTTATTCGCGTCGCAACACAAAAAGGTCCCCGGTTCGATTCCTGGATGGTTTTGTTTTGGCTGTGTCCGTGTGTGTTTGCGCGTTCTGCCTGTGTCCGCCAGAAAAAAACAATATTTAAAAGCTCTGATCACAATTTCAGGTTTATTACAATGCAGCTCAGTCACTTTCTTTCAATATTTTCCGCGGGTGTGGTGCTAGCTATAGGCACTGCTTTGTTAGACCATAAATATGAGGTTTTGAGTCTTTGTTTTAACACAGTGTGACCATAAAGAATTGATTTAGCTGGAACAAGTCGACAAATCGCAGCTTTTCATTTACTTACACTGACCTATTTGTTGAAAACTCCTAAAAAAGACCATGAGATCACATCATAATTACATTTTTTATTTTTTTAACGTGTCACCCAGGCCTAGTTTTCCCCATTAATCTAAAACATTGGTCTCCAACGGGTATCAGGAGCTACCAGCAGCTCTCCACCCTCTTTAAAGTAGCTCGTCAAGGGATTTCTGATTTATATGTATTGGTTTAAAGAGCAAAAATTGTATTCATTACCATTCTAAATGTGTAATTTTGATCCTTTGTGTTCTAATAAATGGATAATGGTTTATAGTTTATAGGTGTCTAACCGTACCTAATCTAAGGTCCCGTCCACACTCGTACGTATTCGAGCCGTTTTCATTGCGGATGCAGAGTTCGTCCACACTAATCCGATGGAAAACGGCTCCGGAGACGGAACGATCTGGATTCAGCTGAGCACAGATCTGATCCGGTGTCGTTTGGACGCCTGAAAACGCCGATACGCTGACGTAGGAGCTCTCGCTGCCGTCCTTATTGGACCACATCACTGTGACCTGCTCCTTCCTGATTCGCTGGGTTCATGACATCGGGCATGTGACGCTATTGCGGGAAACAGTTTAAACAAACCCGAGACAAATGCGAAACAGCGTCGGTCCACGAAAAGACCGTTTTCACGTTTGCATCTTCCTCGGCTCGAAATCAGAGGCTGTAACTTCAGACACGTTGCTCCACTTCCTTGTTTTTACCACCCACGTGGTGTCGCGACATCGTGACTTCAGCCGAGTCATGTGACTAGTGTTTCAGGCGATCGTGTCTGGACGCAAATCGTTTGCAATACGGTGATTCGTTTCAGTGTAAATGTCGTCTAAGACTTGCCGTCAGTCTTTATATTTACTAAATTTCTTGCAAACACAAAAATGAGTAGCTTGCCGGCATTATTGTTTGGTAAAAGTAGTTCACCAGAGGAAAAATACTGGAAACCCCTGACCTAAAACATGTCGGCTGATTGACTCGGCCCATAACAAGATGGTTTTGGGATCAACTTCTGGGCACTACTTCAACCCAAATACATGCACAGTCGTTAACATCCTCCTTGTTCATCCTCCAAGAATTGTACTTATTTAGTTCACTTGAATAGGGCCAGATAAAAACACTGAGTAGCTGTAGCAGAGCAGCAATATCGTGCTGATAGTGAGAGCAGCTTTTGCCCTTAGAAGGGCTTTTAGTGGAACGACAATCAAACAAGAACGAGCATAACACCAGAGACAGACACATATTAGAAATGCATCCACCCCTAACCATTCTGACCGATTTTTCCTAAAACGTCTCACTAAAAGGTTTCTAAAGACTCGGGAGTTTTGGCCGCTGCTTCTGATATAAACTCATTTGAACTGGGGACAAGCTCTGCAAAGAGGAAAGTCAGATTTCCAATTCTGGGGCTAATTTGGAAACTTTTGGGGGCTAAATTTAAGAATAGGTTTAGCTGGTGTCCCTGGGGAGGATCTGATGGACAGCAGATTGAACTTTTATTGGGTCTTGACAATTCCCAGGTCAAAGCTGAAGCAGATCTGAGATTTAGGGACGTGTAAATAGCTAAAAAAAAAGAAAAAAAAAAGTCCAAGTGGAAAAATAAAACGTTTGTGAACTTTTTAGGTTATTTTTTATTTGTGGGTTCGGAGTACAGACTGATCCAGAGTCTCTTCAGACTGAGCTGGGCGATTATAAAAAAACCCGATTCTCGATTCACGATTCACTTCGATCCGACCGAGAATCCAAAACTTTCACCTTGTTGTGAAAACCTCTTTTCTTCACCGAATAAATTGGAAGCATTTCATATGGGACACAGTAGGGATGGGCTTTTGATTAAATTTTCTTAATCGATCGACTGGGAGAATTAACGATCAATTATCAATTATCATTAACGTTTTTATATTAAAATTGTCATTATCACTATTATTACTATTACTAATCTGCATAAATAAACTCAACTTTACAACATATAAACCATCACCACTCCAGAGCCTCATCAGTGTGAGATCAGAATGTGTTTAATGCAGCTTTAAACATTTGTTTACGTTTTACAGACACAAAACGTGAAACCACATGGCTCATTTGCATAAACTGTAAATGCTGAAAAAAGCAGCTCTTTACTTGTGCTGCTGCTTCAGTTTCTGTCGGACTAAAGGACTCGACTCAGTGGAATATGAGCGTTCTCCCTGTGACAGATTTGTTTGTGCTTGTGCTGTTCTTGGGGGGAAAGTGAGAGACGCACTACAGGAAGTGACTACGTAAAGACTACAGGAAGTCTTGGCGAATGCTAAATGCACGCGGCGTATAAAAAAAATCTTAAATATCGATTTTTAAAAATTTTAAATCGATTTTTTGCCCAGGCCTATCAGAATGGTCGATTTGATTTGAAAATAAGTGGATTACAGATTCCCATTTATGCTTTACATGTCCATGAAATTGAGAGTTCCCTTTAATCAAGTGGACAAACTGAAATTTATAAAGAAAAAGTACGAGAGCCCACACACGGGGCCTCTTAAACATGAGTCCTTCGCTCGCTCAGGATCGGTCGATGGGTCCAACTGCTCCTGACGGCCCTGGAGGATGGGTCGAGTGCTTAAACTTCAAGAAAATAAATGTTTCTTGATTGTTTGTGTTAGATAAATTCTTAGGGTAGTTACAAGGCTCACGGAAAGGTCTGCGAACGCAAGATTATTACCACAGATGTGATTTTCTGCGGAATCTACCTGAACCTGGGCCGTAAAAATCGCAAGTTCTAAGTTTGCGCGAGGAAATAAGTGAAGAATGACAAACAGTTTTTTTCACTTTTTACTGCAGTTTCTTGCGTTTCCGTTCCCTCTCCTCTCCCGGACCACCCCGGCGCTTCACTTCAGAAAGCCGTGTCATACGAGGAGCCGAATGTGGGCTGCGGATTATAAATAGCGAAAATTCAAAAAGCCGAATCCACAACCACAGCGGCGGAGGAGGAAGAGGAGGACGAGGATGCGCAGAGGTGAAAGAGAGTGACGACAGAAAGGCGCTGGTGTAAAAAAGATGGAAGCCAAGATCTATTTTTACACGAGAGACGAGGAGCCAGAGCCGTGCAGTGTGGGGGCAAGATGAGCAGAGGTGGCTTATGGGAAATGCTGTTTTTGAGGGAAATAACCAAACAGAAAATCACAATCTTGTCCGTATGGAGAGGGCGCTTTTTCATTTAAAAATCAATAGTGGTAAAATTCAGTTTGTACACAGACTTTTGAGAGGACTTTTTGAACTCTAAACTCGTCTAATCTTAAAGCAGAACCCATTTCAGTAATTATATGTGCACAAAAAAGTTTCAAATAAGCTGCTGCTGGAGGTGTTTTCACAAATGTACCCGTGTTAATTCCTATCAGTATTTGCATAACTATTTGTACTTGAATTTGTGGTCAGTATCAATATATCGATAAGATAATTCTGATACTTAATTGTGTCCTTCTCAGGCAAATTCATTTTTATTTTTTATTATTGCCACAGACAGTCTGATACACACTCTGTAGAGATGTTATTTTCTCATGTGTAACCTGGGCGTAGCTCTTCATGCCGTTCTTCATGTCATTTGTGGATTTCCTCAGCAGATGAATACGTTACATTACTTTACATTACATTACTTTACACTTTATTACTTTACTTTACATGACATTATATTACTTTAACCAGGACTAATCCAGGGTAGAATCAGGACCGAACCAGGACTAAACCAGGACTGTACCAGGTCTAAACCAGGACTAAATCAAGACTAACTCAGGAAAACATGCATAATCCATGGTAGAATCAGGACTGAACCAGGACTAAATCAGGACTAAACCAGGACCACGTCAGGAAAACATGACAATGCAGAACTAATCCATGATAGGATCAGAACTAAATCAGGATTAAACCAGGACTAAACTAGGACTGAACCAGGATTGTATCAGGTCTAAACCAGGACTAAATCATGACTAAACCAGGGCCAAACTAGGACTAAACCAGGACTGTACCAAGTATAAACCAGGACTAAACCAGGACTAACTCAGGAATATATGACATGCATAACTAATACATGGTAGGATCAGGACTGAACCAGGACTAAACCAGGACGAAATTAGGACTAAACCAGGACTAACTCAGGAAAACATGGCAATGCAGAACTAATCCATGGTAGAACCAGGACTAAACCAGGACTGTACCAGGTCTAAACCTGCATTACATTACTTTACTTTATTTTACATGACGTTACTTTACATGACTTCACATGTTACTTTCCTGGTATAAGCTCCTCACTCCTGAGCCTGTGCACAGATTTAAAGTGTGTGACCGTTTCTGCAGCTTCTCTCCTTTGTAATCACACCTCCACTTTCCCTCTCTTATTGTTTCTCTCCCTCTCCCCGAGTCCCTTCTCTTTCTTTTTTACACTCCAGCGCTCTTTCTTCTCTCTCTAACCATCTCTTCTCTCTTCAACACGCTCTCTCTCTCCCTCCTTACTCTCTCTTTCTCTTATCTCTATCTTCCTCCCCTCTCTCTCTTTCTCTTCCTCTCCGCCTCCTCTCTTTCCTTGTTTGTCTCTTGTTTGTGTCAGTCCTCTGTCCTCCCTCCGTCCTCTCCTCTTCCTGCGATCGATGGATGATTTCCTGTGTGCATCTGGGCGACACAGTTTAGAGACCGCGGGGCTCATGTTACCTCTCCTCTCTCTCTCTCTCTATCAGTGCCTCTTTGTTTTCTGCACTCTCCCTCTCTCCCTCCCTTCCTTACCTCCTTTCCTCTTTCCCCCTCGCTCCCTCCTTCCTCTCTCCTCTCGTGTTCACGTATATAGATGTGCAGTGTGTGGTCGGACACATGGAGCGGGTTTCTCTCTCTCTCAGTGGTTAAAGCCGTCGTCTCCCAGCTCGAAGGTCAGAGGTTCGATTCCCGCTTGGACCAAGTTTTGTTGTTGTGTCGTCAGGCAAGTCACTTCCACAGCGTTTTACGTGGAAGTGAAGAACTTGCCCCCATCACTACACGAGTTTGTTGCCTTGACATTAGGGCCCGATATGGATTTTGTTGCGGTCAATATGGTACTGATAAAACAGGAGTTGGAGCTTCCGATATATTTATGACGTAAAAATTCACTGTAAATCTTCAGTTGTTTATAAAACTTCGGTTTGGCTCTATTGGATTTTCAGTCAGGTTTATTTAGGCGACATTTCTTGTTCTTCTGCCTCTTTACGTCATATTTAAAGAGTCGGTCGGTCTAATGGTGTTTTTGTACGATATTCTAACCAGTAAAGAAAGTTCTGTAAGTAAACTACCGCTGTTAGCCTTTAGCGGTAAATACGTGTGCGCCGCGGTAATTAATGATCTGCTAAATGCGGATGATTCACACCTCTGTTCACAGCTCATTTCCATATCAGTGTGTGTCCAGTAACATATATACGGCCACTATAGTCACTTTACAGTCGCTAACAGAAGAGAAAACAGCCTGTTTATGTGTGCGAGCTACAGCAGCTAATCGCTAACCAATGAGAAAGAACCAAAACGAGCTTCAAAACCGACACATTTCAACACTCAGATCAGCACTAAGAACTGTCCTTTTAGTCCAGACTCACACTGAGAGTCTGTAAAAATAAAATAACCTCAGTGTTGTGCAGGTGGATCTGTGGCTGTGGGTGTAAACAAACGCACATGGTGATGCGTTCAGGTGCGGGACGGACACAGACAAATGACTCCTCCTTGACACTGATGCGGAGCCACATATTTGGACATTTATCTGTCTGTAATTTGGATTAAATGGGCAGAATATAGAGTCTAAGCTTATCACGAGGTAAAACATGTCCACGTCGAATATCGGCCCAGATCGGCAAGAGTTTGGTTAGTTCGTCTCCTGGTTTTTCTCGCTCCGTTTAAATTTGAGTCCAGCGATCTGAGAGTCCTGCACCTGTAGAAGCGAGAACAGGTCGTCTTATCTGCACTGCCCTCTTGATTCCTCTGTCCCCAAATCCTCCGTGACCTTTGACCTCCGCCGGTGCTGCTGAAAGCCCCGATCTCCCACCGCGTTAACCTTTCGGCCCGTTAACCCGCCTCCTGGTCGCTCTGCAGGGGGGTGGACAGCTCCGGAGGTCCTGAAGTCGCTCCTGAATGTGGTCACAGAAGTGGAGTCTGTGGTCAGGTTTAACGCTGTTTTTATGAGGTTAAGGGAAAAGTGAGAGCAAAAATCAGGACTAAAACGGAACTAAACCAGGTCTGAATCAGGACTAAATCTGGACTAAACTAGAACTAAACCAGGTCTGAATCAGGACTACACTGAATTATTTGTAAACCTGGACGGAACCAGGACTCAGACAGGACTAACTCAGGAAAACATGACAATGCAGAAGTAATCAGGACTGAACCAGGACTGAACCAGGACTGAACCAGGACTAAACCAGGACTGAACCAGGACTGAACCAGGACTAAACTAGAACTAAACCAGGACTGAACCAGGACTGAACCAGGACTGAACCAGGACTAAACCAGGACTAAACCAGGACTGAACCAGGACTAAACTAGAACTAAACCAGGATGATACCAGGTCTAAACCAGGACTAAACTAGGACTAAACCAGGACTGAACCAGGACTAAATCAGGACTAAACTAGAACTAAACCAGGATGATACCAGGTCTAAACCAGGACTAAACTAGGACTAAACCAGGACTGAACCAGGACTAAATCTGGACTAAACTAGAACTAAACCAGGACTGAACCAGGATTAAATCTGGACTAAACTAGAACTAAACCAGGACCGAACCAGGTCTAAATCAGGACTAAACTAGAACTAAACCAGGACTAAATCAGGACTAAACCAGGACTAGACCCAGACTAGACAAGGACTAAACCAGAACTAAACCAGGACTGAACCAGGACTGCACCAGGTTTAAACCAGAACTAAACCTGGACTGAACCTGGACTAAATCAGAGTTAAACCAGGACCAAACCAGGACTAAACTAGGACTGTACCAGGACTAAATCAGGACCAAACCAGGACTAAACCAGGACCAAACCCAGACTAAACTAGGACCAAACCAAGACTAAACCAGGACTAAACCAGAACTAAACCAGGTCTAAACCAGGACTAACTCAGGGAAGCATGACAGTGCAGAACTAATCCATGTTAGGACCAAAATTAAACCAAGATTTAAACCCAAATCTGTATAATGACCAAACTGCCCCAGTGTACAAACTGTGTATATCAGACATGTCCAAATCATGGCCCGGGGACCAGATGCGGCCCTTAGACCCGTTTTTCTGGGCCCTCGGACTGTCAGGTGACTCGGCCTAAACAGTTTCCTCATCACAAACAGACCTGGAGTCGTGTTTTGTTTCATTCACACACGTTTAACACACAAACCTGCAGATTTACACCGTGTTCTTCTCTCAGAAGTAAAACACTCTGTTCCACCTTGTGATGTCATGTTGTAGAAGTGCTCCACTGTGTTTTTAAACTCCACACACCTTCACTGCAGTGATTTGGATGCTTTCAGACCTGTATTTGCAGTACTTTTTACTTGGACTAAACCAGTTCTAGAGCAGTACTAAAGCAGGTTTTTAACTTTGTCCTCGTGTGGTTCTGGCTTAGTCCTGGTTCAGTCCTTCATGAAGTCCGGGTTTAGTCCAGGTTTAGCTCTGGCATTTTCTGACATTTACCAGCAACGGCAGCGCCTAATACTTTATTTATAAGCCGAAAAGTTACACAGTGCACTTTTAAAACAACAAACGTCCTCATTTGAACCTTACCCAAAGTCAAATACATTTTCTAATTAATCCCTGGCGGAGCTGTAATAAACCGGCCTCAGTTCGCCTTCGGTTTCTGTACGTCGCTCCTGATGCGATTCCCAGAGCAGCTTTCGGATCTGGAAAAACTGAGTCTGACCCGCGTCCCTCCTCCGTGAAACCCTCTGACGTCGGAGCGAAGTGGAAACGCAGAAGTGCCACCTCCAGGTCTGCCCGCGGAGCCTGGAGGACGGACGGGGAGCTGCTCATGTTCTGGCTTGTTCTGAGGTCGTGGTTTTCAGATTGGAGATGATTTCAGAACATGTTTGTGGTAGTTTTAAAACCGCAACGACCGGGATTTAGTTCTGGAGGAAATCACACGGCCTAAATACCGAAGCTTTTTTTACATTTAAAGCCGCAGTGTTTAACTTTTTAGGCAATAAACGCAGTAGAAAGTGTTTTCTGCAGGGAAAATCTATGAACAAACATGAGTCTGATCAGGACTGAACCAGGACTAAACCAGGACTGAACCAGGACTAAACCAGGACTAAACCAGGACTGAACCAGGACTGAACCAGGACTAAACCAGGACTGAACCAGGACTGAACCAGGACTGAACCAGGACTGAACCAGGACTAAACCAGGACTGAACCAGGACTAAACCAGGACTAAACCAGGACTGAACCAGGTCTAAACCAGGACTAAACCAGGACTGAACCAGGACTAAACCAGGACTGAACCAGGACTAAACCAGGACTGAACCAGGACTGAACCAGGACTAAAGTAGGACTAAACCAGGACTGAACCAGGACTAAAGTAGGACTAAAGTAGGACTAAACCAGGACTAAACCAGGACTAAAGTAGGACTAAACCAGGACTAAACCAGGACTGAACCAGGTCTAAACCAGGACTAAACTAGGACTAAACTAGGACTAAACCAGCACTGTACCAGGTCTAAACCAGGACTAGACTTGGACTAAACCAGGACTGAACCAGGACTAAACCAGGACTAAAACAGGACTGAACCAGGACTAAACTAGGACTAAACCAGGACGGTACCAGGTCTAAACCAGGACTAGGCTAGGACTAAACCAGGACTGAACAAGGATTAAATCAGGACTAAACCAGGACTGAACCAGGACTGAACCAGGACAAAACCAGGACTAAACCAGGACTAAACCTGGACTAAACCAGAACGGTACCAGGTCTAAACCAGGACTGAACCAGGATTAAATCAGGTCTAAACCAGGACTGCACCAGGTGTAAACCAGAACTAAACTAGGACTAAACCAGGACGGTACCAGGTCTAAACCAGGACTAGGCTAGGACTAAACCAGGACTGAACAAGGATTAAATCAGGACTAAACCAGGACTGAACCAGGACTGAACCAGGACAAAACCAGGACTAAACCAGGACTAAACCTGGACTAAACCAGAACGGTACCAGGTCTAAACCAGGACTGAACCAGGATTAAATCAGGTCTAAACCAGGACTGCACCAGGTGTAAACCAGAACTAAACTAGAACTAAACCTGGACTGTACCAGGACTAAACCAGGACTGAACCAGGACTAAACCAGGACTGAACCAGGACTAAATCAAAAACATGAGTCCTTACAGTGAGCAGGCTCGCATCTCCGCAGATCTGACTCTTATGAGGCCAGGGGGAGGGGCCTATTCCTATTTATTTTTGTGGAAATGTCGTTCCTCTGCCTGTAATATTGCTCTGTATGTCATAAAACGCATCCATCTCCGTGGAGAATGTTCCGACGTGCGGTTTTAACTTTCTATTTTTGTGCATTTGTGCAGATTAAACACTGTCTTGAGCAAAACTTATTCTCGCGAACTTTATGTGTGAGTTATAACGTTGTTGCCTCGTCAAAAACAGACCTGGAGTTGTGTTTCATTTCATTCACACGTCCGAGATCCAGGGTTTGTAAATGTTTTAAATTGTCTTTGTGGCCTGAAATGTGGCCTGTAATATTCTGAACTCCCTTGAAAAAGCGATTAGTGATCTCAGCGGGACTTTCCTGGGTAAACAAAGGTTAAATAATGTTTCTTTCTCTCTTTTTTTAAATTGCGTGACCTAGTTTACAGCTCCAAATCTCAAAATGCCCTGTTCCACCTTGGGAGGTCACAGTTTAGTTTAGTTTAGCCTTTATTTGGAGGGACAATGTGCAGAGACATTAAGCTCATAAAAACAGAGATGTTCCGCACCAGATTAGAGCGAAACAGCGAGTTTCCATCTGCAGCCCCTGATTTACATGAATAAAAATACAAAGCGATTACACTCAGACAATCTGAGTAAAAGCAGCAGTTCATAGACTCACACAGACAGAACCACATCTCAGTCACATTATTTACAGGAACATTTGTCTTATAAAAGGGACATTACCAAGTAGTCAGTGCAGAATGGTGATGCGAGGGTAAAATTATCCAAGTTCTGATTGAATTGATTGATTTCGTTCACATATTCTGACATTATTCCACAGATAATTAACATATACAGACTGAAAAGCTGTAGGATGAAGCTTGAGCTCATTCTGTTTTTACCCTTTATTCCTCAGTGCATCATCTTGGTTCATAAATACAGCAAACAAATGAGTGACAAACAAATGAGTAACAGTTCAGCAGAGACTAAAGCACAAACTAAGCCTCATAGTTCATGTACCTGCTCATTTAAACTTGTTTTTAAAGCGGAAAAGAGTCGTGCACAGTTTTAAATCCTCTGTACAGTTGTTCCAGAGCTTCGCCCCTTTAACAGATGCACAAAATTTCATGATGTTTGTTCTGATTTTCCTTTTGTTAAACACGGCCGTACCTCTGAGCTCATATTTCGGATATTTCGGATGTTGAACATTTTCTGTCATGATTTTGACAGGAGATTGTTGTTTAGTTTTAGTTTTGCATGATTTTCAAAGTGTAAAACTCGACTAAACCGTAAAATTTCAGAGTTTGGAGGTTTATAAATGATGCGTTAGTTGGTTCATTATCAGCTGATAATGTGATTTTGCTCTTATCGCCTTTTTTTTGCGAGGTGCAGATGGTTTTGTGTTCGTCTTATACGTATTGCCCCAAATCTCGAGTGATTCTAGTGAAGTTGTGCGGACTTTAAAAACACAGTGGATCAGATCTGTGGAGAGGCGACCCCCGCTCACAGTCAGAACTCCTGTTTTTCTACGTATTTTTGAGCTCTAAAACCGCCTGTAATTGAATAAATGTAAAGTGGAGCTGTTTAATGTCACACTGTGGAACATTCCAGGCAGAGCGATGACATCTCCATAGAAACAAACAGTGAAAAAGTAAAGCCGGGCAAACACTGTGCGATTTTTGGCCCTTTTTGAGTCGATTTTTCACACGTGCGACTGAGTTTTGGCTGAATCGTGTGTCGTGATTTGTGTTGTTTACGAGAACAGGTTAATACCGCACGACCAGCTCCTGATCGACAATCATAAGTGGCAAGAATATGGAACCTGTGTGAATCCAGTCGCCTCTCGTGAAGGTTTTGCGCCGTCGAAGTCGTTCGTACAGTGTGAGAATATGAATCGTGAGCTGTGAACTTTTAAAAACTGTGATTTGGTCGAACAGTTTGAGCTGGAGCCGAGTGAAACCATCGGAAATATCGCACAGTTTACGCCCGGGTTCACACAGTGCACCTTTAAACCACCTTATAATGTTGTTACCTCGTCAAAAACACACTTAGAGTTGTGTTTTGTTTCATTCACGTGTTTGAGTAACAGTTTATTATTACTGAGTACATCTCTGAAGCTCAAAATACTCTTCTACCATAGTTAAACTGACTTGAATTAAGCAGATTCATCTTAAAAGATCAATTTTAAGATCTTTTTACTTAATAAGATGAGATTTTTTTTTACTTGTTTCAAGATATTTCATCCTGATTTCTCTTATCTCGATATTACAACTTATTCTAAGCACTTTTTATATTAACTCAGTCCAGGTTAAGCCTCTTTAACTTCCTTCTCAAACCAATAAGGTGAAAAATCTGTCCATAAATACTTGAAACTCGTGTTTTCTGCTTAGAACAAGATTCATATTTCGTCTTGTTTTAAGAAAACTTGGTAAGTGGAAATTTCTTACTGCACTGGCAGAGAATTTCACTTAAAATAGGTCATTTTTACCTCAAAATTTGTGTTTTTTTCTTATTTTTTCCAGTGTTCCACCTTGTGATGTCACGCCGTGGTCACTTTCAACTCAAAACAACAACATTTTACCTTTTAATTCAGTAAAAATGTACAATTCCAGGGGCTAAAATCATCCGCGGTTCTAGTGAAGGTGCTTGGAGCTTAAAAACCCAACGGAGCACTTCCTGTACCACAAACATGATAACATAGATCAGAAAACCGCGTAATATCGGCCCTTTACAGTTCGCCTCCTCCTCCCTCTCGTCTTTTACCCTGTGAACTTGTGTGAGGACGAGTGAAACCTGAGCGGGCTTTTGTGTAGAATGACTTGGGAATACAGATGGTTCTATTTATGCCTATGTCTTCTTTACCGGACCTCGGTGTTCAATAGTGGTTTTTTCACATTTCCTGAGAGAAACACTTAACCTTGAAATGAGAGCAGAAGAAAAAGCATTTGGCGAGATATTTAGAGGATTACAGGTGGTTTTAGAGCGCGAAAATACCACGAAAATCTCACAGATCTGACCTGTAACTCCGTCCGGTTTGGTCTCCATGAAGATAGAAAGGTTCATACTGTTTATACCGTGAAATATTCCCAACAAAGCAATAACATCTCCATGGAGAAAAGCATTTGACAGGCCCTCCGCCAGAAAAGTGACTCATTGCGCCTTTAAAGCTCACAGGAGTCAATTTTGCGTCATACTGAACCTTTAAACACCAAATATAAGAACGGGAGAGCGAAATGTGACAGCACAGACACACGGGGTCAGCTGCTCGGTGTAACCTCATGAATCTTACACAATGTTCCCACAATGCATCTGGGGGCCATTGAAAACTCCCCACTGTTGTCGTTATGGTTTTGAGAGGTAATCATTTTTACAATAACAACAGGGTTCGGTTTCCTCTCAAATGTAAAACTGAGGCCGGGTGCAGATCTGTCCTGGTTTGACCCTGGTTTCGTTTAGACCTGGTCTGGTCCATGTTCTAGTCCTGGTTAAAGGGGAACTCCGGCACGTTTGGAGCTAAAGTTGCTAGTTGCTAGTGCTAGAGGTGGTGGAATTCTGTCAGAAGCCAAAAAGCGGCACAGATCTGTGTTTTTTCTGGGGGGTCTGAGTCTGTCAAGGCAACAAACTAGTGTAGTGATGGGGGAAAGTTCTTCACTTCCACGTAAAACGCCAATTTGCCCAGAAGAAGCTTAACACCACTTTAACCCATCTGACAACAGCCACGAGTCTAACAAACAAAACACTCTGCCTGGTTCACTCATTAGTGTCTGGAAACGTTAGAAAACAACTTTATAAACAGCCTTAGCATTACCTCTGTTGATTTCCCACTGCACAGGCCAAAGCCCAAAAGACTCGATCGTCGATGTCGTTTCTAATCCCATTTATTAAAGAGTGAATTATATTTTTGGAAAACACAAAAAAACACATTCCTGAACCATTTTCTTTCAACAACTTTCAGTTTCTCTTCTTCTTCACCGTCAGTAGTCGATCTTCACTTGTTGTTTCTTGTGGCTGGAGCCTCTCGCCGCCACTGGAGTCGACAATCGAGTCGCAATGTGCAGCGGGAAATCAACAAGGTAAAGCTAAGGCTGCTTATAAAGTTGTTTTCTAACGTTTCCAGACACTAATGAGTGAACCAGGCAGAGCGTTTTGTTTGTTAGACTCGTGGCTGTTGTCAGATGGGTTAAAGTGGAGTTAAGCTTCTTCAGTGTGAAGCAAATTGGTGTTTTACGTGGAAGTTCAGAACTTGCCCCCATCACTACACTAGTTTGTTGCCTTGACAGACTCACTGCCACAGTGAGATTTCCACCGAGGAAACACTGATCTGTGCCGTTTTTTGGCTTCTGACAGAATTCCACCTCCTCTAGAAACGGACTTAAGCTTCAAACATGCCCGAGTTCAACTTTAAGTCCTGGTCTAGTCTTGGTTTAGTCTTGGTTTAGTGTGGAGTGAACTTAGCTTTAATATTATTTAATCAGAGGTGCGTAGTACTTTTACTTTACTAACTTTTTCAGAATACTTTTCTAGCAGCTTTTACTTTTACTCCTACTTTGTAAATATTTGTATTGAAGTAACAGTTCTCTTTCTTGAGCAAAAGTTGTGGTTATTCTTCCCAGTCTAAGTGACAAAAGCTTTAGGTCGACACTATAAAATGATTTAAACCTTTGTGTTTCTTGCGCCGCTCTGTCCGATATAATTTAGTTTGTCTCATTTAGTGATCTGTCATTTGAACACCAGCGTTTGTGGATTATTTAATGTTCTGTCCTCTAAATGACCTTAACTTTAACTTATAAATCAGACCAACAGCCGCTTTCACCAAGTCAGTGCTTTTCCAAAATGCTTTTTAACTCTTACTTTAGTCGTTTCTTGAACCACTACTTTGTACTTCGATTTGATTTGTTATTTTTATTTTGAAGCGATGTTGATTTAACTTGAGTACAGTTTATGGCTGCTCTTCCCACCTCTGGTCCTGGTTTAATCCTGGTTTTATTTAGACTTGGTTTGGTCCTATTGTAGTCCCGCTTAAGTCCTTGGTTTAGGCCTGGTTTAGTCCTGGTTTAGTCCTGGTCTAGTGCAGGTTTAGTTCTGGGTTTAGTCTTGTATTTGGTACTTTGAACCTTTCAGACTCGTCCAGGCAACTTTGCTCGCTCCAGTTTCCATAGTAACTGTAAAAGGTTTGGCAACGTGTTTTTACCATTTTCATGGAAATTTGACAGATCAGAAAAATATATTTATATGTAATTCTCCAGCTTTCAGAAAACAATAACGAAAAAAAGGTGATTGTTTTGTTTTTGCTACTTTACAATGAGGAATTACTAATACTATGACACTCAAAGTAGACCCGTTATACTTGTATCTGTGACACTCATGGCTTATTGTGTTATAATTTGGACATTTTAAATCACAATATTCATCCAAAACAACTTCATAAAAGAAATCCTGTGAGTTCTGCGTTAGAAAACTGTGAAAGATTGGAGTTGACGTCACAAAAAATACTTAATTTAAGGCCTTAGCTACAGAAATGCAAAATCTCAAGTCTGTAAGTAAATAAAAAATCTCCTTATTGCCCTAAAAACAAAAAAAGTGCAGTGGCTCCATGACTTTCCTGGTCCAGTCCTGGAAACAGCTCCTGTCAGGTCCATTGCCAGAGCCACAGCACTTCTGCATTTCCAGGGTGGAAATTACATTTGGATTTGTTCATTTGGACTGAAATAAACCTTTAAATAAAAATAGAAAGAGATGCACAATTACACACACCAAGATGTGTCATTTTCCATGTGTGTGAGAATTAACTCCACTTAGAGCGACTTTTTCCCTCGTTATAAACACACACAGTCAGAGGAGTCGACCATCTTGACTCACTTCACTCTTTGGCAAAGTTTGGCTCGATCAGAATGGACGGAGCGCATGAGTTTGGGGAAAACAAAGTTCCTGTTGGACACTCGTTTTGCTCACGTCATCACACAGCGTGAGTGTGACGTAGGATAAAGCCGCAGAAATGTACGGAAACCTCTATGTCTGCACTTTCAGAGGGGAAAAGGAAGTTTCTGTCTTTTACTGTTAGAAAGTTCTGTGTGGTTATAGAAAACATATTCCTCTATGTCGGTATGTCGTAATTTAGTTATGAGTGACTGAATTCTGCACATAATTCCTCTTAAAAACACAGTGCTGCAAAAGTATTCATCTTTTTAAATGCAACTGTGAATCTTTTGTGCTCAGAAATGGAGAGTGTATGTACGTGTATGTGTGTTTGTGTGTGACCAGTAAACCGAGAGCTTTGCCTTTCGGCTCAGCTCCCTCTTCACCGCTCAGTCTCACCTATGGTCCTGAGCTCTGGGGAATGACCCAAAGGACCAGAGGGTGAGGAGCTCGGTCACACGGGAGCAGCTCGAGGTGGGAGCTGAGGTGGCTCGGGCACGTCCCCCCACGAGGAGGCCCCGGGAAAGCCCCAGGACGCGCTGGAGGGACTGTGTCTCTCGGCTGGTCCGGGAACGCCTCGAGATCTCCCCGGAAGAGCTGGAAGAAGTGTTCAGGGTGAAGGAAAGTCTGGGTCCTGCTTAGACCCTGTGACTCAGCCCTGGATAAGCTGAAGAAAATGGATGGATGGATGTGCGTGTGTGTGTGTGCGTCATAGAGCAACACAGAAGTGGACTGAGTGAGTGTGACGTCTCCACAGCGTCGCTCAAATGAGGCTCCTGTTGCCACGGTTACAGGAGCGAATCTGGAGCCAGGTCCATATTTGGAAATCCTCCCGCGAGTATCATAGCAACACAAGAGCCAATCATGAGTGAGGAGGTTAAATGTGGCGCCTCCTCCTGGCAGAGCTGATGCATCATATATACGGACTATGGATGTGATACTCTGCACCTGCACAGATGTTGTATTTCGGAGATTTTTGAGAATAATAAGGAAACTTTGAGCTTTTATTATCAAACTTTAAATAGTTTAAGTCATAGATTTATGTTGTTTGTTCTGTTACAAACTGAATGTCGGTGTCTGTGTAACGTAGCCTGAGGAGTCGAGGTCTGAGCACAAACTCTGGAGCCTCACAGTCCCACATCTCGGCTCTGGCTCCTTGGAGATCCCTATATTCCTCAGAGTGTGTTTCCCTGCACATCAGTGTCCCGGGTATGATCGGGTTTTTGAGTGTCCCGGTTTCACATGTTTACGCAGCATCTGCAACGCGACATACGCACAGAACAGACTCAGCACCAGCAGAACATCCTCTGTCACAGAGAGAACACTCATATTCACTGAGTCACAGAGAGAACACTCATATTCACTGAGTCACAGAGAGAACACTCATATTCACTGAGTCACAGAGAGAACACTCATATTCACTGAGTCACAGAGAGAACACTCATATTCACTGAGTCACAGAGAGAACACTCATATTCACTGAGTCACAGAGAGAACACTCATATTCACTGAGTCACAGGGAGAACACTCATATTCACTGAGTCGAGTCCTTTAGTCCCACAGAAGCTGAAGCAGCAGCACAAGGAAAGAGCTGCTTTTTTCAGCTCTTACAGTTTATGCAAATGAGTCATGTGGTTTTAAGTTTAGTTTGTGTAAAACATAAACAAATGTTTAAATCTGCATTAAACACATTCTGATCTCACACTGATGAGGCTCTGGAGTCAGGACGTTTATATGCTGTAAAGTTGAGTTTATTTATGCAGATTAGAAATAGTAATAATTGTGATGATGATTTTAATATAAAATGTTACTGATTAATCGAAAATTTATCGTTAATTTTCCCAACGATTGATTAAGACAGTTTAATCAAATGCCCGTCCCTAGTGAAAAGTCCCACACAGCGACATGGAGGCGTTTTGAGCTTGTGTGTGTGTGTGTGTGTGTGTGTGTGTGAGTGTGTGTGTGTGTGTGTGTGTGTGAGTGTGTGTGTGTGTGTGTGTGTGTGTGTGTGTGTGTGTGTGTGTGTGTGTGTGTGTGAGTGTGTGTGAGTGTGTGTGTGTGTGTGTGTGAGTGTGTGTGTGTGTGTGTGAGTGTGTGTGTGTGTGTGTGTGAGTGTGTGTGTGTGTGTGTGTGTGTGAGTGTGTGTGTGTGTGTGTGTGTGTGTGTGTGTGTGTGTGTGTGTGTGTGTGTGTGTGTGTGTGTGTGTGTGTGTGTGTGTGTGTGTGTGTGTGTGTGTGTGTGTGTGTGTGTGTGTGTGTGTGTGTGTGTGTGTGTGTGTGTGTGTGTGTGTGTGTGAGGTCATGACCCCTGTGTGTTAACAGACATGAGGCTGGTGTTTAAAGCGTGTTCTGGGCTCAGGATCAGGAGCTAAAGACTCAGGACTCATCCGCTCCTAAAGCCTCTGATAACTGCTCACGTTTCACTCTTTACCCTATGATTCATGAGCCTCTTTTAAAGCTACACTGTGGAACTTTGTGGGCGTATGCACACAGAAAGTTAAAACCGTAAGCGATGGAGATGAGAGCCGCAAATGAAGCGCAGTCTGAACGGACGTGATGATCAAATCTGGGCTGTTGTTTTTGAAGTGTTTCCTCCACAAACAACAAAATCTTCTGTCTTATTCTGCATAAAAAACGTCCACCCGGTCGTTTAGATCCGCACAATTTTTTGTCAATTCTTCCAGACATGTTCAAAGTGTGAACTTGGAACAGAATCTTATTATTAAAAGCAAAAGCGGCGGGAAAGACGGTTGCTGTTTGATTTGGTTTTTACACAAAAGTAACTCACTGTGGCTTTGAAATTTGATTAAGGGTCCAATATTACACCAAATGCCAATTTTATGAGCTTTATTCTGCAAAAATGCCTGATCAAAACGTAAGATACAAACGCTTAAATCTATCAGAAAATGGCTACGTTCAGACTGCAGCTTGAAGTGACCCAAATCCGATCTTTTCACCCCTGTGCGACCTGTAACTGATCTTTTAATGACTGTCTTAACGACACAGATCCGATTTTTAAAATTTTGACCCAGGCCACTTGGATACGTGCTCCTAAAACCAGTGCGCGAAATACAGGGGAGTGCGGGGCTCCGATTAACCCATCACACCCCCTAAAAAGGCTGTGACGTTAGAAAAACTACACGATCTGGCTGTAAACAGGAAGGAAAACAATTTGCACGAAACTGAGACGTCCCGTTTGGAGGAGGTGGACCAAAGCGCGACACATCTGCACCGATGCCCCGCACGAGGAAAGCACCAAACAAAGTCCACTTCAAAACACATGGAGAATCCGCGACAAGGACCACGGACAGCGACTCCTCTCCCCCCTTCGCCGCCGCCACATCCACAAACACACGGAGGAGCAGAACCCACACCCGCCCCACCAGCAACAGACCCTGGACCCACCCTCCGCGACAGAACCACAGCTCCACCACGGGCCCCGCGAACAGCGACGCCGCCCTGTCCACCGCCCGATAGGTGCTGAACACAGAACTCCAGACAACCACATCCGAGCGCGACATGGCCCGAAAGTCCCAGCGCGAGGCCCCGGGTGCAGCAGGAGTTTGGGCGACAAACACAGACTCACTGCAGATACTGGACGTCCCTCAGTCATGAACCACCTCAGGTCACAGCTCATTATTCACCCGTTATGTGACTGTTCTGTCCCCAGTTATCGTCTTAAACCCTGGTCCTGGACAAGTCACTGACTGCGTGTCGATAACGTTTATTCACTCGTTTGCTCACAGGCCTCTGCATATTGAAAACGTAGATCTGCGTCGCTCAACAGTTCGGAGATGGGGACGAACACTGACGGGGATTTCGCACACCGCCTAAAACCGATACGTATCTGATCTTTTGACACGCGGCTTCGGTCTGAACGGCCGAGTCACATTCATCCGACCTCCTGTTCCTCTCTGCGGACGCTGCTGCCGCCGCCCCACAAAACGCCAGAAACCTCGTCCTTCTCGACCTCCTCCTTAAACCAGATAAGCTGCACATGTTCTGGCTCCGGTACAACAGCAACTTTCAAACCTCCAGGAGCTCAGAGCAGCGACGGTGTCACTTTCGGGGCGTCTAAAGTTCACGCCGGAGTCGCATTTAATTTGAAAACGTGAAAAAAAAAATCTGAACTGAGCGTTAAGCCCTTCAGTCTGAACGTAGCCGACGATTCAAAATTAGTGAAACGATCCGTCCACGCAGCGAGAACGTTTTACTCGGCGGGTTTTCTTAAAATAAACGACCTCCAGACTAGAATGAACCAGTCTCAGAACGAGTGAGCAGAACATAAATCTGAAAACAAGAAGAATAACCCGATGTAACGTTTAAAATCTTGGCCGGATCGGAGAAATTTGCAGTGTAAACCGTGACATCACGAGGTGGAACAGAGTGTTTCAGGTGTTTAAGCCTGAACACGCAGGGTTTGTGCGTTAAACGTGAATTAAAAGAAACAAAACACAACTCCAGGTGTGTGTTTGTGAGGAGGAAGTGACATCAGAAGAGCCGAATATGGGCGACGTTCATGAAATTCGAGGGTTTTTCCTGTGAACGGCTTCACTCTGTAGATGAACTGTGGGTTTTACGTGTTACAGAACTTTTCCCAGACCACATAATACTGTTAATGTTGGACTTGGCTCCTGCTTTAAAACAACACACACACTTTTCTCCTCCTCCCTCCCCCTTTTCTGTCTCCTTTTCTCCTCCTCTCACTCCACATCCTCCGTCTCGCTCTTTCTCTTTTGTCTTGTTCCTTCAAACCTTTTTCTTTTCTCTGTTCTCTCCTCCTGCACTGGGAAAAAACAATATGTAGATAACTTAAAATGACTTAAATTTAAAAAAACATTTGACTTTATTTGAGCAGATTCATCTTGACGAGTGAAATGATCCGCAGTGTTTTTTGTCTTAATTCGAGCAACATTTGATTTTATTTCTTATTTTAAGTCCAAAAAGTTGTTGTTTTTCATATTTTTAAGCACAAAAATCTTTTAAAATTTTACTTGGCCAGTGAAATTTGCACAAATCGTGGCAAAACTTTCTTAATCCAGGTCATTTTATCTGGACTAGAGTTTGGTTTTTTTTTCCTTACTGCGAATTTCTCTGATCCGGCCCAGATTTTAAAGCTTATATCAGGTTATTCGTCTTGTTTTCAGATTTATTATCGACTTTGGGTTGTGTAATCTTAAAAAGTGGCACATATATTTCCTCCATGAATCAACTAATCTGCCTTTAAATAACTGCATCTCCTGTGGATCTGTTTCTTTCATATGTTTTTGTTTGTCCCGATCTTTGTGAAGCGTCTGAGTGTCACGAAAAGTGCTGCACAAGTGTTTTGTATTAATTATTAGTCAGAAAATATTAAATTTAGGCCATAAATGTTCACACTGGGGGGAAAAAATCTATATATTTTCGGACTATAAGCCAAAAAATGCGGAATAAAGAAGAAAAAAACATATATGTCGCACTTTATTTTCTAAAGTCAGAGACCAATAACCAACATTTTGTGTTGAAAGGCGAGTTATAGAAATGACTGTAATAAAAATAACCGAACAGAGAAGAATCCGTGTGTCAATCGCTCGTTTTTCAATACAGAACCGAAAATAAGGAAACGAAAAAACAGCTCTTTTCTTTATTATCTGTCTCTAAAACCAAAATGAAAAAACGGATAATAATACATAATAATAATAATTTCATTTTTGATTCGTATATAAGATTAATATATTTAGTCTATGCACTGTCAGTGTGGAAAATGTCACATATAAGTCGCACCCGAGTCCATCCAAACCCTGAAAAAATCTGAAAAACACGGTAAAAATGACTTAAATGAACAACATTCGACTTTTTCTGCCACAGAGACGAGTGTTTTTCTCTTAATTCAGGCGACGTTTGATTTTATTTCCTATTTTAAGTGTAAAAAGTTGTTGTTTTAAGTGTAGTAAGAAGCATTTTCATAGTTTAAGTACAAAAATCTTATTGCAATTTTACTTGTCAAGTGAAATTTACTCAAATCGAGGTAAAACTTTCTCAGTCTGAGTCATTTTCGCTTCACTAGATTTAGTTTTTTGCGTCATAAAAGAAGCTACAATCCAGTTTCCCACGTTGCAAAAAACTAAATCTGGTCAAGTTAAGATCACTTGAATTAAGTTTTGTCAGGATCTGAGTAAATTTCACTTGACAAGTAAAATAATTTGTCAGTGGAACAAGACTTTTCATAGTTACTTTTGTTCTCGCTCCACTTAGAAAACAACAATTTTGCTCTTCGTGTTGTGTTTTTGTGTGTGAAAAGTGCTCTGGAAATAAACTTTGACTGACTGAACTTTTAAGAAATAAAATCAAATGTTGCTCGATTAAAGAAACACACATTTATTCCACTGTTCGAGTTCAATCAACTCAAATAAAATAAAAATGTTCTTAATTTAAGCCATTTTTACTTAGCTCGAGATGTGTTTTTTTCCTGTGTAGTTTTTCCCCTGCAGCACTTCACTTGTTTTCAGATTCACTGATGCAGATTTTCCTGAGACGACGATTATGTCCGACTGATTTAAGTATTTATATCTACAATTTAGCATCTCTGAATTTATTATCAGGCCTTTCGTACTCAACATAAACCTGTTTTAAGTGGGTTTATCTAGAATTTAACAGAATTTAAAGCATTTTATCTAGAATTTGACATCCGAGAACTTATAATCAGGGAGTTCATACGGGTCATGAACTGGTTTTAAGTCTGTTTTTCAAGAATTTAGCGGAATTTAAAGCATTTTATCGAGAATTTAACCTTTTTGTTATACGCCCGTTGTAAGACGGGACGTATTATGGTCTGGCGCTGTCCGTCCGTCCGTCCGTCCGTCCGTCTGTGGACA